>CM042322.1:5034370-5124370 GCA_023566125.1 Zingel zingel
TCACATCTTCAATAGTGACTCAGAAGGTCTTCATTATTTCAAGTGTTTTCTTCTGAACACATCCCAAAAAACAAAGCAACACGTAATTTCCACCTTTACACATCCCCACGTAGCCTACTGCGCTTATGTAGGCCTATTTACTGAAGTAGGCCTACTGTAGTACTTAAGAACACATTTGAGGTAGGCCTACTTGTATTGTACTGGAGTATTTCCATGTTCCGGTATTTTCTCCTATGCTCAGAGGGAAGTATAGTTTACAGAACTTCAGTATTTACAGTATAGTTACTAGTCATCATATCAAGATTATACGCTACATGTAGGCTACAAGATGATCAGTTTATGAAATATGATGCACTGTATGTAAAGTATTTCCAATGAGCTCCTCCTTACCAACTGAAACATCCAAATGCTCCTCATCATTTAATGCATCAGTAATAATAAGCTAATAATAAAAACAGTAGTGTAACACTCTGAATATAATAATATACAAACTCATTTTGGTATTTTAATACTTTTCCTGTTGTTTGTATTGTATCGGGAGTATTTTTACTTAAGTCCCAGAGTACTTCCTCCACCTATAACTGATCTTTTGTTTCTACACAAGATCAAATTCAGCCACACAGTCAGCACCATTAGGATAGAATGCAGTTCAGTATATATGGCTATAGATATGAAGACCAATGGGGTAATACACATATTATATATATTAAGGGGATGTGACGTGTGCTAAACCATCAATAAATTAATATATGCAGTATGAGGGAATGCCGCTGACTAATACCAATAAATAATTTATTGTGATTATCCTGACTGAACCCTGTCACTAGATCAATGAGTGCATTATTGTTATGGTTCTTCATGTTAACAGTATATTATTGTAGTCTCTTCATATAGGACTACTGGCTGTTTCCTCTGTGACGCTGTGCTGCTGAACTACAGACCACTCTGTCTGTCTGGTGGGTGTTTATTAAGTGAATCTCACACAGGCCTGCAGTGTTACAATAACACATATTTCATCTTTAAACTGCTTTGCCCATATGCAAATAAAAACGACACACCGTTTCACTTTTAAGGCTACCAGTCTCAGTGTCATTTAAGGCTGTTGCTAAAATTCATTATTTCAATCATTAATACATAGCAAACAGTCACATCAAGACCTCAGCAGTCTGTTTTTATTGCAGCATTGTGCTGTGTTCAGTAAGTCAGTTAAATGCAGAGTATTCTCTATCTGTGTCCTGTCTAATGGAGCTCGCGGAGTGGAGGCTCCACAGCGGCACAGAGCTGAATCTGCCGCGGATGTTTCCAGCGGGACTGCAGCTCTGTGTTGATCCCTCCCAGCGGCTCTCTGCCTCACTATGTGGCGGGACCGGAGGCCCTCTGTTGGCCTGTCATTCTAAGACTCAGCCCGCTGGCTCTAACTGCGGCCATTTTCTGCTGACTAACACACACACGCGCGCGCGTGCAACACTCGCACACACAAACACAGACCAGGAGAAGAAGAAGGCTCGAGATGAACTTCAATTTGGCCTTCCTCCGTCCCGTGGCCTGCCGCTGCACGCTCTTCAGCAAAATCCCCCAAACTCAACAACTTTCAACCGCGACTGCGCACACACACATACAAAAATATGTTGTCCGGTAACTAATGAGCCGCCAGGGGTCGGAAGCTCCAAACTTCACGCATAACTGTAGTACTTTTACATAGACTTGATTAATATCGGACATACCAGTCGCCGCGTGTGCGACATACAGTCCTCTCCTGTTTGATGGTCTTTTGGTAAATTCGGCGCACATAAAATACTAAAAACTGGCTTTATCTCCGCAAAATATGAAGTTTTATAACCATATTTTAGTGCTGGTATCCGCCCTGCACAGTGTGTCTGACCGACTCTAAAAGTTGAGATTGTGTAAAAGTGAGGGGTGTTTCTCGTGTCGTGTGTGAGCCGAATGTAAGAGTGGGTCCTGACAGGTCAGCCTTGTTTTCCAGCCGTGTTGTGTCAGCTGTGCATTGAGCGGCGTGCAGGGGATGCTTTACTTGGCAGCTTTTTGAATGGAATTCAGCGACACATTCTCTCCACAGACAAGCGTCACTTTCGGACTGTAATGTCCGGACGCTGCTACTAACTGAGCACGGGGATAAACAGAGCCATAGGCTCGCTGGCATTGAGAGAAATGTGTGCTCCACTTTCAGCTGCGTAGCTCACGGTAACGGTTACGTTACTCACTCAGGTCCTCGCATTGCGTCTTTTCTTTTCGGAAAACACGAAGCAGCACACCGATAGGAAGGACACTACTACATTACTGTACCGGAACAGGTTTCCTACCATTTCGAAGCGGAGCCGCCACCGGGGGAAGTTAAAGCTGATGTCAACGCCTGCCCATCTCACGCCGTCGGTCGTTATCATTCCATATTCATTTATATTATCATGCGCGTGCCAGATGGAGTAAATCCGCGGTGCTCGAGACCAGAAACGTCCCGCGTCAAGCTTCGGGCTCCACGGCAGTAACCCCCCCGCCCGGTAGGCTGCGGCAGAATGGAATATAGTGCTACATTCACCTTTCCATCCCCCGGCCTCCTCTCACTGCCCCCCCTCCCGTTATACTCTCCCTCGACTGTTACTGTAACACTTGGGTTATTGGCCAATAGATGGACAGAAACCTGGAGTTACAGTCTGTTGATTTCATGTGACACAATGTCCCGCCGCTGGCTTCAACTCTGACCTAGAATTCCAAAATGTTACTTCCTGCCAAATCAGAAGCCCCGTTACTGCTGTTCTCTTCCTCTGAAATCAGGAAATCACTTCATCAAAGCGTCCCTCTACTCGCTCTCACAGGCTACTGCACGTGCCCTGCTGGCACTTTCCCTGCGCAGTTGTGTTATTGCAATAATTGAAGTTTCCACATCCATCCACACAGATAAGAAACATAGAGCCCAAGTAGGCCTAGAATCACACCCACTAGAGAAAGGGGGGTTGTAATGTTGGCAGGGACATCAGTGAGAGAGCAGCAGAGATTGTTCTCAACACTAACTATGGACTGGATATGAAAACATGATTTGCAAAGGCATGCCTCAGTTCAATGCAGTTGAATCACTGACTTGTATCTATAGTGCTGCTGTCCATGCATATCCACTGTATCAGTCACAGTCACTTTTTTTCAGAGTTTTCAACCACAGCTCATGGTCTTCCTCAGGAAATGGAACCTGCTCAGGGCGCATAACTCTCATCTCCAGCCAGTGACGGACTGGGATCAAAAAACGGCCCCGGCATTTGCATTTGCCCCTATTTTTGTCAATAATCCAGCTTGGAAATTAGTAACTCAGCCTACAGTACAATCTTGAATATTTGTGGCTGCATGCATAAAATAACTTATCAAAATTAACCAAAGACAAATTATCAGTCCTAGTGGCCCATAGGGGTCCATAGGTGGGGCAGCCCTTCTGGCATTTGCCCAAAATCCTCCATACATCCACCCACTGGTTAACACCACAACATGTGGTTGAAACTCTAAAGTGGACCTTGAGTTGAGATTATTTCAGTTATTCTCAATGTTTTCTTGACATTTTCTGAAAGCATATAGCCTACCTCCTATTATCAGAACTCTACACACACATGTCCATCATATGAAAGCAGTTGCACACGCACATGCTGAATGTAGAATACTATTTTGAATAGAAAACTATTAGTCGTCTGGAGACTCATTCCTTTTGCATGTTGAGTACGTCAAATAAAATATGTAATCTTGCAAAATATTATTGCATAATGGATTTGTACTCAAATTCAAAACACACAAATACAATTTAATATAAACAAAAAAATATATATTTCCCCCCAAAATATTGTATACATCCAATCAAATGTAGAGCTGAATATGTCAAATGTTCTTCATACAGAACAAATAATAATAGAAAAGTTTACTGTATACAGTAAAGACAAAAAGAGAAAAAAGAAGAAAGCTAGAGGTACAAGATAGAATAAATGTGTATTGCCATTTGCACAGGTACAGGGCCGTACAGGTACATTGGAATTTTTGTGCGTTGCTCCTAGAGTCAGGTCTAGAAAAATATAAGAAGAAATACAATACAAATGCAATCAAAATATAAAGCTATATAAATATAAAAAAATACAGAAAATATAAATTAGAAGAACAAGAGAAAACCACTGTAAGATAAATAAAGTTGCAATTGCAAAAGTGCACCGGAAACATACACCGTATAAAACTAGGCCTACTATGTATGGATTATTTCACCTGGGATTTTTCACATTGTCTTCTTATTGCACACAGAAAGCGTTGTATTATTGCACACAGAGTTATTATTTTCCCATAGCTGTTATTGTAGGTGTGTGTGTGTGGGGGGGGGGGGGGGAGGGGGTGAGATGTCCTTCCCACTTTAGGGCCGATTCAGAACAAAAAAATTCTCCACAGGGTGGTGCAGCGGTGGGAGTGTCACTGAAACGGCCCATCTGTGTGATGTTCTGTTGTGTTCTTTAATCCTCCAACATAGCACAAGTAGACTTTATATTTATTGTTTTCCGATCAGCTGGTTTAAAGATCTGGATGTTTCCGAGTTGAGGTCAGCTGGATGATCCCGAGTTTCAGTCAACTGTTCCACAAACTCCCGGGCAGTTCAGTTCTTGTGTTTGGTGTTTTAAAACGTGTTTATTGTGGCAGCAATAGAGACAGTGATGTTTCCTGTTTTCCTGTACGGGACTCTCTCACACCGCCTCAAAACACACCAAGAAGTCTGATCCACATGCACGTGACCACGTGGCCACCGCAGTGGGACACAGGGTGGAGTTTCTCTAAAAGGTGAGTCGTATGGTGATTCATCCCTCCCTCTGATAAGGCCAAGGATGGTTGTATTATCCGCATTCTTTATGATGATATTATTGTCCTGGGTGGAGACACAATCAAATGTGTACAGAGAAAAGAGTTTGGGGATGAGGCAGCAGCCCTGTGGGGTTCCTGTGCTGGCTGTGAGCTTAGCAGAGACCTTGTTTCCCACCCTCACCTTCGTGGTCTGTCTACCAGAAAGTCCAGGATCCAGTCTCAGGTGGGTGTTGGTACTCCCAGGTCTGCCAGGTAGGCTACTACCAGGTCTGCCAGGTACTCCCATGTCTCCCAGGTCTGCCAGGTAGGTTACTCCCAGGTATGCCAGGTACTCCCAGGTCTGCCATGTAGGTTACTCCCAGGTCTGCCAGGTAGGCTACTCCCAGGTCTGCCAGGTAGGCTACTCCCAGGTCTGCCAGGTAGGTTACTCCCAGGTCTGCCAGGTAGGCTACTCCCAGGTCTGCCAGGTAGGTTACTCCCAGGTATGCCAGATACTCCCAGGTCTGCCAGGTAGGCTACTCCCAGGTCTGCCAGGTAGGTTACTCCCAGGTCTGCCAGGTACTCCCAGGTCTGCCAGGTAGGTTACTACCAGGTCTGCCAGGTACTCCCATGTCTGCCAGGTAGGCTACTCCCAGGTCTGTCAGGTAGGTTACTCCCAGGTCTGCCAGGTACTCCCAGGTCTGCCAGGTAGGGTACTCCCAGGTCTGCCAGGTACTCCCAGGTCTGCCGGGTACTTCCAGGTCTGCCAGGTACTCACACAGTTTTCCAGTCAGCTTTACTGGCCTTATAGTGTTAAAGGCAGAGCTGCAGTCCAGGAAGAGCAGGCGTGCATATGTGCCACACACACACACACACACACACACACACACACACACACACACACACACACACACACACACACACACACACACACACACACACACACACAGATGGGTTCTTTGTTCTAAAAATGCAGACTTTTGGTTTACATATGCTTATGGTTTTGTTTTCTTGGATGCTACTGTATACAACACTGTGCCCTACTTCATTTAATATTGTATGTGGCGTTTTCCTTTGCGGGTGCAAATGTTCCACCAAAACAAGTTCCTTCCAGAGACTATTTAGCAGAGCCACCGTCGATGGTCCGGAGCTTCGCGCCAACCAAGACTATGGTGATTGGTTTAACGAAATGCAAAACAACCCAGAGCGTTTTTTTCTCCTGTCCCAGAATGCATCTGTGGTGTAGCCAGACCTTACTCCACAGCTCTGTGGAGCTAGACCTGGACATTAGAGACTGCACTCGGCTTCTGTTGATAACAGCTCACCTAGACACTCAAACTAACTTCACACAGCAGCCTCATCCTCAGTAACTGTGTGTGTGTGTGTGTGTGTGTGTGTGTGTGTGTGTGTGTGTGTGTGTGTGTGTGTGTGTGTGTGTGTGTGTGTGTGTCCTAGAACAGAAGTGGAGCAGTTGCTGACTCAGCCTCCTTTAATCTGCATAGTGACTGCCCCGGAGGCCTTTATGTTCCCACATACACACACACACACACACACACACACACACACACACACACACACGCACACACACTTCACCTGAAGCACTTTCTACAAACAGCAGCTAAAACTAGTTGAAATGCTGAGAATATACAATAATACAGTTTATAATTCCATGGAGTCAGCAGACACTAAGATGTTTCAGGCTGGCTCTGCATAACTGCAGGGAGAACAGGTACAGGTTGGGAGCATTCAAAGTGAGGTAGATGGCTGACGTAAGTCGTGTAATAACTGTCTGGCCAGAAAATAACATTGCGGTTCAAAACCTTGCCTCTTATTGTTGCATCTCTGTTGCATGGTCGCTGTAAATGCTCAGGAACAGTGCACCAGCTGATCCCGGTACGCGCGCAGTCTGCCCTCAGGGACTGACTGAATGCTTATGCAAAGGTGTAATGTGTACAAGGGTTTCAATCTCAGCTTTTGAGCCGTCATGGACAGAAGTGCTCAGAAGAACAGAAATTTGAACAAAGATAAGTCGTTGACAGATGAGCAGTTCTATCTGCTGAAGAAGATGATGGCTGAGTCCCTCCTTCACTCCTCCCTGTAAAGGCAGTTACACACCAACCAGACGGCCGACCCTTGGCAGAAAAGGCAGTCGGAC
This sequence comes from Zingel zingel, assembly GCA_023566125.1. Lineage (NCBI taxonomy): Eukaryota > Metazoa > Chordata > Actinopteri > Perciformes > Percidae > Zingel > Zingel zingel. Next base: position 5,041,332 of record CM042322.1, read on the forward strand.
TGATCAGTTGGTCAAAAAAGTGCCTCGGAACACACCAAAGCGACGAGACGTAATACGTCTCCATAACAGCAGGCGGCACTAATCTGTATTGTCGCCAAAAAAATGAAAACCGGCAGCTGATTGGACGAACGCATCACGTGGGTCTGGTTTCTCCGGAAATTCAAAGACAGACTGTTATGGCGGCTTGTTCAGAATACAATCTCATATTTCACTAAAATAGTTCACCGAAACGTGTATCTGAAAACATTTTAAGCGAGAAATAGGCCATGCAGTTGCTGAATCTGTCTTCATTTCAGATCGACAAAGATTTTCGTCAGATTTTGAGAGGCTCATTCCGCTCGCCATTTCCGGGTGAGTCCCGACTGCCCTGTCTCCGACTGAGCGTGTCAGGTCGGCCAAAATGAAGGCCGACAGCTCCTCGGATGGACGACGGCACGTAACACACCGAACAGACTCGACTCACCGACCTCGCCAGACTGTCCAACGGCCGATTTTCGGGTTGGTGTGTAGCTGCCTTAAGAGACTGGAGTGGAGTAAATGCATTTTTTTTTTTTTCGATTGCTAAACAACAGTGGGCACAACTGGAGCTACATGTGCAAAACTCTAACTACAGTCTGCACAGCAGCAGTTCGTGTGTACCAATCTTTAGTTTGTTTTTCATTGCTTGAACACAGTTTTCAAAACTCTACACACTTATCCCATGGCTTTAAACTACAACCTGCACAACACCGTGGATCTACTGTTACCCAGGGATGCAAAAAGAATTTCAGCCCTGGCTGACAATAAAGTTGTATCGTATCGTATCGTACAGCATTTTGTTCAAATGCTAACACACTGCTGTCAAAACTGTTAATCACACACTCAAAACAGAATGGATTTCAGCCTGGTGCATTTCAAACACTGCTGATTGCAATTTCAACTACAGTTTTTCTCAATTGCTAAAACACCATTTTTGAAAATTGCTCCATTTTCTGAAAACATTAAACACAAAACCTCATCTTCAAGCACTATTTACAAAACCTCTGACTCCTCTTGCAAAATGAAATTTTCGCCTCCAAACAGTTTTACCTGTGTTCAAAAACAAACACTGCTCTCAAATCATAAACAGTGATCAAAATTATATACACTATCCAGCAGTCAGTAAACAATACACCAAAAAATAGAAAACACATTGTTCAAAACATATAGTTCTCAGGGAGAAGTACATTTTTAATCTCAAAACAAAATTCACATTTTCCCGTCATTGTCTTTAGATGAACGAAAACATGTTCTATCATAGTAGCTCAAAATTGATCAGAAATTACTACTCTGCTTTGCTCTTTGAAATTATTTTTGTTCTTCGTCCTCCTTGTACCCGTATTTTTTACAGTACCGTACCCTGCATCTCACAAACTTGTCCTTTGTCTCTGTGATACTGTAATTCTTGTTCTTTGTTGATATGAACCTGCAACCAGTCAACATCTATTGAGCAGTCAGTACTGTTGGAAAGCACAATGTTCCGGGCCATGCAATTTGTTCATTGTACTGTATACAGCCTACAATACACTGTACTACAGTATACAATACTCAAAGAGACAAAAATCAAAGGGGTAAACATGTGATCAATGTGCTTCTTCTTGTCTTTGGGCTGGGTCAGGCCTTTGTCGACATCACAAGCAATATTGTCCCTCCTGAGGCAACGGGGGAAGAAGCCTCTTGTGTGCCGTATCCAGCCCTGACACCTCGCATACACACTCGTCCTCTCACATCGTTTCTTCTATCCATTCTCAGACTTTCTCCTTCCCACCTTGAACAACCTGTTTGCTCTCTAAACTGGCTTATATTGGTTGTGTCACATCATTTGAAACCAGTGAAATCAATTTTGAGTGGTTGTGTTCAATCAATGACATATGTTCTCTATTTGTATTGGATTGTTGCCACTTGTGTTTACCAGTATGGATGACATGTGCATTAGAGTGCAGAATGTGTTTTGAGAATGAGAATGTGTTTAGAGTTTTGCTAAAAAGTCTAAGTGAGATCTAAAAATTGTGTTTTACCGTGTGAAGCAGTTTAAGGTATTGACAACAGACTGCACAATTAGCTAAATGAGTTCAGGCAACTGAGAACTTTGTTCAGCCAATGGGTTTTAGTGTTTTAGCTTTTGAGAAAAAACTGTAAAAGACTTAGTGAACACTAAGTCTTGTTTACAGTACTAATGTACTGTTTACATATAGGAAAAGCTCAGAGTTTTTTTGGGGGGAGGGGAATCTGCGTGCATATGGTGACGCAAAAATGTGTGAAATTTGATGTAGTATGCATGCCAGGCAGCTAGGTGGCACTGCCAGGGCTCTTTATACATTTCATAATCAGAATTCAGATGCAAATATAATATACAGGGTAAATAAAGTCACAGCCCATGTGATCCAACCGGAAGCTCCAGAACAACTACAAAATGCACTTTATAGTGAGATTTTTTTCTAGGCCAAGAGCGAACTTTAACTTCAACTTAAAGCCCTATAAAGGGGGCCTTGAAAATTGAACATCAAAATTGTTCTCTTCGGGCAGAGGAAGCCTTCAGATAACACAAGTGCACTTACTTCTAGTGCAGACACTGGAAATGAAAACACATGACTATCACTTCCAGCCTTTGGGCCATTTCCTCATTAAGTTCAGCAGACGCATCAAGAAAAGTTTGGCAGTAGTGTCGAAGTGCCCAGTGTATCCCTGAATGTCCTGACTGATCTCATGTGTGGCTGAATTATTCTCAGCTAGAGGGCAGCCTTTCACTGTCCATGAAATGGATGAAATGCACGAAGCAGCAGAGGACTCTAACCTTGTGAGGTTGGGTGTGATAAGGGGGTGGGGAGAGTTAGAGCTGTGTTACTTGAAGCATCCAGAGGACAGATGTTGGTGCAGTAATGATCAGCTTTAAGACTCAGCAGCTGGGCTTGCAGAGCTCAGCCTCTTTCTGCCACAGTGCCAGCGTTGGAGAGACTTTCTGTAATAAACTCACAACTGTCTTGGTCTGTGATCTACACTTAAAGCAATAGAAGAGGGAGTAAATGCACCGAAAGAAACTGGATACCAAGCTGAAAATCGATATCTTTCACTGACCACTCCTGCTTGAGAGGTTCAAATCTGTTGCATGACTATGGCAAGCCGTTTTAACATTTAACAGCTAGACTGTATATTTATTGCATATATCTGTAATTCAATTCTTCCTAGTCAAAAAGAGCATTTCAGATATCCACAACGTCATTCTTCCTAGAATTCTTACTAGAAAAAACTCCAGATATCAGATATCTACCATCCAATTGTTATAATTATAAAAGTCATAATTTTCATTTTAGATATCCAAAATGGAAAAAAGATATCCACAAGTGATGTCACTGTGTGCTGACCACACCCAGCAGTGATGTCATTGTGTGCTGACCCCAACCTGACCACACCGATTGTGAATTAACAAAAGGATTGAACAAATAAGACAAGAGGGAACCATGTCATTTATGGGGCGCTGAATGTAAAAAAAAAAACATTCTAGCTGATATATTTAGAATATTTAGCTGACTTTCCTTCCATTTGAGACGAGAAGCAGGGGTCTGACCCTGGAGCGCCTTGACTCCCCGCCGGCTCAGCAAACTGCTGCCGCTGTTACCCCGGTTAGAGCCCTGGCTGCCGCTGGCCACTGGCCCGCTGTGACCCACGGCGCTGGGGTATGTGCCAGCTGAACTCAAGGTGCTACAGCTGCTAACTGAAGGTCTGTCTCCCGAGCTGCCACCTGCTCTCCCCTCAGGTGAAGCCTCCTATCAGTGGGGAGTAGGCGGAGGGGCAGCAGGGCTGGCTACAGTACACTTTCATCATATGGATGGTTTCATCTAAAGTAGGCTGGAAAAACACAGTGTGGGCTATTTGCATCACCATTTAGGTGTTAGATTTAACATTTAGATTTAATATTCATTCTTTACGTATAAACATATTGCACATAATTACATATATCATGTTGTTTTACATGATCTCCTGTGTGAGATAAATATTCAATCAGCTGGAAAATTGAAACAGAATGCGCCCCATAGTAAAACTCAAAGCACCTCAAAGGGTTAATGCACCTCTAACGGCGCTGGCAAGCAAACAGCGTCTCGGGGCTCCTGTGCTGTTTGCACGATGAGGTAATGTGCAACATTTGGTGCAAAAACATCCCCTTTTTATGCAAATGAGTCTTGTTGCAAAAACAGTCCCAGTTCGCAAAGATCAGCTGACAGCCAGTCAAATGATTGGTCTGCAGAGAGTTGGTGGTGATGAAGCACATTTATAAAGCGTCCTCCGCTTCAGATCATCTTCTTCTACAGTCTGAAGGTTTGAAAACAGCAGCAGCACTGACACAAAGCTCTCCGTCTCCTTTAAATTCCTTGTCTGAAGTTGGTGTATCTCCTGAGTCAGGACCTGCAGTTCTCTGAACAATTCCCTTGTCTTCTTCTCTCTGCCGTTCTTCTGCCGACTGGGTTCTTGGTGCAGCAGAGGCAACATTTGTACTTTGTCAAATGGAGAATTGCAATCAGACGCAAAAAGAATTGCGCTATAATATCATTAGTGCAATATCTTTTGTGAATCGGTACCTTGAGGTGGGGCAGATAGCAGTGGCAAGTGTAATAGTGGTTTCTTTACCAATTACAATTTAGACACAAAATAGATTCTGAGCTGAAATGCATTATTATAGATGAAAATACTTCATATATGAAACCTTTGCTAACCCAACCTTTTCAGAACAGGGCTTTTATTGTAATGGAATATTTTTACAACTTGATAGCTCTACTTTTACTGAAGTTAACACTCACAAAACAACAAAAGACATAGTTGTGATGTAACTTTGGTTGGTGGTCAGAGCTGCAGGATTTCTGCCAGTGTATTGCAGCTAGGTCCCCATCGGGTCTAAGCATTGTGGATTATTTTTTTTAAATTAATTTTTAAGATGGTATTCTTAGTAGGGATCAGTGTGTGAGTATGAAGTTAGCAGTAACGTTACGGCTGTGAACGTAGCAGTGCAGTGTGTTACTGCTTTTGTCGGTGAATAAATGCTTTAACTCCTCACCTGATTAAGGTGAAGTTAGCCCCGAAGCCCCGAAGTTAGCGGCAACTTCGGCCAAGGCTCATGGTGGACTGGCCTTTAAGGTGGACCATCTCATTTTAGTGACAAGCCGCTCCTCCATGTTTGCTCAGCACCTTTGACCTCAGACTGCTAGCTAGCGGAGCCGTTAGTAGAGTGGGTATGTAAATTAACCTACAGACCAACACGCGTAACCGGTCATAAATATTCCCAGTGGGGGCGGTCCGGGTAGCTCAGCTGGTAGGGAGCGCACCCATATGCAAAGGTTTATTCTTCGACGCAGAGGCCCAGGGTTTGAATCTGACCTATAGCAATTTTCTGCATGTCTTCCCCCTCTCTTACCCTTAATGCTGTCCTGGTGATTAAAGGTGAAAATGCCCTAAAAAAAAAAAAAAATAAAATAAAAAAATAATATATATATATATATATATATATATATATATATATATATATATATATATATATATATATATATATATATTAGTGCTGTCAAACGATTAAAATATTTAATCATGATTAATCGCATTAATGTCATAGTTAACTCGCAATTAATCGCACATTTTTATCTATTCTAAATGTCCCTAGATTTCTTTTTGTCCAATTATTTTTTCTCATCTTAATGCTCTTATCAACATGGAAAAGTGGATCGGCTTGCTTTGTGCTTTTGTCGCCTGGCTTTGACGAGGGGGCGGAGAATTGGCATCAGCTGTGTGCTTGGCCATCAAGTGGCATTTCAGACTGGACGTGCTGCGATGATAGCTCAGTTCACAACAACAAAACACACAAATCACTTTGGTCTTGTCAATGGAACCATTTGGCAACTTTTTAAAAGTAAACTTTCCATTCAGAATCTTATTGGCATCCATTTCGGCGTCTCGCGCTCGTCATCCAGTCAAAACGTAATGTTGGCCATCACATTGTAGGATTTTTAATGAATTTATTGGTAAATTATGGTGGAAAATAAGTATTTGGTCAATAACAAAAGATCATCTCAATACTTTGTTATACACCCTTTGTTGGCAATGACAGAGGTCAAACGTTTTCTGTAAGTCTTCACAAGGTTTTCACACACTGTTGCTGGTATTTTGACCCATTCCTCCATGCAGATCTCCTCTAGAGCAGTGCTGTTTTTGGGCTGTCGCTGGGCAACACGGACTTTCAACTCCCTCCAAAGATTTTCTATGGGGTTGAGATCTGGAGACTGGCTAGGCCACTCCAGGACCTTGAAATGCTTCTTACGAAGCCACTCCTTTGTTGCCCGGGCGTTGTGTTTTGGGATCATTGTCATGCTGAAAGACCCAGCCATGCTTCATCTTCAATGCCCTTGCTGATGGAAGGAGGTTTTCACTCAAAATCTCACGATACATGGCCCCATTCATTCTTTCCTTTACACGGATCAGTCGTCTTGGTCCCTTTGCAGAAAAACATCCCCAAAGCATGATGTTTCCACCCCCATGCTTCACAGTATGTATGGTGTTCTTTGGATGCAACTCAACATTCTTTCTCCTCCAAACACGACGAGTTGAGTTTTTACCAAAAAGTTATATTTTGGTTTCATTTGACCATATGACATTCTCCCAATCCTCTTCTGGATCATCCACATGCTCTCTAGCAAACCTCAGACGGGCCTGGACATGTACTGGCTTAAGCAGGGGGACACGTCTGGCACTGCAGGATTTGAGTCCCTGGCGGCGTAGTGTGTTACTGATGGTAGCCTTTGTTACTTTGGTCCCAGCTCTCTGCAGGTCATTCACTCGGTCCCCCCGTGTGGTTCTGGGATTTTTGCTCACCGTTCTTGTGATCATTTTGACCCCAAGGGTGAGATCTTGCGTGGAGCCCCGGATCGAGGGAGATTATCAGTGGTCTTGTATGTCTTCCATTTTCTTATAATTGCTCCCACAGTTGATTTCTTCACACCAAGCTGCTTACCTATTGCAGATTCACTCTTCCCAGCCTGACACCAGGCTGGGTTTCTGGTGTCCTTTGACAGCTCTTTGGTCTTGGCTATAGTGGAGTTTGGAGTGTGACTGTTTGAGGTTGTGGACAGGTGTCTTTTATACTGATAAGTTCAAACAGGTGCCATTAATACAGGTAACGAGTGGAGGACAGAGGAGCCTCTTAAAGAAGAAGTCACAGGTCTGTGAGAGCCAGAAATGACCAAATACTTATTTTACCGAGGAATTTACCAATAAATTCATTAAAAATCCTACAATGTGATTTTATGGATTTTCTTTTCTCATTTTGTCTCTCATAGTTGAAGTGTACCTATGATGAAAATTACAGGCCTCTCTCATCTTTTTAAGTGGGAGAACTTGCACAATTGGTGGCTGACTAAATACTTTTTTGCCCCACTGTATCTCTACTTTTACTGAAGTTAGGGATCTGAATTCTTCTCCCCCACTGCTGGCGATGCAAACAGTACATCAACTCCTTACACTCCAACACTTAAAGTACTGACTAAAATACACTGTTGGCGTTGCTGATTCTCTTAACACACACACAAAAAATAAGCCTCCCTGCGTGGAGGATTAAGAGGGGGCAGGCAGAGGGCCCGAGCACAAATGGCTTCCATCCAATCTTCTGATCCTCTTGGACTTTTAAAGATTAACTACAACTAAAAGACATTTTTAGACACTCACAATTCTCCAGGATCATTGATAACAGCATTTCTAACACCCTCCATTCAGCTCCAGGTTTAAAACCTAGGGATGACATCTGCACACTTTAGAGGCTGTATATTCCAAAAAACTTCTATCTGCTCATATTCTAACTGGAACAAGGAAACCTGGACACATCAGGTGAGTCTGTAGCTGCACTGGTCCATCCCTCCATCCATCTGTCCATCCATCTATCTATCTATCTATCTATCTATCTATCTATCTATCTATCTATCTATCTATCTATCTATCTATCTATCTATCTATCTATCTACCTATCTATCTAATATACGTGTTGCTTGTAACTTTTATTTATTGTGTGAAAAGCACAAACACATACTGCCTATTCAATACAATTTTCCAAATCCTAGCATCAGTTTTTAGATTTTGTTTCAGTATACCCTTAAAATAAACTTGCTGATCTACATGAAACACAGAAATATCTCGTCCCAGGGGGAAATTCTTTGGTTGGCCCAAATAAATTCATTGTAATTCATCAATGAAAAAGTCTAGAATTGTTTTTGTGGTACATTGAAATACCTTTACCTTGCCAAAATAAGTCAGTCACATCCACACAGTCTACTGTCCCATCGCAGAGGACGACCTCTTGAAAATGAGTGTAGTTGTGTTCTCTAGCAGGCAGACACACATGTAAAACCAGAATTACATTCCAAACTCATGTATTAGAGTTGTCTGCTGGTAGTTCAAACTCACTACATTTTGTTGTAAAAAGTACATTTCTCTACATATGAAATAATGCAGCATGTAGCAGAACTGTGTATTTGGGTCTTTGTACTGGTAATGAGAGGCTTCCTCCCAGTATGTGTGCCCCCTCCTCTCCCCCTTCATTATAAAGATCATTGCTGCCTGCTGCTGCCCTCCCACACATCCCTTGCCACCCAGTGAGTTGTGACTGGAGTACTGACGATGCATTGGGCCTTCAGTTTGCAACAAACCTGAACAATAAATACTATAATTATCATGCTCTTGCTGTCATCTCACAGACTTTTAAAAATAATAAATGAACAAACAAAAAAAGGTTGCTGCAGTGACGATTCTGTAGTTGCACAGCATAGCCAACACTGCTCAATTCAGCACGTGATCAATGATCTAATCTGACTAAATCTACACAAAGTTATGCCCAAACCCAGCCCAGATGAGAGCAGCACACAGCCATGATACAGAGAGCGTTAACAGTAGACTGTGACAGACAGCTGACCAACGGTTCCTGTAATATTACACTGAGAAAAATTCTAAACTCATTGTTGAGTAGGCCAATGTTCTGTATGTTACTATGATAGACTAAAAAAAAAGAAATATGAGTTTGAATGGTGATATTAATGTAAAGTGAGGCTCACTGTAGAGCTCCTAAACTCTACCTGACATGTCCGTATAGAAATAAATATAAATTACACAGAGCTTGTAATGAAAAAGTAATTGAGCTACAGTAGTATTTTAGTTTTCCGTATATCATTTAGAGGTATCATAATTTTTGAAAGATTCAAAGTAATTCTTTATTGTTCTCTATAGAGGAAATTTGCTTTCAGTCTGTACACATTTAACACTCAAAACATGTAAAACTTGATTGAGTAGCCCTACTTGTTGGTTCGGTTTGCTTTCATTTTACACACAGATCTTGAACAAAATGACGAATCTGAATCACAGTCAACAACTAGAAGCTTATGTTTCTCTCTCTCATCCAAATAACATATGTTGGCTTTTCATCCAATAACAATTAGCAAGAGCATTTCGGGGACGCTTGGCCTCCCACAGCCTGGTAATGGCGTCGTCTGCTCAGTACAGGGCACAAGGACCAACAAAGGACAGTATATGGCTGTGGTGTGCTAGCTAGGGATGTCAGTTTTAGTTCATTTTGCTTTTGATAACCTGACACCCATTAACCGGTAACTAACCGCTCAATTTTTAAGAAAAGAAAAACGTTTCACCAGCTTTGGTTGGTGGTCAGAGCTGCAGGGTTTCTGCCAGTGTATTGCAGCTCGGTCTAAGCATTGGGGAATTTTTTAGATTTACATTTAGATTTTTAAGATGGTGTTCAAGTAGGGATCAGTGTGCGAGTATGAAGTTAGCAGTAACGTTACGGCTGTGAACGTAGCAGTGCAGTATGTGTAACGTTACTGCTTTTGTAGGTGAATAAATGCTTTAACTCCTCACCTGATTAACGTGAAGTTAGCCCCGAAATTAGCGGCAACTTCGGCCAAGGCTCATGGTGGACTGGCCTTTAAGGTGGACTGACCTTTAAGGTAGACCATCTCATTTTAGTGACAAGCCGCTCTTCCATGTTTGCTTAGCACCTTTGACCTCAGACTGCTAGCTAGCAGAGCCGTTAGCATTAACTTACATTACATACACATAAATTAACCTACAGACCAACACGTGTAACCGGTCAAAAATATTCTAGGTGGTTAACCGTTGACATCCTTAGTGTTAGCAAACATTTTATTACAACTAGGGTTTAATTTTTGTAGTTGCTAAAAATAGGTTTAACGGCGCAAGAATCAAGAGCAAAGAGTATAAAGAGGTCGATCCAGATTATCTAAAGCACTTTATTTAGAGGCCACCTAAAATGTCGCTAATACTTAAAATGAATACAGTCCTTAAAGTTGAAGCAAGAATTTGGCATTTCTCTTCCAGATAACTTTGGCTAAACTGTCTGCTGATCAGAGCTATGTATTCACTGTGTTCCCAGAACTCAGCCACTACAGAACCGTATTATTTCTGATCGAAAAGAGCTGCCAATATAAAAACTGTAGCAACTGTACAAACAATCAGAGTGTCTAATGTGTGCAAATGAAGCAATGTGCAATCTGAATGCACGCTGACACATCCAGTGGCAGTGACTCAACATCTCAGTGGGACTGCTAGTCCATTCAGTGTTAGTATCCTCAAACTGATGATTGATGAATCATGAATTGATGAGTGCTCTAACCTCTGAATTATATTTGATATTAATATTAATAAACATAGTTATTCCATTAGAAAACCAGAGAAGTACTGATTCATTCTACAGAAGTCAAACTCACCATCCACCACGTCTTGGCAGTGACATCATAACAGAGCTGCCACTTCACCGAGCTGTCTGCCTCGCCGCAGCCTCCTGGCATCGCCATGACAACACAGGGGAGCTGTTGAAATGTCAGTCGAAGATGACCTCGGAGAAAAACAGGAACATCCGTGCTTAATCCAAGGGAGGAGCAGTACGGTGTTGGGCTTTTGCTGCTTTTCTCAGTAGTCTCAGTTTGGTGGACGGAATCAGTTTGTGTCCTGCGGGAGTTCAGTTACAGTCCCTGAAAATCCCAGTCAGTCTCAGTCCTGTAGATCCCTGTCCTGTAGATCCCAGTCCTGTAGATCCCAGTCCCTCTAGATCCCCGTCCTGTAGATCCCAGTCCCTCTAGATCCCTGTCCTGTAGATCCCAGTCCCTCTAGATCCCAGTCCTGTAGATCCCAGTCCTGTAGATCCCCGTCCTGTAGATCCCCGTCCTGTAAATCCCTGTCAATCCCTGTAGATCCCAGTTGCAGTTTGGCTCCATACACAAAGAAAAGTTCTTTAGAGGTGCATTTTGCTTCCAGAACATCGCCTGTTTCACTCCCTTTCAAATAAAGAGATTTACAAAGATCATGTTACGTTACATTTAAAGATGCATCTGTGCTCCTGGTTTGACACATTACTCCACCACAGGAACTCCAAAACAAGTCATTCCCTCAGAGAGCTTTAACCACAGAGCCTACACAACCTAAACATACCTTTGAACTACAGAGCCATCCTGATCCAGCTCCGCTTTGCCTCTGAATCCTGCTGGACTCCCTCGGCACCAAAACTCTACCAGGTAGAGACTTTCACAGGTCCCAGTCCCCCAGTGCTCCACCTCTGGTAGTTACTTCTTCATACAGCAAGCCTCTCCAAGCTCTGGTCCTCCTGTCTCCCACAGCCTCAAATAAGTCCTCTGCACACCACACACGCTGTAAAAAATTCATGCAGCAGGATTTCAATCCAAGCTAACTTTTTGGTTATTAGGCCTCCTCTGATCCTCCCCGCAGACGGCTCTGTGCTGCAGTCTCAGTCCTCTGGGAGTCCTGAGGAGAGATGTTGTAATCTTGTTTCTCCAGTATCTCTCAGCACCTGTCCAACAGTGTCTTCACACAGGGGCTCCCAGTTTAAAAAGTCCAATCAAGTTGCAGTCCCTCTATCCTTATTCAAAGTGGGGGAAAAGCACCAGTCACCAACCAACCACCCAGCGACTCAGCCAGTCAGCCCCTGTCCTGAGGCCACTGTGTGGGCTGTCACTCTGCAGAGACGGATTAGGAAGTAGTAAACACACACACACACACACACACACACACACACACACACACACACACAAATACAAACACATACCTCAAATGCATCTTAGGGACTCCCACAGCTTGTATAATATATAAATAAATGAGTTGTATCATATATGGTTAAAACATAAATAAGGTCAAACCCGTTTTTATCCTGACGTGTGTGTGTGTGTGTGTGTGTGTGTGTGTGTGTGTGTGTGTGTGTGTGTGGGTCCACTGTGACTCAGTGCCCATTTTGATATAATGGCACTGACCTTTCTCTTTCTCTGTTTGTCTCTCCCTCCCTCATCCTCCTCACACCCTCTAAACCGTCCGGTTCTGCAGGCGACTCACAGACCTCTGGGACTCTGGACCGGAGGAACCCTTATTCATGCTGCTGACAACCCTTCAGAAAAGCACGGGATGTTCTGAATGAGCAGAGCCACGAATACACTCTCAAATTCAGATCTCCCATTTTAACTCAAGGAGGGTCACAAGTGTTAAAATCGTTGTTGACCGTTTGAAGACCAGTTTGACAAAATAAGCTTAAAAGGTTTTCAACATTTTGAGATTTCTGCTTATTGACTTTCCTTTTAGGAGTGAGCTGAAAAGATGGATATCAATCTCTTGTCTTTGTGTGAAGTACGGGGCTGGAGTCAGGATCTGGTTAGCTTAGCAAACAGCTAGCTGCAGCTACACAGTAACACTGAATTTTGTTTCTATATGTATCTTATATGTTTCTATATGTATTTTATGTCATTTGAATGACAATACATGGCACATTTACTGAACCAAACTTACAATTGTCAAAACTCAAAGTACAATCACAGCCTGTCTACGGAGAGCCATTTCACTCCCTATTAAGCCCCATACCAAATTTGATTGCAGTTCCACCAGAGTTCCACTGGGGGTGATCACAGGCAGGTGCAAAATGAATGGGACTCTATGGGGCTAAATTTGTCTCTTTCGCCTGATTGTCGTTGAGAAATCTCAGATTTGATTGTAGTTTTTGCAAGTTCAACATGGATTATAGGTCAAAAGTCGAATGAACGAGTACTTATGTCCTTTCGATTTCTTACAGGTTGAGTCGTTGTTGCCCATAACACGCTAGCATTCTGCTAATGAATGCTGATTGGTCAGTGAAGGACTGATTGCGACCAGAGATCCCGCTTGATGGCATCCAAAGCAGAACCAGAATGTCAGAGTGACTATTTCGGCGTGGTCTTTAAAACATTAGCAAACCTCTCTCTAGCATGTGTATTGACAGGGAGAGCCTAACCTGTCAGCTGTGTTGTCGATGCCTCGAGAGAAAAGAGGAAGTGACTCAAAGCTTGCTGTAAAGCAGTATCTCTGGCCGTACGATGTGTGTGACGTCTTTGACATTTAAAAAGGCTTTTTAGAACAAAAAAGCCACTTTAAAAACATCTAACACCCAGCAATATGTATTTTCTTTGCCTCCCCTTTGAATGCCACATTCAAATTACTAGACAAAAAATTATATCCTGAGAAAAGTGGATTTTGAGGGGTATAGCTCCATAGACCACCATTCCTTCTGCACTCGCCTGTGAGCACCCTCATATGGAACTAGAGTGGAACTGCAACCAGTTCAGAAGCCGGAAGTATCCAGAGAGTGGAACTTCTTCCCTTAATTCTCTGGTACAATGCTCACACCACATGGTACATTCAGCACATCACTCTATGTGACATGCAAAAGGTGATTACTCAATCTAAATAATGAACTCCTGTTACAAATGTAATTAAATCCATCAATGAATAAATCATTTCCATCAAAACAAAAGGTTCCTTTAAAGGTCCCATGGCATGAAAATTTCACTTTATGAGTTTTTTTTTAACATTAATAAGAGCCTGCTCAGTGGTTAGAAATGGTGATAGGTGTAAACCGAGCCCTGGGTATCCTGCTCTGCCTTTGAGAAAATGAAAGCTCAGATGGGCCGATCTGGAATCTCCTCCTTATGACATCATAAGGAGCAAGGTTACCGCCCCTTTCTCTGCTTTACCTGCCCAGAGAATTTGGCCCACCCATGAGAAAGAGAGAGACATCATGGCTTGAAAACAAGCGAAGCATGGCAGTTGGACAAGGCCACACCCCCACTCTCCAACTTGCCCTGCCTCTCTCCTCCACAATAGCATTTAAAGCTACAGACACAGAAATGGCACATCCTAAGGAAAGCTCATTGTGGGACTGGCTCTAGTGGCTGTAATTCTGCACCAAGGCTGAATTTCGGGAAAGAGACTTCAGATACAGTATTAGGGGACCACTAAGGCCTATATAAAAGAGACTTCAGATACAGTATTAGGTGACCACTAAGGCCTATATAAAAGAAACTTCAGATACAGTATTAGGGGACCACTAAGGTCTATATAAAAGACTTCAGATACAGTATTAGGGGACCATTAAGGTCTATATAAAAGAGACTTCAGATACAGTATTAGGGGGCCATTAAGGTCTATATAAAAGAGACTTCAGATACAGTATTAGGGGACCACTAAGGTCTATATAAAAGAGACTTCAGATACAGTATTAGGGGACCACTAAGGTCTATATAAAAGAGACTTCATATACAGTATTAGGGGACCACTATGGTCTATATAAAAGAGACTTCAGATACAGTATTGGGGAACACTAAGGCCTATATAAAAGCATCCAAAAAGCAGCATGTCATAGGACCTTTAACATTGCTTTGACCGAGACAGTCAAAATGCAAAGACATCTTGTCTAATGACAGTGTACTCTGAAAGTGTGATAGTTATTAGTGATAGTACACTATTTAATATTATCAAATTGCTACCATTGTATATTTAGGCAGCTGAATAGTATTGATGTCATCCATGGCATACACTACACTTTTAACAAAACATCTATTTCTTATTATATGTACACACCAGCCAACTGCAAATACATAAAGGAAGCTTGTACAGAAAGAAAAAAATGAAACATTAACAGCAACATTATCAGGAACTACTGTACAACATGTGCAAGAAATAATGCTGCAAATGTATCAATCTCCTGGGTCATCCATCTCTCTTCTCTGTCTGGGCATAACATTTCATCGACATCACACCTGATATCCTGTCTTGCAATGTATTGCCCCCTCCCCCTCCAACAATATCCTCACAACCAGCATGCATTGCACCCAGTAAGGACAGCTGGTCATGAGGACGGTGATCATATACCTTCCATCTCCATGCAGAAAAGAGTCAATGGGATTTAGGAATGGGGAGTATGGTGGGAACAAAACTCCCGTTTGGTTTTTCTAAATTATGAGGAAATTGAATCAAGCCTGGCCCCATCTGACAACTTTATCAACAACACCACATACATGACTATTATGTATTAAATATATATGTGTGACAGGTTATTGTGATGGTTGGTTGCTATATTTAGCATGTATGGACTTACATGTGTATACTTGCATTTAATTTAATAGAAAATGAATGCAATCTATTTTGATCCGCAAAACTTACTCAGTGCATTTTGTGCCAAAGCCATTAAATGACTATATATATATATATATATATATATATATATATATATATATATATATATACCACAACTGACCTAATGTTCAGATAAATAGCATGAAGACACTGGCAAACAGTGTTGTCCTGCCAAAAAGAAGAATTAAAGAACAGTGATACGGGCCATTGAACTACTCCAGCAGCTCCTACAGTAGCGAGCCGTCCACAGTGCCTTCACCATGAGCAGAGAACCCTCAGGCAGAGCGCTGCTGGTTTTTCAGGGTGTGGTAACAGTGTGGTCAGCTCAGTGTCTATGTCAGCCCACAAAGCTGGAGGCTTCCAGCTGAGGGCCTGAGCTCTCTGGATCAGACCAACCACAGCCTGCTGGGGAGAAGGTCAGGACTCCTCCACCAAATGTCACACTGCTGTTTTAGGCTCGTCTTTACAGTAACTGCCATCATTACTTATGGTAGCACTGCGCTTCATTGTTCTTTTAAGAGCATTTTTGACTCACTGCTGTAGGAGAGGAGAAGAGAGGAGAGGAGAGGAGATTAGAGGAGAGGAGAGGAGAGGAGAGGAGAGGAGAGGAGAGGAGAGGAGAGGAAAGGCGAGGAAAGGAGAGGAGAGGAAAGGAGGAGAGGAGAGGAGAGGAGAGGAGAGGAGAGGAGAGGAGAGGAAGGCTTCAGCCATGTGAAACAGCCCACCACACACATGCACATAAACTTGTAATTAGTAGTCCAATCAATCATCTCCCGGCTCCCACCCCCACAGTTAATCAGCAATTAACCTCCCTCTGAGGTGTAAACATACAGCCAATCAGGCTTAAACACAGCAGCCCTAAGCCAATCACAGTGCTGGTCCAGAAGTACAACAGGACATAAAGAGAGAAAATTACAGGACACAATACACACACACACACACACACACACACACACACACACACACACACACACACACACACACACACACACACACACACACACTCTCTCCATTACCCAAACCCCTGAGCAGACCTCACACTCACTGAATGACAGAGCATAACGGCCTTCTCTCCTCTCCTCTATGTTTCTGTCACTGCACAGCCTTTATCCAGAGCTGTAACACTCTCAGCCTTCAAACCTAATGAGTTCCATCTGTACTCTTATGTTTGTATGTTTAACATGATGTTGATTGTCAAATAATACGCTCATCAGACAGAGATTTGGTTTAGAATCATTTAAAGGGACTGAAAAGTGGTTTTGTATGAGCAGTAGTCATGGCTGGACTCTGTTATTGGCCCCTTGGCAAGTAAATGTTTGTTGTTGGGTCCGAACCCCCCCCCCCCCCCAACATGACCTGGCTGTGAGATGGTGGACATCAACCACGATGGTCATCCATATACAGAGAGGCACATGACATCAGCAGCCACAAATGTTTTTTTGTACTGAACAATAAACAGAAAACCATGGATTATAACTCTTAGTGGAACACTTGTAGGTAGTTTGCTAAAACAGTAAAAACTAAGTAAAATGGGCTGTTTGACATAGTGAGCAGCAGCATTCTGGACCAGCTGCAGAGATTCTTTCTATCTTCCAACCCTTTGTGCAGAGGCTGAGAGGCCTCACACCCTAAGCCCTGTGAGGGCCCTCAGGTTCTGGACCGCACTAAGTCCTTTAGCTTTTTGCGTCATATGGAGGAAGCACAATGGGCAGGCCCAGAGTGATATGGCTCTGGGCAGGCCTATTTCAAGGCATCTGATCGCCCTTGCTTAAGCGCACACGGGAGCGGATCCCCCTTCAAGGCTTGTGGTACACTCTTTATGGCCGCTGTTTTCAGCCTCTAGCCTTGTGGGCTGACATAGACACTAAGCTGACCACACTGTTACCACACCCTGAAAAATCCTTAGAGGATGTGTGTGTTGCAGTTGTTCTTGGGGTCGCAGTTGATTCTTGAGTTTTGTCATTTGTTGTCCTGTCTTTTGAGCAGAATGGGCTCATGTTTCAGGATGTTTGTCTGTTTTTTTTAACCTGGAGAGAGGTTTTTTTTTTATCGCATACCTTTCAGTTGCTGACAATAAAATGCTTCAACTCAGTTGATTGTGTTCTGTTGTTTAACTAAGATGTGATTGAATCATCCTGTGTACGGCTTTTTGACCTGTAGGTGCAGGAGCCAACTCACTCTCCAAGTGACTGATTTGGTATGCTGTTGTCTCATATGGTTACAGGTTCACTCAAATGAAATAAAACACATTTTTAAGTATGTATACACAGTTTTATGAATGGAAGTCCTCCCCAGTGTGTGTGCACGATGTGGCACCCACAGGTGTGATTCATTGGTAGGTCTCAAAGATTAGGCAATGAGCAAGAGCCACCTAAAGTCCCTTGTGATGCCTCTTGATACTGAGCACATGTCTAGGTTTTATGTCTGTTAGCCTAATAGCTGGTTTGATTTGCATTGAGAGGTGATTTTATGGAAAGTACCCCATGCCAATCTCTAGGTATGGTGAAGGGTATGTGATGATGTGGGGCTATTTTAAGTCCAAAGGCCAAGGGAACTTTATCAGGATACATAGTATCCTGGATCCATGAAATAACTGGCCTTTAAAAATAAAAATCTGCCTGCCTCTATGGGAATTTAACATAGGGGTGTACTGACTTATGCCCCCTGTATTTTAAGGAATTTATTTATTTATGAAACATTATTCATTCACAAAGAAAATTGGTGTCCTTAAACGTTGGATTTTTTTTAATTAAGGCATTTAGATCAATTTCCAAAAGATTATTTTTTTATTCCTCTTTTTAGTCAACTTTAGCATGGGTGTATTCACCTATTCTGAGCACTGTATATATACAGTATCTCACAAAAGTGAGTACACCCCTCACATTTTAGTAACTATTTCATTATATCTTTTAATGGGACAACACTGAAGAAATTACACTTTGCTACAATGTAAAGTATTAAGTGTACAGCTTGTATAACAGTGTAAATGTGCTGTCCCCTCAAAATAACTCAACACACAGCCATTAATGTCTAAACCGCTGGCAACAAAAGTGAGTACACCCCTATGTTAAATTCCCATAGAGGCAGGCAGATTTTTATTTTAAAGGCCAGTTATTTCATGGATCCAGGATACTATGCATGTGTATGGAAGGATCGGTATTTGTTCATTCATTTATTCTATCATTATTATTCGTTTGTTCTGTATAGGAAATGTTGATCTGCTCATAGCTTTCTTGTTTCAAATGAATCTATGTGAGGAAGAAGAAGAAAAAAAGCTAATACCGATGGGGGTGGGTTACTAGACACAACACATGACTGAAGTAATAAAACTTGGTAGATACTACATTACAGGAACTGGAGTGTCAGTGATGAGTTATTGGGTCCCTCTGGTGGCCACAGAGGGCTGGAGCAGTGGAACATTCTAAACTAAACTCCATACATGATATGGCTGAGAGAACGGTCCATAAACATGACTTGTGCAATTTATGATAATTAAACCAACACAAGTTTTATTGTATTTTCTGTATTTAAAAAATGAAAAGCAAATAACCATTTGTTTTTTTTCTTCTTTTTCCATCTCTAAAAGAAGCAACCAAAGATCAACAGAGACATTATTATCGGCTGTCACAAAGCAGTGGGAAGCAGCTGACAGGTGCATCAGTCCCTACAGACTGGTTTGTTTATTCTCATCTTCGTTCATGTCGACAGCCTTGTTGTCATAACCCCAGGACTCTTGCTCCACCCTGCAACACACGACAACAACACGCACACGTTAGTCATTTACTCTGACGTGCAGTCATCAGGGAGGGGAAGGAAGTCCATGACCACACCTGGATCCTGATTATGACAGAGTTTAATGGAGGTGAAATGTCAAGGCTCCGTCAGTTCAGCCTGCTTACTTTACTTTCGCCACTGAGTGAACTAAAGTACTGTTACTGTGAGTACTCACAATTTAATATTTTCAAATACAAAGCTTCTTTCCTCTCCCTATGTGACAGCTATAAGTCCAGTAGTAGGGTCGTACTGCAGTGAGGATGAATACAGAGATGACAGGAACACTACCTGATTATGTATTGTTATGTCATTGTCCTTACACCGTCTCTTTTTATGGTCATCATGTGTTTTTTGTATAAATAAGTTTTGATATATGTGCTGATATTGTGCATTGTGTATGTAATATCTAATTATATTTAACATGAAATGTTGAATTAACTTGAAAGGTGATTTCTCAATATTGTAACAGCTGACAGGTCTCCAGATTTACTGGACACGTGCCAGCCAATCACAGTGGGAGATTTGTGTGGCCGTGGTGCAGTTAGGTCATCCACCTGTCATGTTTAAACGCAGCACATTGTTCACACATCTATGAATAATACTGTTTACTATGTGCAATATATTTTCTATCAGTGTAATTGCCTCCCAACTATCTAAATAATATGGTATATAATGTGATAGTGTGTGTGTGTGTGTGTGTGTGTGTGTGTGTGTGTGTGTGTGTGTGTGTGTGTGTGTGTGTGTGTCTGACCTCTTCTTCCTGATGAGTCTGTGAGCGATCAGGATGATGAAGACAATGAAGAGGAAACCGACGACAGCTGTCAGACCCACCAACCAGGGCTGAAGAGTCACTCCTGCTGACACACACACACACACACACACACACACACACACACACACAAATATTCTGTTATGACACAGAATTACATAATTTTGCACCGTGGGTCGGAGAGAAATTTTGAATTGCTCTGTATGTCAGAACTGAAAATAAAGTTGACTTGACTTGACTTGAGATCAATGTCACAATGTTTTCAGACAACAATATCATAAAGCATGGCAGGTAACACACACACCCTTTCAGCTGCCATCTTTGTTTCTTACTTGAATGGGGAACACAAACACATACAGTAGCCTATATAACTCCATAATGTACACAGTATGTCGAGAGATGGAAGAGAACAGAAAAGTTGTAGGCCTACCTTTGTCAGCTGAGCAGCTGGAGGCAGACAGCAGCACACACAGCACGAGAGCACACACATTCATCCTGATATAACAGACGGCTCGACACACACTGGACCTTCAGCTCACACACACACACACACACAGAGACATCTGTAACACTTGACTCTGATGGTGGTCAAAGTTCACTGTCACAATCTGCCATCTGGGTGTGTGTGTGTGTGTGTGTGTGTGTGTGTGTGTGTGTGTGTGTGTGTGTGTGTGTGTGTGTGTGTGTGTGTGTGTGTTATCTGCATAAATATGAAGAAGATTATTAAAGTCACTAGCTCTGCTTGTCTCATGTCTGTCAGAATCTGGAGTGCTTACATTCCCATAAATAACGCAGTCAACAAACATCCCAGACAGACGAGTGTTAAATTCCAGCAGCACACATACTGTAGCAGTTCCAAGAGTGTATGAAGTCACGGGTTAAAAGTGCCGTAGGTAGGATTGGGAGGATCCAGGACTTAGCCAAACAATTTGAACATCAAACAAGTTCTCAGTCCCTCCCCCCTTTCTGCTAAAGCCCAAAACAGTCTCCTAAGCCCCTCCCCCCACAAGGGAGAATGGCGAGGCTCGTTCAAGATGAACTGCGCCTCGCCTGTAAAGTGGACGAGAGCA
Source organism: Zingel zingel (assembly GCA_023566125.1). Classification (NCBI taxonomy): domain Eukaryota; kingdom Metazoa; phylum Chordata; class Actinopteri; order Perciformes; family Percidae; genus Zingel; species Zingel zingel. Next base: position 5,062,461 of record CM042322.1, read on the forward strand.
GGCAGGAGCAGCTGGGGGCGGTGACAAAAATCCGCTGTCAAGTCGGACAGTTTCCAGCCGATTCCAGCAGCCTTCAGGCTGAACAGGAAGTGACAGAAACACTGTGGTCCGAAGCCGATTTAATAAAATGTTATCAGACCATATATCAGCTCCTACAGTCTCCAGATGTTTTTATTATGACAGAGTAGCTGTCAAAATGCTCTACATGCGATCTGTTGCTGATTTTAGATGATCTGTAATCTGAACAGATTTAGTCTCTCTGACTCTCTTCTAAATGTAACTATCAGCCACACAACATGTGTTTTGTACAGAATAAGCCTTTAAAAAAATTTATATAAAAAATCATCATGTTGAGTCGATTCTGAACCAATCAGCTGTTAGCTCAGCTGAGAGGCCGGCGTTTCCCAGCATGCCCTGGGTCCGCCTGGGTCTTGCAGTCGGTGAAAAGCAACTGCGCTGCCTGTGTCTCAAACCTGCGGCCGCCTTGACCTCGTGAGGTTATCGTTACCCACGTGTGCGTGACATCAGAGCAAGTCGGGACACAAATCTACTCAGCATGCATTGGGAGGCGATCGCCGGTGATTGATTCTGCGCAGATCTGGCTCATCTCAAATGAGCCTAATGCTGTGTGTGCATGAGCAGTGATTGACACATAGTTAGACACCCCCCCTGGCCCTGATTGTTGCATCTGAACAGGGAGCGGTGGATTTTTGCAAATCACACTACAGGCTGTATGTAGGTGGTGCCAGAGGAGCAGGATTTTTTTTGGCCTTGACCAACTGCTACTTTGCTCGTTTGAAAGCGATGATGTCTTTCTCTCATGGGTGGGCCAAATTCTCTGGGCGGGCAAAGCAGAGAAAGGGGAGGTAACCTTTCCCCCTATGACGTCATAAGGAGGAGATTCCAGATCGGCCCATCTGAGCTTTCATTTTCTCAAAGGCAGAGCAGGATACCCAGGGCTCGATTTACACCTATCGCCATTTCTAGCCACTGGGGGACCATAGGCAAGCTGGGGGAACTCATATTAATGTTAAAAAACCTCATGAAGTGAATTTTCATGCCACGGGACCTTTAAATTAACGATAGCCATACATAGCCTATAGTTGGCAGAGTTGTGGATGTTAATGTTGTCTCCCTGATGTTAACGTTTGTTGTTTATTTGATGAAACCTGCAATGACTTTACATTTTTTTTAATTAATGCTTTATTTTCAAATTCATAACAGTAAAAAAAAGGATAAGTATAACATAAAAACTTATAAAAAATATATAGCTCAACAAAGAAGCCACCCACATAATACTAAAATTAATAAATGTTTACAATTATAACATATGAGACCACAGAAGATTAGGCCACAATAAAAAGCTTTTCATGCCTCCCATTAGAAGGGGATCTGATATCTAAAATCTAGATAAGAGGAGGTTAACCAATATTTTATTATAGGCTAAATCTTTTTAATCTTGTATAATTTCGAATGCTGCATTTATGGATATGAAATTTGACAAGAAAAAATAGGATTAATATCAAATATTGGTTAACTCCTTTCTGAAATCATAAAACATTTAAAACTGCATCAGCGTTTAATGCTGACGTTTGTTTAAGCCATATAAGGCTACATGAGAGGGTTTAATTTCGAGGTCCGAAAGGCGCATCACTGAAGCGTATAGGCCTCCTCAAGTGTAGGCTAATATTGTCATTATACAACGGTTACCAAAAAAAATAAGTGATAATCAATCTGTATTCATATTGTGGAGCAATTCGCTCTTGAAGTACAAAAAAACAGACAGGATTTCTAGTCCCTCCCTGTTTAGTCAGCCAGCCAATTAGAGACCGTGGGATTTCCCAAAGTGAATAAATCCCGCCCACACATAAACACAAAACCTCTTTGCTAGCTCCATCGTGTTGTAACTTACTTTATTAAGATATCTGCTGAAAAAATAATTGCATTCATTAGCAATAGCATGATCGCCGTACTGTTTAGTTCAAAAACATCCAAAACACCAAAGTACGAAAACATAGCGGACCAGACGCAAGCTTTTATTTTGAAAAGTCGAAGCTCGGGACGGCACCAGCCGGGAGGGGCATGAGACGGGAGGTCTCCGGTCAGCCATACCCATATGTCAATGGCCATACCCGACTTAGCAGTTCAGCTTTTTTTTTTTTTTTTTTTTATTGACAAAAGAAAGCACCAACATACAAAACTCTAGTTGGGGAAAATGATATACATGCGTATATACAATATGCATTTTGTCAATGTACAAGAAAGAATTACCTGGTCAAAAGAAACAACAAAGAATAAAACAAAAAGGGGGAGCTGCTTAAAATACACAAGTCAAAAGCAAAAAGGCTAGACAAAGAAAAATTACCATTTAGAGCGTACACAAGGAGAGACTAATCAATACAGTAGTTTCCTAGATATGTCACTACACATTTTTCTTGCAATCTTAGTAGATTTGATCTTTTTCAGTGAGGAAAAAAACAATTTAAAGTCATTTATAAACCAAACAAAGGAAGGCTTAGAACATCTCCACTTACTGTAATGAATATGATATTTACCTATTAGAATAATCATATTGAGTAAGTCTGATACTGATGAATCTATATTATCCATATAAAAGAGGATGTGTGGCAAGGTGAGAGTAGGGATATTATCCATCTTAAGTGACAGCCAATTATGTATCTCAGACCAGAAGCTGTTGGACACGGGACAAAAAAAGAACATGTGTTCTAGGGTCTCATCAGCCATCTCACAAAAAACACAAGGGTCTACATCAAATTTGAATCTTCTTCTAAGAACGTCTATATATCTTATAGATTATATTAAAGTGAGTCTCTTTGACTTTTGGGGAAATGGGCCATTTAATGAATTTAAAATGCGTTTTTTCTATGGACAATGCATCCATGTTCGGAACCTGTACACACAATCCTCTTTTATAACCAAAACATAATTTAGATTTCAAAGCATCACTAATATATTTATTATTACATTTATTGTCAAATAAAGTACAATCATTAATAACAAAATTTGGTAAAGTTGGTAAGGGTCTTGTTCTTGCATACAACAATGTGTTATGAATTAACTGTAATAATGGTACAGGTATTGCTTTACAAATGGTATTGTATTCTCTATATGTACAGTTTAAATTATATATTTGTCTAAAAAGGCTTTATATTCCAAAAGGTTACCATTATCATCTATAATATCATTCACAAAAACAATGCCTTTTTCATACCAATCATACCTGAACAATGATTTCCTATTGATTATAATGACCCTATTGTTCCATAAGGTGGATCCATGTGGAGAAAAGTTATGGGTAAATATCATTTTCCAATATTGGAGAACTTGTTTGTGGAAGTTTGACAACTTAATAGGAATTTTGGTCACCTCAAAATCACATTGCAGAAGAAAATCAAGCCCTCCTACATTTTTAAATAGATGTCTAGGTATGTGAAACCACATAGAATCTGGTTGTGATGGATATGTTTTCAACCAGTTGATCTTAAAGGTCCCAAACATTGATTCAAAGTCCAATGCTGTGATACCACCCATATCATAGTCTTTAACCAGCTGTGATTTCTTAATATAATGGGTTTTGTTTTTCCACAGGAATTGGAAAACAATTGAATTGGTTTTCTTAACATTATCGGATGAAACATACAGGGAGTAACATGGATAAATTACTTTGGAAATACCTTCTGATTTAGACAGTAACTCTACCAAAGATAGTGAGATCTCTGGTAAGCCAGCGACTCAAAGATTTTTTCATATCTAGTAAAATGAACGTCTTCCCTTCTAATAGCATTTTTAGATAAAACTATTCCTAGATATTTCACTTCAGCTTTAACCTCAATTGAAGAGATGATGGAATCCATTGATGAGTGAATGGGAAGTAGCTCACATGTTTTAATATTGAGGGTTAATCCTGAAGCTTTAGAGAAAATCGAGACTGAATCAAGGGCAACATCAACCATGAATTTATTCCTTAAAAGGATTGCTGTGTCGTCTGCAAATTGACTCATTTTAAATTCCTTGTCAAATATTGAGATCCCATGCAAGTCGGGGTTGTGATTAATGAGCATTATACGTGATTGGGTGGCTAGAATAAACAGATTTGGGAGAAATCTGGCATCCCTGCCTAATACCGCGGAGCACTTCAAACCTAGGAGTTATACTAGGATTCAGGGACACAGAACTATATATGTCAGTATAAAATATCTTAATTATTTTACAAAAGTTGCTCCCAAAACCTAAACTTTCAAATAAAAAGGTATGTTCAACAGTATCAAATGCCTTGTAAAAATCAAGAAATAAAATAAAAGCATCAGTGTTAATGAAGTCTCGATAATCAAGCATGTCTAGTAGCAGCCTGGTATGGTTATGTATATTTCTACCCTTTATGAAAGCTGATTGACACTCGTCAAAAATATGTGATAATCCCTCATTCAGACAATTAGCATAGACAAGTGCCAGCAATTTATAATCATTACATAACAAGGTAATTGGTCTCCAATTATCCAATAAAAGATTATCTTTGTTAGGTTCGGGAATTAGGGTGATGAGACCATGTTTCATATAGGCTAGCAGTTCAGCTGAACTCTGGAGCGACAGTGATCACACCACAGGTCAATGGGAGGGGCTGGAAAAGTCCGTTGGCACTTTTACAGTCTATGGTTGGCACGTGACATATTACATGTGATAAAAAAGCCTGCTGCAATAATAATCTAAAGCCATTATTATATAAGTATGTAGGCCTCAGCGTAAGGCACCTGTCATGGCAGTGCATTCCGGGCTTTAGTGATGCATACAGTTTTACCAAACAACAAAGATGATCACAACGTAGATTGAGCACTTTGAATCTGGAGCGTGTTGACCCGCTGAGGTCTGGGGCCTGGAGGCAGTTATTGTGGTGAAAAATACTATAAAGCAAATGTTAAAGATTAACATTTACAACAGGAGGGGTGCGCAACACTATGGACAGAGTTCAGATATGTTGGTCCTACAACAATGTGCAGTAGGCCTATAATAATATTAAATAAAGCGGTTCGGGATATTAGAACCCAACTTAATATTTTTAAGCACTTTAATAGTTTCTTAAACAAGTTTAAAATTTAAAAGAGAAAACAGAAAAAGTAGTCTACAAGATCAAAATACACTCAAGACAGCGAAAGAATCAAAACCAAACAAAAACTCAGTTTTCCCTCTACTGTTCACATTCCCTTCACAATAAAATCATGCGATTCTATTTTTCACAATTAAGGCAGATGGGTCTACGTGTTTTTTTTTTAATCACAGTACAAGCCCGTGAGTATTTTCACGTATGATTTGCGATGTTTTGTGGCAAGTCTGTTTGGATTGTGGAGATAACGCTTTTATTGTGAAGGATCCTGGGCGGAAGCGTTGTTGTTGTTGCTGCTGGCGGACGGAAGGAGAAGACTAGACAGTCGTTTGGGCGTGGAGGTAAACATGTCTCGACTGAAACGAGCGGCGCAGATGGACTCTCTGGCGGGCTTCAGGGCGGAGAAGAAGGAGCAGGCCGTCCCTTCCGGTCTGCTGAAGGCAGCCAGGAAGAGCGGCCAGCTCAACCTGTCCGACCGAGGGCTCACTGAAGGTACGTTAAGGTTTACCGTTAGCTTCAGCTCCACGGTTCCTCTAGTCTCCCACTGACCCACAGCTACAGGTCCTCTAGTCTCCCACTGACCCACAGCTACAGGTCCTCTAGTCTCCCACTGACCCACAGTTACAGGTCCTCTAGTCTCACACTGACCCACAGCTACAGGTCCTCACACACTGACCCACAGCTACAGGTCCTCTAGTCTCACACTGACCCACAGCTACAGGTCCTCTAGTCTCACACTGACCCACAGCTACAGGTCCTCTAGTAGTCTCCCGCTGACCCACAGCTACAGGTCCTCTAGTCTCACACTGACCCACAGCTACAGGTCCTCTAGTAGTCTCCCGCTGACCCACAGCTACAGGTCCTCTAGTCTCACACTGACCCACAGCTACAGGTCCTCTAGTCTCCCACTGACCCACCGTTACAGGTCCTCTAGTCTCCCACTGACCCACCGTTACAGGTCCTCTAGTCTCCCACTGACCCACAGCTACAGGTCCTCTAGTCTCACACTGACCCACAGCTACAGGTCCTCTAGTCTCCCACTGACCCACCGTTACAGGTCCTCTAGTCTCCCACTGACCCACAGCTACAGGTCCTCTAGTCTCCCACTGACCCACAGCTACAGGTCCTCTAGTCTCACACTGACTCACAGCTACAAGTCCTCTGGCATATTTGTACTTATTTAAACCGATCACAATCGTCCTGGGTGGAGCTAAGCCCCGGATGCAGCAAAAGTGTCCTGGCTAGGGGCCATGGCTGTATTATGTTAGATCAGGTAGGTCTATCACATAGATGTAGGTCTATCTGCAGGAAGGGGAGGATGTCAGGCTTTATCCAGCACGGAACATCCAGTGATTATATAATAAAAAAGCGTCCAGATGGTAGTGAAACGTGGATATAATGCTTGGCGTGAAACACAAAAATAACAAGACATTAATTAAAATTAGTAGGCCAGTGTTTGCAGATTAATTCATAAATATGCCTCCTGTTAAAGAGGAGCATGTGTGCCTCAGGAGGAGGAGATGTCTTCCTATGCTTTCTGCTCATTGTTGTCCACAACTGAGAGACTGTGCCTACAGGTTGCATCCATGGGTCTCCTGGTCCTGTTTCACTCCACCTGATAGAAGAAGATGAATATGAGTGGCAGTGAAGATGACGATGAATAAGTGAATGTGTCTCAGTCCCTCAGGAAGTGTATCGTCTGAACGTGGACCCCCCAGAGGACGCCAAGCTGAACGTGTCCTTCGGAGCGTCAGATCGCTGGTGGGAACAGACTGACCTCACCAAACTGCTGCTCTCATCCAATCGGCTCACACACCTGTCTGATGACATCAGACTGCTGCCTGCGCTCATTACACTGGATGTAAGTAACAGCAGCGCTGTCAGTTAGAAGCCTGGCTCACTAAGTGCTCCACCAGGTCATAGCCATGGTGCTGCTTCGTTCTCCTCTTCCCGCGGTTGGGATGTCTGCTTCTGCGTCGCCGGAGTAAAATGTGGTCCGAGCCTCATTCGTTCACTTTAGAACAGAGGTGCCCAAATTCTTTCATACAAAGGGCCAAAATGTATCTGGATGGAAGGCCACGGGCCAAAAATAAATGTCGATGAATTCTTGCCATTCTCCATAGATAAAACGTACATATGTAATTTAAATGGGAAGTTTACCAGCACTGTGCATTACATTGCCGTTAAACTCAGATTACGTACTTTTTAACTGCACAAAATGTACGTTTCGTAGTCATTACTTTTAAAATAAGAGGAGAATAAGCATGAATAGGCTATGTCAAATCCATGGCGGGCCAAAACAAAGATAGCACGGGCCAAACTTGGCCCGTGGGCCCCTAATTGGGCGGCCTTGCTTTAGAACTATAGAGCCTGCTAACTCACTGAGGACACAGAGCATGGATTTATTACGGGCAGATATTGATGAAAGTAGTTTGACTATGAGAAATCAGTAGCATTCATTAGAACATTTTGCTCTGCAGCTCCATGACAACAAGCTGAGCAGTTTACCCAGCGCTCTGGGAGAACTGCAGGAGCTGCAGCAACTGCGACTCAGGTGCAAACACACACACACAAACAGTTGGTGTTTTTGCATGGTATTAAGAGGCATTGTCCCCGTCAAATAAAGTAACACACTAAACTACATTGTGTGTGTGTGTGTGTGTGTGTGTGTGTGTGTGTGTGTGTGTGTGTGTGTGTGTGTGTGTGTGTGTGTGTGTGTGTGTGTGTGTGTGTGTGTGTGTGTGTGTGTGTGTGTGTTACTGCGTCAGTAATAACCAGCTGCGATCCCTGCCGGTGGAGCTGTGCTCCCTGAAGAAGCTGAGCAGCCTGACCCTGCAGCAGAACCTGCAGGAGAGCCTGCCGGAGGAGCTGGGCCAGCTGCAGAACCTCACCCAGCTGGTAACTAAAACTCGCACACTGTAGCCTCTGCGGCTGTGCCCTGTCATTGGCTGACCCAGGTGTCCTGTCTGTTGTGATTGGCTGAAGGACCTGTCCAACAACCACCTGAAGATCCTGCCGTCCAGCCTGGGCTGCCTCACCTGTCTGCAGAAACTAAACCTGTCCAACAACCAGCTCAGCAGTCTGCCCGACAGCCTGGCCCGGCTCTGCAGTGAGACTCTCTTCATTCCATCAGAAATACAACAGCACACCCGGTGCGTCTTCACCGAAACGCTTAAACTCTGAGCTGTGCTTCCACAGACGTGAAGCTGCTGGACTGCAGCAAGAACCAGCTGACTGACGTGCCGGCCAGCCTATCGGAGATGTCCGCTCTGGAGCAGCTCTACCTCAGACACAACAAGCTCCGCCTCCTCCCAAAGCTCCTTGCACCAGCCCTCAAGGTAACCACAGCATAGCAGTGTGAGCGTTTTCCCCAGGTGTAGCGCTCACCTGCCTACCGAGACAGGTACAGTATGCTGAGTGCTGAGTTTAACGCATAGGAGCAGGCAGATGGGTAATCATCTCATGAATGAAGTTTAATTTATGAGTCATGTTGTTTGTATTTCACACGCTTGTGAAGAAAAAATTTAATAATGAATAATAAACAACGAAAACTGACAGACATAACTTTACTTAAATTAAATCAGATAGTAGTTCAGTTATACAGCAGAAAACTGAAGTAAATAACGTGTGTGTGTGTGTGTGTGTGTGTGTGTGTGTGTGTGTGTGTGTGTGTGTGTGTGTGTGTGTGTGTGTGTGTGTGTGTGTGTGTGTGTGTGTGTGTGTGTGTGTGTGTGCGCGCATGCGTGGGTGTGTGTGCGCATGCATGTTTGTTTGTGTGTTTTTGTGCGTGTGTGTGTGTGTGTGTGTGTGTGTGTGTGTGTGTAGGAGCTGTACGTGGGGAACAACCACATTGAGCAGCTGCAGGCAGAGCAGCTGGCCTGCCTCACAGCCATCTCTCTGCTGGAACTGCGGGACAACAAGATCAAGGTCCTCCCCGAGCAGATCACCTTACTGAGCACGCTGACACGCCTCGACGTCACCAACAACGACATCACCACGTAGGTCGACGCGTGACAACGCCGCGCAGGTTTCAGATCCATACAGACAAACTGTCGTCACCTGAGTTTTTCACCCTGAGTATCTCTGTGTGTCAGCCTGCCAGCGTCTGTCAGCCTGCTGCCCAACCTGAAGGTGCTGCTGCTGGAGGGCAACCCTCTGAGAGGAATCAGGAGAGACTTGCTCACTGTGGGGGGACACACCGGCACACACAGCATAATGCAAACACTTAACTAAGAAGTGTCTACCATGGGCAGTGTGGTGGCCCAATGGTTAGCACTGTGGCCTCACGGCAAGAAGGTTCTGGGTTCAGTTCCGGGCCTTTCTGTGTGGAGTTTGTACGTGGTGCTCCGGTTTCCCCCATCATCAAAAAACATGTACTAGGTTCTCGTGTCAGTGATCAAGGCACTGGCTCAGATCTGGAGTTGGTCCCCGGAGTGCCCACTGCTCCCTTGAGGGATGGGTTAAAGGGGCGCTATACAGTTTTGTCAATTTCTTCTTCGCTTTTTGCTCGCAGGTTTCTCTATAGAGCTCCCCCTACAGCTTCAGAATAGATATAACTGCCGTCACCTCGCTCGGTCAGTCTGGCGCTTTCTCTGTTCCTCCGACGACGCTTTCCTAGCTTTCTGCTTCTTTTTCGCCGGCTCAGCCACGACGATAGTGTGAAAAAACTCCATCGCTACCTTGTTTTATAGCTAGCTGATTCCTGGATGTGTGCAGTGCCGTGAAGCAATCCATTAAACGTCGCGAGACCTGATATCACGCGATACTTCCCGACGCTGAGGCCGGCGGCCCAAAGTTGCAAGGGTTGGTTTTTCCGCTCACAGGCTCTAGGGGTGAGCGAGACGACCACCATTCAACCCGAAAAAAGTTATATATAACCATTCCAATGACTTCGAAGCTGTTCGTTTAAGGTAAATTAAGCTAAAAAAAACCCAGCATAGTTCCCCTTTAAATGCAGAGAATGAATTTCGCTACATGTATGTGTATGTGACAATAAAGTACCTTTGCCTTTACGTGTCATCTAGATGTTAAATAAGTTTAGTAGAGATATAAAACACACTATAGATTGTGGTTACTTGAGGAGACAGGAGCACAGTGTCAGCCCCAGAGCTACAGGCTGTCTGTCTGTTTCAGTCAACATTTCTGTAAATGCGGCAGTATTTCAGTCAGATGGCTAATTTTCAACTGTAGTCCTAGTTACCTATGCACGCATGTCTTCATGGTGGGAGGAAACCGGAGCACCTGGAGAAAAACCCACGCAAACACGGAGAGAACATGCAAACTCCACACCGAAAAGGCTCAGCCCGGACCAGCGATCGAACTCTGCACTGCCAACATGTCGTGAGGCAGAAGTGCTAACCACTGAGCCGCCGTGCCGCGTCACAGTAACCTCCATGTAAAAACACATTCGCCAGAGACGCCTGCGGCAATCAGCTGCTCACGCTTTGCTAGCCATGAATCACGTCAGTCAGATATCGTTCAGTGCGCTGTAGTGAGATAGCTTCAGTAAGACAGAAGTGTTCAGAGATTGTGTGTGTGTGTGTGTGTGTGTGTGTGTGTGTGTGTGTGTGTGTGTGTGTGTGTGTGTGTGTGTGTGTGTGTGTGTGTGTGTGTGTGTGTGTGTGTGTGTGTGTGTGTGTGAGTGAGAAGCAAGAACAAACACTGGCATTAATATTCTAACTCCTCCTCTTCTGGTGTCCTCATCACAGAAAGGAACCAATGAGCTGCTGACGTATTTAAGAGGACGAATTAAAGGTACAGTTCACTTTTTGGGGACGCGTCGGACACGTTTCCATTGTCTTTTTTGTAATTGTTTCAGCAAAGGTCACCAAAAGAGAATGACTTCTGGTCCCATCGGAGTTTGTCTTTACCCCATACACAATCATAGGGAAAGAAGCGGCTATGACGCGGTGAATGTTTAATATGATATAATATGTAATCTTTGCAAGAGTCACAATGCACAGAAATGACTCTGTCTGATCCGCTGCATCCAATAAGTCTTCCAAAGTCATCCAGAGGGGGGGCTCAGGTGTGCGCGCTGAGACGGCAAGAGACCGAACGCACAACATCAGCAGGCCAACGCCGCTCATCCACTGGGAACAGGGCAAAGGTCAATGGAGCAGCAGTCAGCGGACAGCCAGGGAAAGCTCCAGGTAGATGTTGACATGTGACCCCCCCCCCCCAGAGAGACATGATCATATGAGGACACCTGGAACTGTGACATTTAGACGTTTAAAGACAAAGCCAGCGAGCCCACGTCTGCTCCTACCACGTCTCCGTGTGAAGGGAGGTTCAGGTGTCACTCGTTTAGCGTAAATTCAACTGCTTGACAGATGTTCAAATCTGGCCTGTGGTTGTGATGTCGTGTGATCTGACTCGGGGTGCCACCGAATCGTCACATCTCTTCAATGAAGGAAATCTTGCAGATGATTTACGTGGATTAGAGAAGTTTCCATGTTGACGTTATTGTCTGTGTGTCTGTGTCTGTGTGTTTCAGAGGATCCTGAGAGAGCGGACGAAGGGCCGACAGCAATGACGTTACCCAGCCAGGCCAGAGTCAACGTGCACAGCATTAAAACTCTCAAGTTGTTGGAGTACAGGTCAGTGAGGCACGCGCCATCAGGGCGTGGCGATACACACAATCTAATGGTGTCATCACTAGCTTCACACACGGCTGGCATCTTGGTCTGGCAGCCTTCTGCCTTTAGTTACGCGTTCTGCGGCAGAAAGGCTTCATCTCGTGTGTGTGTGTGTGTGTGTGTGTGTGTGCGCGTGTGCGCAGTGAGAAGCAGGCGGCTCATGTTCCAGATGAGCTGTTTGATGCTGCAGCAGGTCAAAGTGTCACGACTGTTAACTTCAGCAAGAACCAGCTCACCTGCACCCCTCCCAGGTACACACACACACACAGCATCACTGTGTGATGGAGATCACAGACTGTAATAAAGCCCCAGGTGTGTGTGTGTGTGTGTGTGTGTGTGTGTGTGTGTGTGTGTGTGTGTGTGTGTGTGTGTGTGTGTGTGTGTGTGTGTGTGTGTGTGTGTGTGTGTGTGTGTGTGTGTGTGTGTGTGTGTGTGTGTGTGTGTGTGTGTGCAGACTGCAGGAGTTCCTGTCCTCTCTGTCAGATATCAACTTGGCTTTCAACAGATTGAGCTGCTGTTCTGACCTCTGCAAGTTCCTGCAGCTGGTCCACATCGACTTCAGGTACACACACACATACAGTGTTTACTTGGAGCACTGCAGCTGACTGTTGTCCAAGGTGACGTCTTCAAATGTCTCGTTGTGTCCGACAGTCTGAAACCCAGAGAGACAGCACAGTTGACCCCTAGTCTTTTATTCATGTCTGCTGCTGCAGTCTGAATGCTTCACACACAGCATGTTAGCAAATAAGAACTGCATGTCCACAGTGTATGAAACAGGCAGCAGAGTTCTGTCCTGTAATGACTGATGACCACAGAGTGGATGAGGCGAGTTAGAAATGGGAGTGAGGTGAGTGTCATGATGATCTTTATTAAAGTGCCCATATTATGAAAAAAAATCACTTTTTCTGGGATTTGGGGTGTTATTTTGTGTCTCTGGTGCTTCCACACGCATACAAACTTTGAAAAAAAAAAACATCCATGCTGTTTAGAGTGAGATACGGTTCCTGAATGTGTCCTGCCTTCAGTCTCCGAGTGAGCTGGTCAAAATCTGCACGGCTTTCTACGTCACTAGCCGAGACGAGGGGGCTAACCGCTAGCGCTAGCACGCTAGCTCGTTCTCAATGGCAAAACACGGCTACAACACACACAAATTCACCCTAATCTACAAATTGTATGTATTGTAAATTGTATAGAACTACTTACATGTACCTGTTCTGTAGGTATTCCACACAAAGTTGGAAGTGCGCCCTCGTTTAGAAGAAGTCTCCCGGCTAATCCTGCATTGTACAGGCCGAAGTTGGAGAAACGGCTAGCTAGCTCATGTAATCCATACCTAGCTACTGAGCATGTGCGACTGCCAACAAAGATCTTACAGAAGTTGCGAGGTCTCACTCTGTAGCTAAAACAGAAATCTGAACACAGGGTGAAAAGAGGAGCTGCAGCAGTGTGCAGTACAACAAAAATATGGTGTTTTTTGAAAATTAAACCATGTAAACCTATTCTGGTACAATTTCAAATTACAATTATGAACCTGAAAATGAGCATAATATGGCCACTTTAAGCCTCCGAGCCCATCTATAGGAGAAAAGCACTCCTTCCTGTACAGATGAAGCCCACCGTGCTCCAGGTTCCATGTGTGACACCGGGGTTTGATAGTACTAACGCGTTGATGTGTTTCAGGAACAACCAGCTGAGTGATCTACCGTCTGACATGAAGAACTTAACTAAACTGTCCTCCGTCATCCTCAGTTACAACAGGTGAGTCGTGACTCGGGGGGGACACACACTCACGGGTTAGCTTCTGATCACTGTCACGTTATGCGTGGATCCTGCTAGCTGCTGCCACGCTGCACTGCAGACTACACAGGCCGAGCTTCTGTGGGGGAGCAGCTTGTGCTAATCAGCGCTAAAGTTACTGGCATCCTCAGCAGGTCCTCCTGTGAGAGGAGCTGTGTAATGATGCTGCAGGGTGGCGCAGGACCCCTCCTCGCTCCCCGTCTCCTCTCAGACACATTAAGCAACGTTCAGAGCAACAACAAAAAAAAACGATCTGACGATTCTGCACAAGGTGCGCTATGCGTTCCTGCATGGTTTCAGCGCAATTTCATTTTTGTCTCAAATCGTAGGCATCTCTCCTCGATCCACTAGCTGCCTGCCCCCCTGAACACACCGTGAAAAAGCCCGGTCTCGGGAGACAACACGGGTCGTAAACGTCAAACAAACGCTAGAGGCACAGGATAGGCACCAAAATACAACAAACAACGTTCCAGCCAGTCACCGACAAGATGGTTGGGGGAGGGGGTGGGGGTTAGTGTGTCTTTTTCACTGAAATGAAGGCTGCTGCTCTAAAAGCACCCCCTGCCCCAAACATCTTGTCAATGATTGGCTGGAACGTGGAACCATGCAGGAACTCATTGTGCACCTTTTAACAAACGGCCCATTTGTGTGACGTCTTGCTGTGTTATTTAAACTTTTGGTGTTTTTAAAACTTTCTTGTGGCAGCAATAGAGGCAGTGATGTTTCCTGTTTCCTGTACAGGACTCTCACACCGCCTCAAAACACAACAACAAGTCTGATCCAAGCGCACACGACTGGCCACTGCAGCGTGACGTGGGGTTGCATTTCTCCAAACGTAGAGTTGGTCTCAACTTTTTGCCACAGGCCCGCTGCATTTTTTGAGTGTCTCTTCTCCCCCCCTGCAGCCTAAACACACTGCCCCCATTCAAAGTGAATGGAAAGACCTGCGTTTCTGCCGGACCGTCAAGCCGCCCGACGCAGGCTGTGTGAATGAGGACTTACTGACGTTACTGCAGAACCAGCTCAACTGTCTGTGTGCACTGATCACAGGTTCAAGTCCTTCCCTGAAGTCCTCTACCACGTGGTTTCCTTGGAGACGGTGTTGCTCGGTAACAACCAGGTGGACAAGGTGGACCCTCAGCGTCTGATGAAGCTGGTTCGTCTGTCAACGCTGGATCTGTCCAACAACGACCTGCTGAGCATCGCTCCGGAGCTGGGCCTGTGCACCAGCCTCAGGTACGCGCACGCACACACACACACACACACACACACACACACACACACACACACACACACACACACACACGCGCTAATAATAATGGATTTAATCAACAACTGTAAGATGTGTGTGTTGTCCTCAGGAGTCTGAGTCTGGAGGGGAATCCTTTCCGCGCCCCCCGAGCAGCCATCGTGGCCAGAGGGACAGATGCCGTGTTGGAGTACCTGCGCAGCCGCATACCCACATGAGCCTTTTATCAATGTGGGGCATTTAAATGCATCAACGTGATTGTTCTTCATGTTACACAAGTCTGCAATAATCCACAGCTGCGTGTGAAGTAGGGACGTGATGGCAGCACCTTCCCTCTGAAGTGGATCTGTCTGCAGTCCATGGATGTGTCAGTCATTTTGGACAATCAGATACATGGTGATTCCTGCATGTGTGACCAATGACAAAGACTCTTCTCTTGATTGATTGGTTGATTGATTGGTTGATTGATAATAAAGTCCTTGCTGAGAATTGGAAGGAGTGGAGTGAGTTGTATAATAGGGTCGCAGCAACACCATTTCTTTTGGACTCCAAAGCTGTACAAAATAAATAAATGCCTTGACATTTACTTATCACAACACGAGAATCACAGCTGTGAAACCACAATGAGTTCATTCCGAGGAAAGCTGCTGTGCAGTTGTTGCAGTGCAAGCTAGAAATGAGTGTAAAGCACCCCGTGTCTCTGCAGCACCACAGGCGGTTAACAGTAATAAGGAGCAATCAGAATATACACGCTGCCGAAAAGGTGAAGAAGTTTACATTCCAGCCCGCTCGGCAGAAGAGTCAACGACACCTCTGGACTCAGATCCTTCCTCTGGCTGATGCAGCTCACAGTTGCAGGAGTGGTGGGATAAGTTGTGCACGTGGCAGGACTTGGGAGTTGTATCTGAAGTCTGAGGTGTAGAGGTGGAACAGAGTGGTACCTGTGCTGTGCACGTGTCCTCACTCAGTCATCCTTAAGGGTTTCGATGGCCTCCCTACACCCCCGAAACAAACAGATCCTGGAGTTGTCAGCCGGTTTCTCAGCACAATGTGGCTTCTCAAGAGAAGTGTTAACGGTGCACACTGACTCTGAGCAAATCAAAGCGAGCATCACCGGGAAACGGAGGATGCTGCTTCTGGCTGCAGGTCCCTTTCCAACCAGCAGAGGATGCTGCTGCTCCGTCACGAGATCAGATCCCAACATCATCCCAGTGCATCCAGGTTCAATCTTATAGGTGGTTACATATATGAAAAAATATGTCCTTAATAACATACTAAAAGTTTACCAAAGTTTGACCCCTGGAAAGGTGTAATTTTCAAGATGCATGTCCAAGATGGGCAGGACGCCCTTAAAATATCCTAACTCCTCTATTAGCTGAAATGTTTGTGTTGAAATGAACTAGTTCAATGTAATATAAATCACCACATCCCATTCATTGGAATATAACACATGGAGATAAAAAAAAAAAGAGCTGGGAAATAAATGTGAAATAAAAAGTAGCCTAACTTTTTTTTAAATAGAATTTCATCAAAAGTTTGGACACAATTTCTCATTTCAGTGAATGGGAAAGTGTTTAGGTTGTACTGTAGGTTGACACATTTATAACAATTTTCTTTAATTTTATTTATTTTGTGTAAATAAATGCCGTTCCATACTGTAAATCCACCGTACAGTACAGTAGGTGCTCGGAGCGCTCATGACGGTGCAGTACCTCTTCCAAGCCGACAGGGGCGCTGCATGACCTCCGTCTGCCGACGTCGCGGAAGTCTCTTCCGGGTCAAACGTCTCATTACCCCGCTGCGCTCCTCCAGCAGTCCTTCCGGCTTGACCGCCATCATAGACAGCAGGTAAGATTTTAATGTTGACAACTATCAGAGAAAAGCCGCGTTTAATCTCTGCCATCCCTCCTTCTCTACAGAATAAACTGACACTACATCCATCTACTGACCTTACTGAACATCTGTGGGCAGTATTGTAGCTCCCCAACCAGTCAAAAGAGACTAAAAAAAAGTAGCTAGCTCCATGTCTGTTCGTTCTGCACTGCAGCAGCTCGTATTGCTCCTCACAGCCACACTGATAATTATTTATTATACATGCATACATACAATGATGTTCATAGACTACTGTAGTTCCTCTGTGTGTCAGACACGATACATGGTTTATAAATTCACCTTTTTAGCGTTACATGTGTGAATTCCCCGTTAACGTTACTGTTTAACTACCGCTCGCTAACTCGCTCAAGTACCCGTATGTGCAACACGTTCCAGTCATATGTAAATAATGTGTGTATATAATGTGGAACATTTTCTCACACATGACTCTATTAAGGGAACATGTTTCAGTGACCCTGCTCTCTGCATTAATGTCTCTGCTGTTACTGTGGATGCTGTTAGTGGTGTCCCCATGTGTCCCTATGGGCTTACGTGCAGTTTAGTGTCCCAAATTATTTTGAAAAAACTGACTGTCCCAAAAGATGAGGGTCTTATTTGAGACAGGTTAGGGTAGGGTAGCACAGCTGGTTTAGCAGGTTCATAATTAATTAAGGACATTGTATGGGGAATTTGGGAGACTAAAGTGCACGTATACCGTCCCTATGTGTCTGATGCTGTTCGTGTTGTCTCCATGTGTCTGATGCTGTTCGTGTTGTCTCCATTGTCTGATGCTGTTGGTGCTGTCTCCATGTGTCCCTATGTGTCTGATGCCGTTGTCCCCATGTTTCTGATAGCTTGTGATGTCCCTGAGCAGCTAATAATACACGTGTGTGTATGTGTGTTCCGCAGACATGGCTATACGCTACCCAATGGCCGTTGGCCTGAACAAAGGCCATCCAGTCACCAAGAACGTGACTGCTCCCAAACACAGCCGCCGCCGTGGGGTGAGTAATGTTAGCTGTGTTCTGACTCCCAGGTAGATCCTGCTGGGCCTCTGACTCGCCTGGTCTCACAGCTGTTAACCCCTCCGTCAGTAGACTGGGATACTCAATGAGCAGTTGGTTTAACGTAGGCTCGCTGTATTCCAGACACTTCCCGACGCATCACGGTATTCCAGACACTTGGCCTTTTCCCCCGCAAATTCTATAAAATACTTTATTTAATGGGCAATATCTACACATATCATCCTTGTCTCAGACTAAGGGCCGTTTCACACTGGCTGCGTGGCGTGTCCGCTTTTATTTTGGCTCCCATGTTAACAGGTTAGAGCTTTCACACTGCCTGCGTGTGCCGAAAACGCATGCCTGCTAGAAATGGGACTGACGCCTATTTTTCACACGACACGCATGCGTGTTGAAAGCATTTCCAGGCAAAATAGAACACGAAAAGATGTTTGACATTTTGACACAAATACATCTAATAAATGACATTTTGATGTTTGAAAGTCTCTAGGTATTGACATAAATGCAGATATAAATGTATGTTGTGTATAATAATTATCGATTTTCAAATGTTGCACCTGTCAATACAGAACAAAATATTCTGTAGCCTATTTTGCCATCAATACTGCCGACGTCTTTGCTGTAATCAGATCAGTAAATATTTGTTTAACATGAAGTATACTACTGCTGCTTGAGTGCCGTTTATCAATGGGAAACATCCATGTGTACAGACGAGGCTAGCAGCAGCGCCGTGTCAGACACGTTTCTGGTGTGAAAAGACAGAAAAATCCACGCAACAGAAACGCCATGTTGGAGCCAGTGTGAAATGGCCCTAACCTCCAGTCTCCAGAGCCAATCGCTTGGGAGAAACCAACGGGAGTTTCCTAAGTGCGCCTATGCGTGTTCCGAAAATGGGGAGGGTTTTCAGCCAGGGCGACAGGCAGAAGGGAAAGACTTGGGATCACAAATTACTGGTTTAAAGCATGATAACACCCTGTCAAAATGACAAACGTTCGCCTCGTAGAATTTTTTGTTTTTGCAAATGTTTCCACTTTGTGATGGGAAATACACATTTACAGAGGCATTTTGTCTGACGTGAAATTCCCAGCCGTCAGGAATACCGTGAGCCCTCACAGTAATCCGGACCCCTTGTCTACTTTTCAAGATTCCTTCCAAATGATGTGCACGTGTGTCAATCAAACTTTGATATGTGTGCAAGACCTGCCCCCAGAGACATGTAAACCAATCAGGCGTAGCTTTCTATGCATTGATATCTTATGGGGCTTTACTGTGCTTACTGCGTCCAAAGTGGAATACAGTGAGTCTACGTTGCGTATTTCTGTTGTCATTTCATAAGTGTTCAGCAGTTTGTGTACAGATTTTGTGTTAAAGGGACAGCTCATCCCTAAAATCCAACCTGTATGTGTCTCCTCTCACCAGTAGTGCTATTTATCAGTCTGGGTAGTTTTGGTTTGACTTGTCCTGTGTTGCAGATGTCTGCCTTCTCTCCAGTGTAATGGAACTAGATGGCACTCAGCTTGTGGTGCTCAATGTGCCAAAAAAAATACATTTGAAAACTCTTTTCAGACCTGGTTGTCTTGTAGGATCCATGGTAGAAAGGAAACAGTCAAACTAATGACTGTTCTATAGAACGTAGTGGAAACTGTGGCGACGCTCTCAGGCTGATCTAAAGTGAAGAAGTCTAAAAGTCACTTTTGTGAATGGATGCTGCAGAAGATGTAGTGGAGCCTGTGTTATGGGTGAACCTGTGGAGAGTTCACACAGCTGAGATGAGGTGGATCGTTGTCTTCATGCACCTCCTCTTTCCTCTGCAGCGTCTGACCAAACACAGCAAGTTTGTTCGGGACATGATCCGTGAAGTGTGTGGCTTCGCTCCATACGAGAGGCGAGCCATGGAGCTGCTGAAGGTGTCCAAGGACAAGAGAGCCCTCAAGTTCATCAAGAAGAGGGTGAGTTTGTATTTCTTATATCGGAGCACGTAAAGCTGCCGCATGGTCTCGGTAGCACTTCTGCTCATTTCTCATCTATGAGAACTGTTGGAGTGAAAGACATACTTTCAGCGCTGAAGGCTTTAGCAGAAAAAAAGCTCAGTTCTGATGGTGATCTTTTCTCTGCTGAGTGTTGTTGAGTCAGACTGACATTGCTGCATTTCCTCCCCAGATTGGCACTCACATCCGCGCTAAGAGAAAGAGAGAGGAGCTGAGCAACGTCCTGGCTGCCATGAGGAAAGCTGCCGCCAAGAAGGACTAATCAGTTGCTTTAATAAACGTTTACTACAAACTACAAAATCCAGACTGTTGGTCTGTTTGTCCTCTGCTTTGCTCATCAGGTCTGAGCTCTCTTCTGTGTTCAGGATATTGTGCATTTTAGTCATGCTTCAAAATACTAACATGGTGCACTGCAATTCACAAGTTGTCAATGGACAGCGTGTGAGTGGGTGGACTGGCTCTGCCTTCTGTGGCTGAGGTTACGGAAGCTGGGCTTAATTTAAGGTGAAATTCACTGACGTGATCACTGATGCATCTGAAATATGACTCAATAACTCGTGTTTAATGCCTGGTGTAAGGATGGGCCGCATATTTACCCACCTTGAATCAAACCAACCATACAGCATGCAGATGTTAATGGTTACATCATGTTTATTCTTTCTTTGTCATCACTTTAGTTGGTCAGTGCCGTAATAACAATTGTATTCACTAATGCTCTGAAGCAGCGATCTTCAACGGTTGTCCTCGGTTACTGCAGGGGGAAGCCAAATTATGAAATTTCTAGTCCATACTAGAATTATTGAAAGATGTCAGAAAAGATATCAACATGAATCCAACATTAGCAAAGATAAATCAGCCTATGAGTTTACACAACATTGATGATAGGTTTACTATAGTGTGGTGATGTGCAGAACCCTGAAGCTGTTTTTATTTTTTTCAGTTTATTTTGAACATGATAAAACTAAAAGATAAATCAAGGCCCCCCCCCCCGGGAGAAAATGTTGTACCTTTTTAAAATTAATGGATCATTCTGGTGCACATTGAGAGGAAAATTAAGAGGCCAGATCTGATTAATTTTGTGCTCCGTACACTATTGTGTCCTGTGTAGTATTATCTTTAATAATTCGGAGACACTGGGTCACATGAACTGGAAGTTATTGAAGAAAACCCCATGGATTTACAATGATATATTAATATAAAATAGAATATGCACTGAATAATTTACATAATATATAACAAACACTGACTCATTTTATAACTTAATATACAGTATGTATCTAAAATGAACATGGGAAAAGGTTGTACAAAATACTTGTACAAAATGCATCATCCAATAATGCTACTTTCAAAAGCACCTCAGGACACAAGTTGATTCACAATAAAGGATTTAATTAGGCTACATTAAATAGACAGATTTTGCCCCCCTTGACTCAATTTTCAAAAGAGTGCAAAAAGCCACGTTTGGTATTCAGCCAAGTGTTCCAGTGTGTTCGGTTCCAACCAACAATTTTCATTTCTGTGCACCGAAAAAATGAACGTTGCATCACGGAAAACTAAAAAATAGCAGTAGAACAAGAATGGAAAAATGACTCAAAGAACAGCAATTTTAGGCCTACATACTATATTTGTGTGTCTGTACAAAGGATCTGAATAAGTGTAGGCCTCAGACAACTATGTGGTGCAGTCACTGATGTTACTTGTTACTGCCTATTTTCGTTACATGTTGACATATTTCACATAGAATTACATATACTAGAATCACACAAGAATGATTGAATTCATAGGCAGGGTTTGATGTACTACATACAATGCATACAGGTCATTTTAAAGGAATGGTGTCTTTGCTCTCACCCTTCTGTATTGTATATAGTCCTATAGTAAATAATGTTTTTAATTATTTAGCGCTATAAAACATTAATAAATTGTCAAATGAATTGATATATGAGCTATCACAATTGGATTACCCTACCAGAGAAGGGATATGTCCTGCTATGCTCTGCTACGCCATGAACTACTACAAATTCTATTTCTAGTCATAGTTCCATTATCTTTATTGTGACTATTATTGCCACTGTTCATCACACCCCAACCGGCCCCGTCAGACACCGCCTACCAAGAGCCTGGGTCTGTCCCAGGTCTCTCCCTTAAAGGGAGTTTTTCCTCGCCACTGTCGCACTAAATGTTTGCTCTTGGGGTAATTACTGGAATTGTTGGGTCTCTGTAAATTAAAGAGTGTGGTCTAGACCTACTCTATCTGTATAGTGTCTTGAGATACATAGCCAACTGTAGGGACACATGTTGAAATAACAGCCAGAAAATAAAAAATATATATATAAGTTCATATGTGCACACACACTTACACAACATACATACACAACTTGGTATGTCAACCATGTT
This sequence comes from Zingel zingel, assembly GCA_023566125.1. NCBI lineage: Eukaryota > Metazoa > Chordata > Actinopteri > Perciformes > Percidae > Zingel > Zingel zingel. The sequence continues at coordinate 5,084,543 of CM042322.1, forward strand.
GTTCTCAGGGGGGCTATGTCCCCCCCCCCCCCCCCCCCCACACACACACACACACACGAAATTATTTTGTTTTGTAAGTGTCAGTGATTGGCCCCTATTTTAAACAATAAAGAAAGAAAGACGTCTTTTTCTTATACATAGTTAAGAACTATTCTTTCTGGCAGAATTTATCATTATGATCATTATTAATTATTTCCTGGATTTTGTATCACCACAGTCCCTAAATGTATGTAGAAATGCAGGAAATGGGATACATAGGTTATGCGGATATACACAATACATATTATAGACCTTTATCTATCATCACTGACATGACAGGCATGGAGAATAGGTGTATGGCTATAAAAAAATGTCACTCTTCCACTTGATTTCACTTGAAAACATCTACACTTAATAACTGATGTATTTTTTTTTTCATGCTCATATTTGAAGAATATTTATAATCATTAGGGCTGTGTATTGGCAAGAATCTGGCGATACGATATGTATCACGATACATGGGTCACGATTCAATGTATTTCAATATATTTCGATACTGTGCGCAAGTATAATTTTAGAAAAGCTAATATTTAAAAAAAGACATCATGTTCATAGAAGTCAAAGAAGTTTAGGTAAACAAATTCAGTACACAGAAAATCAAACTGCCAGTTTGGGATTGTGGTTTACAGCTTCTTAGCGAGCTAATTTTGATATGCTAAAGTAGGCCAAAGTTCAGCCATAGCTACATTGTTAGCTTCTAGCAAAAAGTCAGACACTGCTAGACACCGTTAGGCGAGGACACTAGTGGTGCGTCTCAGCATAGCCATCTAGCGGTAGGGGGTTTAAACACAACATAAACGTGAACCACTGTCTTACATGAATATTTTTGCACGTAATCTGAAAAAAATCAATATTGCGTTTTTGAAAATCGATACAGTATTGCAAAAATAAAATATCGCGATACTCAAGTGTATCGATTTTTTCTCACACCCCTAATAATCATACAACTAAAAAGAGGTCAACTTCTTATGTCTTTCAAATATGATATTGAAAAAGATGAAAAATACTATTTCTAACTATGTTTTCCTTCTTTTTTTAATGCTGTTATTTTTCTTTTTGTTGAACTGTCAAAAAATGAAAATAAGGGGGCTGCACTCTGGCCATGTAGGCGGCTCATACACGCACACATACCCATTCTTTTTTCCAGCTATCACCTACACTCCATGTTTTTATCTGTCAGTTATATCAAACCGAATAATAACCCATCCAAGCTAGACATGATATACAACCCCAAGAACAATCCAGTCGGTACACAATCCCCTCCAGTCCTTTTCATATCCATTCAATATATTCATTTTTAAAACACTCTTAAAATTGCTCATTGTTGTACATGATTTCATCTCTTCACTGCAGCTATTCCATAAATGAACTCCTTTAGTTGTGATGTAGTAGCATTTGTTCTTATAAGTGTTTTTTTTTAATACATAAGTTCCTCTTAAGTGATGTTTGCTCTCTCTCTCTCTCATTTGAAAACAACTCTTAGATACTGTCTGATAGCTCTTGATTATTTACTTTATACATGATTTGTGCAGTTTTTAAAGTCACCAAGATTTTTAAATTTGAATGCTTTTAGTTTGTTAGAGTGGGCTAATTGGTGCTCTATAAGTGATTTTATTTAGGCTACAATTTGTTGAAATGAGAAGGAATAAATATATCTGTAGATAGATGTGAAACAGGTGTAAACACTAGTAGCCTAAGTATAGGAAGGTAGAGTGACTGTCAGAGTGATGGAGCTGTCTCTGAGAGCGGATGCGGGACGGCAGCAGGCTGAACAGGTTGTGGCTGATGGTCTGGGTGATGGGGGGTCTGGGTGATCCTGCACCGCGGGCAGTTGCTCCTGTATGGACGGCAGCTCCGTCCCAGTATATTGTGAGCATGTGAAGGACTGGTTTGGCCACTTTTGTGTTTTGTAGAAATAGTTTTTGTTGAATGCTTAAACATTCCCAATTCCCAAAACACACACATTTCCCATAACCGTAAACTGTTTCCGCACAATATGTATAAGTAACTTTGCCAGCTGACAGTCAGTCAAGTGCTGCTGGGAACTACTGCCTATCAGCGTTGTAAAATAATAACAAAAGCGCGCGCGCGCGCGCGCACACACACACACACACACACACACACACACACACACACACACGCACACACACGCACATACACGCACACAGACACACACAGCAGAGAATTTTTTATTTTATCTTTTTATTTTATTGTTAGTAGCCTAGTAATACACATATGACCTTATAGTTCCACATTATACCTCATATTGACTTTCACATTTTCGTTTTATTTAAAGTGTGTGATATTCAGCATGTGTACACTTTAAAAGATAAATTAGTGGTACATGCACGAGCCTGGCACGAGCGGTGTCGCCATGGCCCCAGCAGCAGTCGCTGCTCATTGTGCGCGGCGTTGCCCCTGGTGACGCGTCTCTATCGAGAGTAGGCCCCGCCCATGCCTCTCACTCTCGGCCTGTGGTTGGCTGTTAGCAGCTACCCTGTGCCGTTGACTGGCTGGGCTAGCTGTCTGTCGGCTTGCTGGGTATATTTAGCTGATTGCATTATCGGATGAGATTTAACCTGCAGTGCAACTATCTAGAGTTAAGGACACACGTATAGTTGATGGTGTTTTCATGCCGAGGAACTAAGCTAATATCTAGCAGCAGTTGATTCTTCTGTGTGAGGAGCACCGACAACAACAGACACAACAGGTTCCGAGATGTCTTCAGACGAAGACAGGGCCAAGGAGATCCTCAAGGGCTTCAGACTGTATCCTTTCTGCTCCGACACGGTGCTCTGCTCCCTGTTCATCACTGACTCTAACTAGCGTTAGCGTTAGCAGGGGGGTTAGCATGCTGTGACTGAGTGAGAAGCTACAGGCAGGTTAGCGTTAGCTGCGGTGGCTAGCTGCCACCAGTCCCGCCTCTCACTGTCCGTTACAGCCATGTCTGTCTTAATGTGAACATGGAACTAGCTAGCTACATCATTAAATGTTATTGTAGTTAGGAACCAGCTGTTCTCATCTGAAACACGGCCTGCCAGCTAACACGGGTGGCCTCGGTTCTGGCTAACTGCTAGTGTTGTTAGACTTAAGTAGCTGTTAGCTGTTAGCTGTATGATGCTACAGAACGGTGACAGATGGGAGATGTCAAACCCAGGTGGGACCCTGTCTACAGACAAGGCAGTCCACTTCAGTGCTGCTCTGCCTAACAGTCTTTTCAGTGTGTTTTAATGTAGTAATAATAATAATAATGATAATACACTTATAATAGCACCTTTCATATCATAAAATGCAGCTCAAAGTGCTTTACTGAGAAACAAGTCAATAACACAGGTATAACAAACAGGAGACAGCTCAACAATGCAATAATAAAATCCCTTAATAAATGAAAATAGGATCATACTGGTAATAATAAAGCCAATTTGTTGATAGTGATAGCAACACTTTTTTTAAAAGCCATAGAACAAGTATAATACATATTAAAGAAACATTAAATGATAACAGTGATGTTCTTTCTGGCAGAATTTATCATTATCACAAAGCTGACGGTTTGATCATCCAGCAGGAGACAACCTGAGGGAGACCTATAATAATAATATTATAATAATAATAAACGATAATAAGCAGTTAAAACCAGTGGAATCACTTACGCCACAATGTAATGATGCTGGTACTGCTGTGACGTGTTCTCTTTTCCTGGAGCCACATCTACTTTATATTACGTGTTGGACATTATTCCAGTGGTGTTGTTGACATCTTAGTGTTTCTGTGTGTGTCACAGTGACTGGCTGACTGACTGACTGACTGACTGACTGATGCAGAAAGTTCTAAATTCATCTGCAGACATGTCTGAAGACAGTCATTTGTTTTAAGAGGACTTTGGAAACAAATATGCTGTTAGTATTCTCCCATTTTTAATGCTCTGTTTTACTCTTGTAGCACTTTGAATTGTCTGGTTGTGTTTGACTTACAGTCATCTACAAAATACCTAAAGCAGGGGTCTTCAACGTTTTTTAAAGCCAAGGACTCCTTAACTGAGAGACACGGAGCAGGGACCCCCTTCTACATATATTGTATAAAATGAAGTTGCATATTAAACTGGGCCTACAATAATGTGTGGGCAGCCTACAGTCTTTATACATACCTCCTTTATTTTTGCATAGAGTACTAAGCTATTAAAATAATAATTGTAAATCATTTTAATGTAAAAACACATGTGGCACAGTGAATCCTTAGGATGAACTGTATCTGTAGATGGGCTTAGTGCCTACTTCACCTAGGCCAGTAAGCCTATCATCAATGTTTTTTTCACAAATAGGCTGATTTATATTTGCTAAAAATATGTTGGAATTATGTTAAGATAGATTAGTTAATACGTCTCCATAACAGCAGGTGGCGCTAATCTGTATTGTCGCCCAAAAAATGAAATCCGGCATCTGATTGGACAAACGCGGCACGTGGGTCTGGTTTCTCCAGAAATTCAAAAACGGACTGTAATGGCGGCTTGTTCAGAATACGATCTCATGGTGGTCTCCAATTCTGAGGACCACCTGTTGAAGATCTCTGACCTAAAGCGTTGTCGAACATTTCCATTCATCTCTGCTTGTGATAAGTCATTTGTGGTTAGGAAGTGCGCAGGGGAATGCGCTGTAAACTGGTTTTGCATTTTAAAGTGTGTTGGTGGTCACGTCAGTTGATCTGACTGCATGTACTCTCACAGTTAGGGGGGGCTTTCCAAACACCAGCTGCCTGATCCACAGCAGCTTCTCAACATAAAGTTCCAGAGAAAAGCTGAAGCAGCCACCTCTCACTCACTCAGTCGTCAATCAAGTCTTGTGCCTCTTCTCTGCAAAATAATATGACAAAATAATCACCTGAGCCAAGCTTTCTGAAATGCCATGTGGACCAACAAGTCCCGTCGCTGGTGTTTATTGGATCCGGTCTCTACTTTATTGTGCTGTCAGTGCAGAATCCCAGGGTCCACGTTTAGACAGCGGTTCAGTTGGGACAGCCCAAAAGACGCACATCTGCACGGTCCACATACTTTAGTCATCTGTCCGTGTCCAACATGTACGAACGCAGACATGTGCCGACCAACACTGGATGTAGTCCAGAACAGAACCAGGTGTGCGTGGCCCCTTTAAGCTGATCCACCTGAGCTGAACAGGAAGCCGGAGGATATTACAGCTCATCTATTGATAGTATTAACCTCCCATCATTATTTTACAGTCCTTGACAGACAGTCACGGTAACAACAATGCAAAAAGTAGTCCCAAGAGCTTGAAGCGGGCTGTTAAAGTTAGTTAGTTTGGGTCATAGTAAATGTGCCAGATAACATCGGCTGCTGTAAGCGCCCAGCTTGTAGAATGTTTTTTTATGAAAGCAGACTGCAGCTTTGTGGAGGAGGTGGGGCAAACTGATGCTTCCCATATTACTGAAGACACGTTCGGATGTGACCACCTCGTACCGAATTAGCCTCAGTAATTCCTTCTAATGAGCAGCCGAGCAGTGCAGCTCGTACTTCAACAGAGACCCAGTGAAAGCAGGACGAACAGCTTCAGTTACTATAATATCAATAAAATGTGTGTGTGCGTGCGTGTGTGTGTGTGTGGCCTCTTGCTGTAGCGGGGTAATGCCTAAATCCACGATTTAGTGACCAGGGATTTACTACCTTCTGTCCATGCTGGCTGATTAAAGCCAACACAAAGTTCCACACTGCTCCCATCACCATTTGTCATCCAAATCCTTTTAAGAATATGAATAGTAATATGAATAGGAAGAGGAACAGGCCGTCAACTTGGGAAGTTTTCTCACTTTGTTGGTTACAGAAACTCACCTGCCGATTGGTAGTCTCACATATTCCAACCAAAAGGCTAACTGATTTTATTGTTAATCTGACATAGTTTAAAAAACACAACAACAACTGTCGCGTCTGTTTGAAAGTTATGCCCACACTTTTCAAAAAGAAATGATCACGGCCAATAATAACATAATCAGCGCCGACCTTTTTCATTCGTTGTTGCAAAAGTGAACAGAATAGTGAACTTTCAAACCATTTCAAATGCTTATTTGCTGAGAGAAGGAATCCGAATGCAAGCGTTGAACTGTAGGATGCTTCTCTGACTTTGCCAGATCACTGAGGCAGCCTCAGTTATTGGGAGCAGATACTTTCCCTGGGCCTGCTCCATTGACCTGAGAGCCCTCAAACTGGATCATGATGATGATGATGATGAATGATGATGATCTGTAACAGTTGTTGTTGAACAGGCCAGAGCAGAGTGTTGGGCTGCAGAGGTAGGGGGCAGTGATGGCCTAGAGGTTAGAGAAGCGAGCTTGGGACCGGGGGTTCAATTCCCCAGACCGGCAGAATAAATTCTGGGTGGGGAAAGTAAAAGAGTAACAGCAACAACTTGTCCCTCCCTCATTACCACCAATGAGGTGCCCTTGAGCAAGGCCCTTAATCCCAACAGTTCCAGTGGAGTGGAGCTGCTCAGTGGCCAGCAGAACAGACTTTGGTTGTTGAGAAATTGTTCTCAATCGACTTTAATAAAAAAAAAAAAAGAGGTGTTCAGAGCAGAATGTTGGGCTGTAGGGTGCAGAGGATAAGAAAGCTTACAAACTCATGCTATCTTAGTTGAGACAGTGGTACCCCAGGTCTCATTCAGGCACAATAACACATCGTGGTTAAACTGTACTGCATGCCTAAATTTTCTCCTCAATTGAGTGTTCATTAACTGCTCCTGTTTAATTCATCAAGGTCTCCCGAATCTTCTTCATTATGGGAAATGAGTTGTGCTGCTCCTGAGTCTTTCCGTAACAGCGGCCGTCCTCTCAACCATTAACACGTCTTTATAAATAAACAAAGACTAAACTGTGACAGCAGCTTCTCACTGGGGGCTCATTAGCCTGTGTGTGTGTGTGTGTCTGGGGAAGGAGGCCATGGTACAAGCTTGTGTAATGTTGTTGGAAGAGCTGTGAGAGCGAATGGAGGAAAAGAAGACACACACGATCCGATGCGAACAGTAAACGTGTGTTGTGATCTTTGCTCGGCCGCTGTCATTGTAAACCTGCTAAAGGAGGCTGCTGTTCTTTTGTTGGCAGTGACAGGGTTCAGAAATGAGAGGAGTGAAAGAGGATTGTTCTGGAAGGTGTGGAGGATGATGAGTTTGATGTGGGTGTTTGGATTTAGTTAGACTTGAGAGGATTACAGAAACCTTTCAACTCAGCACACTTTACTGTAAAGCCAGGGGGAAGAGGTGGGGGAGGGTGGAGGCGAGACAGCAACAACAGTGGTTAATCATGATATCTACTGTAAGCATGTATACATGCATGCACAGCCTGGCTGTTGGGTCATGCTGGGTCATGACCAAAGCAGAATAAAGGCTTATTTTTGACTTGTTAGGCTATTCAGGATGGACCCTCACATTTCCTCCTGAACTGTAGGATACATTGACAGTGTATCAAATCTCCACCACACTGAGTTAAAGGCACACTATGTAACTTTTCCCTCTTCGGTTCCCCCTACAGGTTGTCTCATTGAAACTACAGCTCACACAGCTGTAGTTCCAATAAAGGCAGCTACACACCGGGCTGATAATCGGCCGTTGGACAGTCTGGCGAGGTCGGTGACTCGAGTCTGTTCGGTGTGTTCCGTGCCGTCGTCCGTCCGAGGGGCTGTCGGCCTTCACTTTGGCCAATTTGACATGCTCAGTCGGAGACAGGGCAGTCGGGACTCACCTGGAAATGGCGAGCGGAATGAGCGTGACTAAGCCTCTCAAAATCTGACGAAAATCTTTTAAACTGACCATTGTTGATCTGAAATGAAGACAGATTCAGCAACTGCACAGCACTGTCTATTTCTTGCTCAGAAACACGTTTCAGTGAACTATTTTAGTACAGTATGAGATCGTATTCTGAACAAACCGCCATTACAGTCCGTTTTTGAATTTCTGGAGAAACCAGACCCACGTGACGCGTTTGTCCAATCAGCTGCCGGTTTTCATTTTTTGGGCGACAATACAGATTAGCGCCGCCTGCTGTTATGGAGACGTATTACGTCTCGTCGCTTTGGGCTTCCGAGGCAATTTTTTTGACCAACTCGGGGAGACTGATCAGTCCAACTGCCTTTTCTGCCGACAGTCGGCCGTCGGGTTGGTGTGTCAGAGCCTTTAGGAGTTGTGTGTTTGGAGGCAGTTGGGATGGAGGGCTTCACAGATGGTGTGGAGTCCAGTGTGTGTGTGTGTGTGTGTGTGTGACACTAAGTAGTATCTGAGTGTGACAGGGTGCCGAGTGGAGAATGTTCAGGAACAAAGGGTGGCGTGTCCGTCAGTCTGATATATTCACAGATCAAGTGTGCCACCAACACTTCCTCTGCAGAGGGAAGCAGCAGCACCCTGAGCAGCTGACCAGTCCAGTAGCCGATGTAGGAATAGATAGAGCAGAATGCACACTTCTTATCAATAAGGTCAGTTATCTTAGAAGTTAACTAGCACAGGCTTTGCCTTCAGTCATCAAATATCACCCCCACCTCCATCAACCTGAGATTAGTGGCGCTTGTTGGGAGCATTTCATCTTTGGGCCAGGGTTAAACATCCATTTAGTCACTGACGACCAGCCCACTTCCTGTCGGGCCTCGGGGGTGGGGGGGCAGTGAGTGTCCTGCAGGCTCTGCCACTGACAGCTGTATTGTGTGGACAGTCAGGACCAGCTGACCCGCTGACAGACACACCTCCACACGGCTGTCTTTAGCTGACCTGGAAGCTTCTCTTTCACCTTTCATCCTCACTCAGTTTGGACCAACAATGCTTTCTAAAGCATGACATTATAAATATATATTACTTCAATCAAATCCATGACTCAGCACTAGGGTTTGGCATCATTTGGATTTTAATAATTCCGATTGCAATTCTTCCTTTCGATTCCGATGGAATCGTAATTTTTAGAACGATTCCAAGTAGGAAGCAGTTCTCGATGCCCAATCCATGACTCAGCACTGTCCTCGTTAGCTGTTTGTAGATCAGTAGTTTGTATACTGGTACATACTATACGTCAATGTGTATCATAGCTGGAACTAAAGAAAGCTGCACAGCCACATGTCGGGGGGGTGGTTGGGGTGTGATTTTTCTTCTACACATTTTCAGCGCTTATTTCTACGTCCAATATTTTCTGATATAAGACAAAAATTTAAAACAGGCCAATGTGACCCGAAGTCAACACAAGGGTTAAGCACAGTGCTGAGAAATTATTGGTGATTTCTATAACCAAATTTGATTATGGCAGAATTGGCGGACATCTTCGTTTTTTTACAGTGTGTGTGAATCAATGAAAATGAATGGCACTAACATTAGCAGGGCACGCAGATGCAGGGCGTGTGAAGATAATCTAGTGTGTGATTGGTTATCAGGTGGCCAGTGTTTCACATTAAAGATAATAAAGACACCTGGACTCGGTCGAGACCAAAAGCCATATTTGGCAAGACCAGTGGCAGAGACCGACACAAGTCCAAGTCCAAATACCAGCGAGTCAGAGACCATAGAAAAACCGTACTACAGCCCTGCTGGTAATGACTACCAACGTGCACACACCTCCCTAACCGGGAACAGCTGGCAGAGATGCGGCAGCAGGATCTCCTCACTGACCTGCTGTCAGCTGGTAGTGGCAGGCTCCATATCTTTATAGGAGAAATCACAGCAACTTTCAAGATTAAATATGCTGTTAACTCTTTTTCGAGTGATGGGTACTGTGGGTGGATTACACGAGCGCGTTGTTCCCCCAAATATTCATGATGTTCTGTTCCGTAGCTGGTTGTTGTCACTCAACATGTTCCTGACAGAAATTGGATGAATCTTCGAGATGCAGAGACGGGCAAAGTGCTGTGGCAGGGAACTGAGGACCTGTCTGTGCCAGGAGTTGAACATGAAGGTAGATCACACACACACACACACACACACACACACACACACACACACACAGGGCTTCTTGTTCAGTGGCGTGAGCACCATTTTTTAACCAACTAAAACAACCCAAACTAATACAGCGTGAATGTTATTCACAGTATACTACACAGCCTAATGAGCAACATGAATGTAATAGTACTGAAAATAGGTAAGGTTACACACGGTTCATCACTCCTTTCAGTCCAGGTGACATTTGCGCCTTAGATGAAGTCCAGGGGATCAGATCAGACCGCATTTCAGACTAGCTTACCCCAGTTCCTTACAATCATTAGAAAGCGTTATTCCCACCATCCAGCATTCTGACTGTAGCTCTGAAGAAATAGGATTCAAATGTGTCACACAGAAACAGGATGTTGTGAGTGGCTTCAGGCTGTGCATAAAGACTAGTGTGAAAATAAGAACAAGATAATATACTATATATAGTGCTCGGCATAAGTGAATACACCAATGCTAAATTGGCATGGTTTTATTTCAGTTAGCCTAATAGCTGGTTTGATTTGCATTCAGAGATGATCTTATGGAAAGTACCCCATGCCAATCTCTAGGTATGGTGAAGGGTATGTGATGATGTGGGGCTATTTTAATTCCAAAGGCCAAGGGAACTTTATCAGGATGCATAGCATCCTGGATCCATGAAATAACTGGCCTTTAAAAATAAAAATCTGCCTACCTCTATGGGAATTTAACATAGGGGTGTACTGACTTATGCCCGCTGTATTTTAAGGAAGAACATTTATTTATTTATGATACATTATTCATTCACAAAGAAAATTGGTGTCCTTTTAAAGGTTGGATTTTTCCTCATTTTTTAAATTACGGCATTAAGATCAATTTCCAAAAGATGATTTGGATGAAAAAGGACAATGTGCCACAAGGCTGAGGATATACTGATGCATATTAGTGGTTTAGATAGTCGGGTTCAATTGTGTAGAGTTGATTATAAAGCTGTGTAATAATGAGCCCTACTGTAGCTAAAGTCTGACCATAACTACAAGCTTCATTAGACTCTGTGTACATCAAAAGATGACATGCTAAATGGAGAGACATGAACAGAATATAGAGTTCTGTTAAAAGCTCTGATATCTCACCAATCAGATCACGTTCCCATCACCTTTTCACAACTGCTTCAATGTGTGATTAATGCTGTGTGTTTGATATTGTAGTGTGTTGTTTTCTATGATCATTTGAGCTCCTGTAGCATCTTGAAACCGCTCTATAAATCAAATATAGTATTACTATCACCAGGGCATAGATTAACAGAAGAATCCTGATGTGCGGCACAATGGTTCACAATGGCTACAGGAAGATAATTAACAAGTGTAATTCTGTTTAAAAATACTCTGACATGAGTTGTTGGTGTTTATTTAAATGCAGCTAATGCAGGCAGTCTAATGGAGCAGACAGAGCTCCTACAAACACAATGTTTACATCTCAAAGCTCTGGTTGCTATTGGTCACGTTTGGAATCCAAAGCTCTTCTCACAGTTAATTCCAGTCTGTCTTTCTCTGCAGCTCGCGTCCCAAAGAAGATCCTGAAGTGTAAATCCGTGTCCAGAGAACTGAACTTTTCCTCCTCAGAGAAACTGGAGAAGTTCAGACTGGAGCAGAAGGTTTTCTTCAAGGGACAGTGTCTAGAAGGTAATCTGTGGGTTGTGTGTTGAACCTGGGTAGGAGAGTCTGAAGGCACTGACACACCAAGCCGATAATCGGCCGTTCGACAGTCTGGCGAGGTCAGTGACTCGAGTCTGTTCGCTGTGTTCCGTGCCGTCGGCCTTCATTTTGGCCAATTTGACTTGTTGTACTCAGTGACCAATCTGATTGGTGGAGTGCTAGCCTGACGAACACCTCTCAATTGGGCCTCTTTGTCGATCTGAAATGAAGACAAATTCAGCAACTGCATGGCCTATTTCTCGCTCAAAATGTTTTCAGAAACACCTTTCAGTGAACTATTTTCGTAAAATACGAGATCGTTATCCGAACGAGCAGCCATTATTGTCGGCTGGAGAAGCCAGACCCACGTGACGCGTTCGTCGTTTCCGGTTTTCATATTTTTTGGGAGACAATACAGATCAGCGCCGCCTGCAGTTATGGAGACGTATTACATCTCGCGCACGCGCAGGACGTACGCTCAAGTCGGCGTCGCTTCACTGTGTTCCGAGGCATTTTTTTGGACCCGACTAATCAGTCCGACTGCCTTTTCTGCCGACGGTCGGCCGTCTGGTTGGTGCGTCAGGGCCTTGAGGGGAGGAGGGCAGGACTGGCCAGTGAGAGGACAGGACCTGGCCTGGGGTAAGAGAACAGGGCCTTAAAGAGATGTGGCTGACTCACATTAAAAGCTAAAGATAAGATAATTAGTGTTGCATGAGCCCTTGGGGGTCTCAAGATGTTTAAACATTTAACAAACTGTAAAGACTCTCATTTAGTTCCTCTGTCTTCAGGAGGTCATGCCAAAAGGTCTGAGACGGTTCACTTCTTTAGGTGTGCTGAAATGATTGTCAAATGTTTCCATATCTGAGAAACTAGCTACAACGTGAGAGATTTTGAGGAAATAAAGGAAAGATGCAGTTAAAGGAAACCTCAACTCCTACACTTAAGCCAGTCCCTCCAGGATTTTGTGGCTTTTTTTTTTAGATTGTTGCGGCCCCAAATGCCTGATTTCACGGGAACTTTTGTAAAAAATTGTTGCAATGCAGTTTGTTGCAATGAAATTACGGGAGACAGTGGAAGGTGCAAAAAAAGTTGCGATTTCTTTTTTTATTATTATTATTTATTTAATTTTTTTTGTATAGTTCTTTAAAAATAAAAAGGAAACTCTGAGTTTTCCTAGTAACCTTACTAAAAAGGCTCAGGATGCTGCAAATGTTGGTATAATATGAAAATGGCTGGTGGATTTATGACAAAAAATTATAATTTATTGAATGAATCAATCAATCAGTGAAAAAACGTTACAGCGTACATTGATGTTAAAATGTCTTTTGTTGTACCTTTTGTTGGTAAATGTGAGATGTTCGAGTCTCTTCTTCATATCGGAAACAAGCTCTCTCTCACTCCCGCTTGGTCAGTGGCACTCAGAGTCACATTATACTGACGTAAAGTCTGGCACGTGGGACTGCTGGGATTGGTTGAAGTCACGGGAAACTCCGGTTATTGGTCAAATTTGCGGAAAAGTTGCAGTGATTGGTCAAAATTGCGAGTCGTACCAAAGTCACGTGATTAGTTGAAGTTAGTTGCGTGAATTGGCGCGATCGCGACATCGCGAAATCCTGGAGGGACTGTTAAGCTTATTGCTGTAAAACTCCCATTTGAACTTCTGTCATTACTCTATATTTTGCACCTTTCATCCCTTTCTCAGTTTTCCAACTATTCCTACTGCTTCATAGCCTGGTTGACACCAGACCCTTCTCAGTTGTAACTGAGAGTGGGTCTGGGCAAGGTTAATTCGCAGCTCATTTCCAAAGGGGCGTCACCAACGGACGCCGCTCAAATGCCTCTGGGCGCAATTGGATAGTCCTTCAACCAATCAGACCAACGATCCGGGTGACGTAGCAGCGACAGCGGCATCAACGGGTTGCTGCACTTCAGGTGGCCGTCATGTTGAATGTAAACAAAAAGCTGCTCGCCGTCGCCACGCTATCGTCATCGTGCAAAGCCCGCCTCAACGGTTGCTCAAAGTTCGGCCCAACAAGGCCCGAGCCCGACCGAATTTGGCCTGAGCCCGACAAGTACATTTTGATTGACAGCTTTTTAAAAGCCCAAACCCGTTTACAGACCGACTATACAAAAGGCCGTCTATCCGCAGTGATTAGAGTGTTAGATTAGAATGTCGGAGAATAGTGCGGACATGCGCTTCACACCGCAAGCGGGCACACGGGCCACTCGGTGGAAAAGGGAGAGAAAGAAAAAATAGACTGCGCCGCACGCACACAGCGTCATTTATAAATTTTTTTACATAATTTATTCATGACTAACGTAGGCTATAGGCCACTTGGAAGTTGGAACAAAGAAATAAAATCAGTCCTCTGTTTCACCTCCTCAGCATCCATTTTCGCACTAATCGAAACGCATCACCTGACCGCTCATGGACAGCGGCCGACATGAACACACATGCCTATTAACTTGATAATAAAGCCGTAAAGTAGGCTATCTTTAAACTCAGGACAACGCCACTTCTCACAAATACAGATAGGATTGGAGATGAACACGTAACCGCAATCAGCTTCGTGGGAAATGAAGAATCAATTCCACCTGTCTAGTAGCCTAGGCACACTATGACAGACGCTCCAGTTAGCACAAACTGCAATGTAGGTATCGGCGCGTATGCTTGAACCCCCCTGAAAAGGGTCTAAAATCGCCACTGCTCAATGGGAAGATTCCTGGTGAAATAACATGACTGTTAGCTGAGGGGCTAATACCTGCGCCAACACCAACAGAAAGCAGAGTAGGGTGAGGTAATGTCTTGATAAAATGCTTGGTGTCCTAAAATGTGCCATAAGATCCGTCAGTTGCTAACTGTTGCTGTGTTACAGCCCTGTCTGGTTCCCCGTTACTGTGTGTTCGCACTGCAGTGCTGTCCCCGGGGCCCTGCTGAACACAACTGAGCTTACCGAGGGGCCCCGGGGACGACACACACCAACACAACATGTTTGTGTTGCTGAGAATGTCTTTGGAGCATCATGGCGCCCAGACACACTGAGTATAAACTAGCAGCAGTGTTAATAATGAGCTGTGTCTGTCTGTCTGTCTGTGTCTCTGTCCAGAATGGTTCTTTGAGTTTGGTTTTGTCATCCCCAACTCCACCAACACATGGCAGTCTCTGATCGAAGCAGCTCCAGAGTCCCAGATGATGCCAGCCAACGTTCTAACGTAAGTCTCCATTTCTCTGTCGTATGTTGTCGTGCTGCTGACACATTCCTCAGCCCGAACAGCTGCAACTCACCAACACACAGCCAACCCGGTCTCACGCCAGTTCGTGAAATGGTCACGTTATTTAGATTTATTGATTCGTGTACAGGTCACGTTTTTGCCATGACACTCTGGGGGACGCCACAAATGAAACGCCACACGCCGGCCACAACAACGGTACGGACCACCACACGCGAGACACGATCCCCGGGCGCAGGGACACGATCCGCAGTCTCTGTGGCACGCAACAACGGGGACATGAAACGGCACACGCCGGCCACAACAACGGGACGGTTGTGGTTAGGAAAAGAAGAACGAGAAAAGGAACTGTCACACGCAGGAGACGCCGTCAACAACGGGACGGTTGTGGTTAGGAAGAGAATAACGTGGAAAGGAACTGCAACACGCGGGACGCGATCCCCGGTCTCCGGGGTGAAAGTGCTGTGTTGTTTCGCGATGTCGGAACGTGATCCCCGGGCGCAGGGACACGATCCGCAGTCTCTGTGGCACGCAACAACGGGGACATGAAACGCCACACGCCGGCCACAACAACGGGACGGTTGTGGTTAGGAAAAGAAGAACGAGAAAAGGAACTGTCACACGCAGGAGACGCCGTCAACAACGGGACGGTTGTGGTTAGGAAGAGAATAACGTGGAAAGGAACTTCAACACGCGGGACGCGATCCCCGGTCTCCGGGGTGAAAGTGCTGTGTTGTTTCGCGATGTCGGAACGTGATCCCCGGGCGCAGGGACACGATCCGCAGTCTCTGGCACGCAACAACGGGGACATGAAACGCCACACGCCGGCCACAACAACGGGACGGTTGTGGTTAGGAAAAGAAGAACGGGAAAAGGAACTGTCACACGCAGGAGACGCCGTCAACAACTGGACGGTTGTGGTTAGGAAGAGAATAACGTGGAAAGGAACTTCAACACGCGGGGCGCGATCCCCGGTCTCCGGGGTGAAAGTGCTGTGTTGTTTCGCGATGTCGGGACGCAATCCCTGGGCGCAGGGACACGATCCGCAGTCTCTGTGGCATGCAACAACGGGGACATGAAACGCCACACGCCGGCCACAACAACGGGACGGTTGTGATTAGGAAAAGAAGAACGGGAAAAGGAACTGTCATACGCAGGAGACGCCGTCAACAACGGGACGGTTGTGATTAGGAAAAGAAGAACGGGAAAAGGAACTGTCATACGCAGGAGACGCCGTCAACAACGGGACGGTTGTGGTTAGGAAGAGAATAACGTGGAAAGGAACTGCAACACGCGGGGCGCGATCCCCGGTCTCCGGGGTGAAAGTGCTGTGTTGTTTGACCCATCCACCACCCTGACCAATACTACTCGCTACCGTAATCGTTCTGTGATCACGAAATAAGCTTCCCATTGAAATGCATTACTTTGAAATTCATGCTCACCACACAAAAATAACGACATTAACGTGTTCAGTACACTAATCAATAGATTCAATAACGTGACCATTTCATGAACTGCCGTGAGACTGGGCTGACACAGCACACAACCCGGCCAGCTCACTTGTGTATTGTTGACTAATCGGATCTGATATTCGGGTTATTCAGTGACAGTTTTTGGAAGAATGTTTGTACATGTTTAAAGGATCAGTTATTACAATGTGGCTCTTATTTTCATAGTTCTATCAATCATTTCTGTCAGTTATGATAACATTGTATACAGCTGAGATGTGGGAAGACTGAAGGGTGATGGGTCAGAAACACAAAGCCACAAGTTAGTCTGCATTCACACGGCCGTCAGACAGTGTGGCAAAAAAACTCAGGTCTTTCCATTCTTTTATTTTTTTAAGATAATTTTTTGGGCATTTTTAGGTCTTTATTTGACAGGACAGCTGAAGAAATGAAAGGGGAGAGAGAGAGGGGGAATGACATGCAGCAAAGGGCCGCAGGTCAGAGCCACCCCGGGAATGCTGCGCCGAGGAGTAAACCTCTATATATGGGCGCCCGCTCTACCAACTGAGCTGTCCGGGTGCCCGAGGTCTTTCCATTCTTTTTGAATGGGGCAAGTGCGTGTAGCGGGGAGCCGGAAAAAACCTGCAGCGGCCTGCAGCCAAAAGTTGAGACCGAGTCAACTAGAATGTCAACCCCAAGTCATGTGCGCGTGGGTCAGACTTGTCGGGTGTGTTTGAGGTGGTGTGAGAGTCCCGTACAGGAAAAAGGAAACATCACTGCCTCTATTGCTGCCACAAGAAAGTTTTAAAACACCAAACACAAGAACTGAACTGCCCGGGAGTTTGTGGAACAGCTGACTGTTTCCTCAGTCCCTCCTAGGCCTGGGCAATATGGAGAAAATCAAATATCACGATATTTTTGACCAAATACATCAATGTCAGTACCGCACAGTATTGTAGTGTTGACTATTGGTGCTTTCACAAAATATTTACACAATAAGATTTTAGATAGATAATCATCAGTAATGTGGATATAATGACTAAGTGGGTAAAGGCAAATAATAGAACAGTTACAACAGTCTGAGTTCAGAAAATGACATCACTTTACTGTAATGCAGCCTTTAAAACCAGGAAAAGACACCACTTGTGCCATATTAAAATATTACGATATCCAAAATATAAGACGATATCTAGTCTCATATCACGATATCAATATAATATCGATATATTGCCCAGCTATAGTCCCTCCTTCTCTTTTCTGTCTCTCCAGGAAATGAAGTTGATTCAAGTGCGCTTGGAACCGTCCAGATCTATATAAATCATTTCCCCATTTTCTAATGTAGACATGTAATCTTGCAGCCCTCTCCTGGCATTATGTCACGTGACCCTTTGGCGATTCATTTATTAGTGGACCGCTAATTGATTCATCTTTGCAGCTCACGTTGTGATGATCTGAATCTGAATTCTGCATTGTTTACCTGTTTACATTTACTGCACTGCACTGGTTACCTGTTTACATTTACTACACTGCACTGGTTACCTGTTTACATTTACTGCACTGGTTACCTGTTTACATTTACTCCTGCACTGTTTTCATCAATGCCCTTGCACTGCTAAACTGCACAATATATTTATTTTTGTATTCCATAACCTGCCCATAAACCTGTGCAATATACATACATATACATATGTATATCACATGTGTGTGTGTGTGTGTGTGTGTGTGTGTGTGTGTGTGTGTGTGTGTGTGTGTGTGTGTGTGTGTGTATACAGTGAGGAAAATAAGTATTTGAACACCCTGCTATTTTGCAAGTTCTCCCACTTGGAAATCATGGAGGGGTCATCGTAGGTGCATGTCCACTGTGAGAGACATAATCTAAAAACAAAAATCCAGAAATCACAATGTATGATTTTTTAACTATTTATTTGTATGATACAGCTGCAAATAAGTATTTCAACACCTGTCTATCAGCTAGAATTCTGACCCTCAAAGACCTGTTAGTCTGCCTTTAAAATGTCCACCTCCACTCCATTTATTATCCTAAATTAGATGCACTTGTTTGAGGTCGTTAGCTGCATAAAGACACCTGTCCACCCCATACAATCAGTAAGAATCCAACTACTAACATGGCCAAGACCAAAGAGCTGTCCAAAGACACTTGAGACACAATTGTACACCTCCACAAGGCTGGAAAGGGCTACGGGGAAATTGCCAAGCAGCTTGGTGAAAAAAGGTCCACTGTTGGAGCAATCATTAGAAAATGGAAGAAGCTAAACATGACTGTCAATCTCCCTCGGACTGGGGCTCCATGCAAGATCTCACCTCGTGGGGTCTCAATGATCCTAAGAAAGGTGAGAAATCAGCCCAGGACTACACGGGAGGAGCTGGTCAATGACCTGAAATGAGCTGGGACCACCGTTTCCAAGGTTACTGTTGGTAATACACTAAGACGTCATGGTTTGAAATCATGCATGGCACGGAAGGTTCCCCTGCTTAAACCAGCACATGTCAGGCCCGTCTTAAGTTTGCCAATGACCATTTGGATGATCCAGAGGAGTCATGGGAGAAAGTCATGTGGTCAGATGAGACCAAAATAGAACTTTTTGGTCATAATTCCACTAACAGTGTTTGGAGGAAGAAGAATGATGAGGACCATCCAAAGAACACCATCCCTACTGTGAAGCATGGGGGTGGTAGCATCATGCTTTGGGGGTGTTTTTCTGCACATGGGACAGGGCGACTGCACCGCATTAAGGAGAGGATGACCGGGGCCATGTATTGCGAGATTTTGGGGAACAACCTCCTTCCCTCAGTTGGAGCATTGAAGATGGGTCGAGGCTGGGTCTTCCAACATGACAATGACCCGAAGCACACAGCCAGGATAACCAAGGAGTGGCTCTGTAAGAAGCATATCAAGGTTCTGGCGTGGCCTAGCCAGTCTCCAGACCTAAACCCAACAGAGAATCTTTGGAGGGAGCTCAAACTCCGTGTTTCTCAGCGACAGCCCAGAAACCTGACTGATCTAGAGAAGATCTGTGTGGAGGAGTGGGCCAAACTCCCTCCTGCAGTGTGTGCAAACCTGGTGAAAAACTACAGGAAAGGTTTGACCTCTGTAATTGCAAACAAAGGCTACTGTACCAAATATTAACATTGATTTTCTCAGGTGTTCAAATACTTATTTGCAGCTGTATCATACAAATAAATAGTTAAAAAATCATACATTGTGATTTCTGGATTTTTGTTTTTAGATTATGTCTCTCACAGTGGACATGCACCTACGATGACAATTTCAGACCCCTCCATGATTTCCAAGTGGGAGAACCTGCAAAATAGCAGGGTGTTCAAATACTTATTTTCCTCACTGTATGTATATATATATATATATATATATATATATATATATATATATATATATATATATATATATATATATATATATATATATATATATATATAGAATGTCTATTTATACTCTCTGTACATAACCCTCTATACTCCTTATCTTATGGGGGAATCACTGGAATTGTTGGGTCCGTCACCAGACACCGTCACCACATTTAAGACTAAACTGAAAACTCTTCTCTTTGATAAAGCTTATAGTTAGGGAGTGAGGAGTTGCAGTGTACGCCTAGACCGGCGGAGCAGGGTGTATAGCTGCAGACACAGCACCCCTGCTTTTCTCTGCTTCTCTTTATAGTCATCAGATTTATCTATCAAATAATCAATAATATAGTGAGAGTAGGGGGAGGCAGGCCAGTACAGCCCGATCCGGTTGGGGAGAGTTCTAGCCCGACCAGGCACCTCTCTTTAACCTGCCTCTCCTAGTTATGCTATTATAATTCTAGACTGCCAGGGAAGTTCATTCCTTCTTATGACACAATGAACTGCTCTCTCTTTTCTTTTGGTTCCTTTTATGTACATCCTGTCCCAGAAATGCTTGTTACTTATAGAGTGTGGTCTAGACCTACTCTATCTGTAAAGTGTCTCGAGATAACTCTTGTTATGATTTGATACTATAAATAAAATTGAATTGAATTGAAATTGAATTGAATTGAATCTGTCACTGTAGACATGTAATCTGGAAAACCTGTATTTATCTAACTATACACTGTTGTACATAATTAATCTCTATAGTCAGTCCCTCCAGAAAAACGTGATTATGCGATCGCATAATTCAATGCATAATCAGCCAAAGTCCGCATATTTATGCGGGGGCCGCATTTTTTCAAATACGCCGCACTTTCGCCGCATAAATTGCAGATTTCCACGCAAAATATGCAGGGCTCGCATGATTTCATAATCCCTGCATTTTCGTTGCAAAAAAGTCACACATATCTTAGCAGAAAGTTGAAAAATGTTGCGTTTACTTCACACAAGAGCAGCCATTTTCCCCTGTTGCCATGGGAACGTTATAAAGATACGTTATGAAGTGACGTTATGAAGTGACGTAATTACGCGATGAACATCATCGAAAAGCTGCAAACCCCGCGATGAAGCCACGATGAAACCGCAATTTTTGCAAGTTCCTGCAATTTCATCGCATAAAATTACATAAATATCCCGCATATTCCATCGCATTTTTTAAGAAAACGTGCCGCAAAATCAAGGATTTTTGCCCGCAACAATCACAAAGAAACTCCACACTTTTCTGGAAGGACTGTATAGTCTACATAACTGCACAGAATACTGTACTCAACCTGCAATTTGGTATTTAATGCTTCTTTTGCATTTCTGGTTGGATGTCAACTGCATTTCATTGGCTCTGTACCTGTACTCTGCTAAATGACAATAACGTTGAATCTAATCTAATCTAATCTAATCATCTGAAATGTTTCTGTAACTTTGTGTACTAATTCATGGGGATCATGCTGATGTCTCCGTGTGTCTCTTGTCTTCCAGTGGCAATGTGATCATAGAGACCAAGTTCTACGATGACGACCTCCATGTCAGTACCTCCAGGGTACGACTCTTCTACGTCTGACCTCTGACCACTGACTCTTACCTTCCAAACCGCTGACGTCCTGCCAAGGTCTATAGATTACCGAGGTTAGCTACAGTAAACGGCTCATTGCTGACCTGGGATCAGCACATCCCGATGAACCCAGCTGTGGTCCCTCAGCCAGTGACGTGAGCTTTGTGTTTGGTTGTTTTCTTGTTTTGTGTCCACCTGAAAACTTGTTGTAGACCTTTTGGGAGGAGAGGGGAGAGGAGGAGAGCGCCCTCTGCTGTTTCCTCTGTCTCTCTGCATCCCTAACCCCTCCAGACTGTTCCACTGTAAATACCCACCACTGATCTCCAGTCAGCCAGGGAGCCACTCAGGAACACAACATCAGACGTGAAACCTGTCTGCTGGGACCTTCTCCTTTCTGTTAGAAACACTGCTTCTCCGTGCGGCAAGGGAGGACGCTCAGAGTCTCTGCTGAGCTGCGTTCAACGTGTCCTCCTGCTCATCAGAAACCCCCCTAGGTAACACTTCCTCCAGCTGTATCCCACTTCCTGTGATGTCCACTCTTCCTGACAGAGTAGAGCATCGTGTCCCGTTCCACCAGTGAAATTTGTAGTCAGTAACTTGTAAAGTCAGAAAAATGGTTCCGTGATATCAGAGAAATAGAAGTTTTTACGCATGTATTTGGACACAACAACTCAGCTCTGAGAAGGTCCACTTTTATGAGCTGACGAGGACTGCCTGAATGCATCGTTGATGGCGGTGTCTGTGAGGTCGAGTGGTAGCTGTAGTCCTCTGAAGTGGGAACCGGCTTCCATCCAACCTGTTTCCTGTTTCCTGAGGACACGAGCCTGGTCAGAACAGTGATGTTTTAGGATGAGAAGCTGCACACTGACACGTCTTTTATTACATCCACTCACATGCTTGTACTTATAATGCTTGACTTTTAACTAAACCCTCACCCGGTGTAGACCTGCGTCATTTACTCTCAGTAGTTGACAGTTTGAGCCCAGTTATCCCCAGATGCTAACAGCTGCTCAGCTCAGCTCAGCTCAGCTCTGGACATTCTGGCTTTACTGCGTGGATGTCACTGTTTGTTTGTTTTTCCTAGCGGCTAACTGAGCTGTGTAAAATAGTTTTAATATGACACAAGTTGTGGATTAAAGTTATACAATGTTGTAATAACATGAGGTGTGTGTGTGTGTGTGTGTGTGTGTGTGTGTGTGTGTGTGTGTGTGGTCCTTATTGTGTTGCTTTCAGATAATGTGACCCTGTGTGTGTTTTGGGCGTGTCTGACACAAACAGCTTTATTCTGACCAGCTGACATTTAGTAAAGACAGGCTGCTGCTGCTGCTCTGTCACGTAATACTTGGTTTGCACAGCAGCTGATTGATCACATGACATCACAGCTCCACACAGCGGCCATCCCAACCAGACAGCAGACAGCAGCAGGGAACATGGAATTAGTTGCAGCACTGCTACAACTAATATAAGAACAAGAACAAGGAGTTTGATGAAATGATCCAAATCCAGAGTGTGTTTTAATGTCCATACATTTAAAAAAGACAGAGATAGAAAGAGCAGGGCAGATGGAGGTCAGACAGCAGGTGCTTAATGTCTGTCTGCACCTGGAGGAGAGCTCAGGTCAGCATCAGGTCACACACACACACACACACACACACACACACACACACACACACAGACAGAGAGACACACACACACACACACAGACCTACAGACACACAGACAGGCCGAGAGACACACAGAGAGACAGACAGACGGAGACACACACACACAGAAAGAGAGACACAGACAGACAGAGACACACACACACACACACACAGTCAGACAGAGAGACACAGACAGACCGAGACACACACACACACACACACACACACACACACACAGACATATGAGGTCACCTGCAGTTTCAACAGTTACAGAGCAGACACTGTGGCACCAGAGCTCCTCAGGTCAGCATCAGGTCACAAACACACATCATTATGTGTTAGTATTAGTTTATGTTATGATGTTATCGGTTACCTTTAGCCCCCAACATACAGCTGGCTTTTCATATCGTTTAATAGTTATTTTGTACATATTTGTTTATTTATGTTACCGTTTCTTTTGCATTTATTTATTTCCTTTCAATATGTTAATGTATGCATCATCCACCAATGCACATTCCCTGAAAGTGGTACCTACATGGTAAATCATCCTTTCTGATTCTAATTATTTCTGCATACTCTAAGTCATACTGAGTGTGTGTGTGTGTGTGTGTGTGACTGCGTGTGCATGCGTGCGTGCGTGAGTGATAGATAGATAGATAGATAGATTTTTATTGATCCCAAAAAATGGGAAATAACAGTGTTGCAGCAGCAAAATATCAGACACACAGCACACATACAGAGTATACATTAAATAATAGGAACAATATACATGAAATAATAATAGAATACTACACAAGCAATATTTAAAATATATACAATTTGGAAATAAAATGTACAACTGTTTCAATAGATATATATAAACTTAATGTGCAAGTTGGGGAGTAAAAATGTACAACTGTGTGAGTGAGTGTGTGTGTTTGTGAGTGAGTGAGAGTGTGTGTGTGTGTGTGTGTGTGAGTGAGTGAGAATGTTTACGTGTGTGTGTGTGTGTGTATGTGTGTGTGTGAGAGTGTGTGACTGCGTGTACGTGCGTGCGTGAGTGTGTGTGTGTGAGTGTGCGTGCGTGTGTGTGTGTGTGTGTGTGTGTGTGTGTGTGTGTGTGTGTGTGTGTGTGTGTGTGTGTGTGTGTGTGTGTGTGTGTGTGAGACCTCAGTGTGACCTGCAGCAGGTGCATCTGGATGAAAGAGCAGCGGACACCTGCCCGCAGACTGCAGGGCGGGTCATGGTCAGCACCGAAACATTGTTGCACTTTAAAGACTCTCAGACGTCTACAAATATGGGATGCTCCAACACACAAACACACCCGCTCTGCAGCGCTGATCTTCTCTGCAGCCATGGAAAGACAGGTCAGGGTCCGGGACTCGCTGCTCTCTGCCTGGAACAGCGGCTTCGACATGTGGCATGACTACATGAAGCTGGGCTGCCTGCTCAAGAGGCTGTCGGCCAGCCACAGAGACTCCGGGGAGGGAGACTGCGGGGAGGAAGACTCCGGGGAGGGAGACATCGAGGCCCCGAAGAGACAATCGGCGGCGGCACCGTGGAGCCACATCCGAACCTCTCCAAACCTAGAGACCAGCTCAGCCTCAGTCAGCAGCCTGTCTGACTCCAGCTGCACCGGGACAGACTCCAGCTGCACCGGGACCTCCTCCGCAGGGTACTGTGGCTTCTGTAAGCAGAACGGGGAATCTCCGCGGGTGTACCGGTCACACAACCTGAAATCAGACTACGGGAAAGTCACGTGTCCGATCCTCTGGAACTACACTTGTCCCATCTGTGAAGCCACCGGGGAGCGCGCTCACACGCGCCGCTACTGCCCGCAGGCACAGCGGCTGGAGGCTGGGCGGATGCTGCCGGGGTCCCGGTCCTGGTAACACCGGGACACCACGTGGGACACTGAAGTGCTGAGGACACCGGAAACACTGTACATATTTACCTTAACATGTTTAGGCTATGAGTTCGTGTTTTTCATCGACAGTTGTAAGTTTGTGCATTAATATGTTAGCGTCATCCTGCACAGAGAGAGAGAGAGTTTGATTCAGCGTTTCATTCATTCATGTTATCCAACCTGTAATATCTGCCCTCTGTGTGTATTATCAGGAATAAATCAGGAACAGTTCTTCTGCTTTGTTCTTTGATTGGAGCTTGAAAACAGAAAAAAATAACGTTCAGTTTAGAGGTTTTGTGCTCTTTATCTTGCAGAACATGTCTTCTATTCATCAGACATAGTGGAAACATTTATTTTACTACACTGGGCCTTTTTGTGTCTGTAGATTTCTCCTTAATCCACCAAAAGGTAGGATCATAGCAGACTCTGGTTTCTCCACCTGCTGCTGTGCTGTCAGAGGGTCATAAACCAAATATATGCCTCATACATATTATAGGCTATTGTTTTTAGGGCTTTTCCCTTTATTGTAAGTAATAGTAGATAGATGTGAAAGATGGGGGATGACACGCAGCAAAGGACCACAGGTCGGATTCGAACCCAGGCTGCTGTAGGACTCAGCCAACATGGAGCAAAAGCTCTTACTGGGTGAGCTAGTGGCCACCCCGTATTGGTGCTTTATCATAAATGTGTCAAATGCCATTTTAGTTTAAACGCATTCCAGTGGCAAAGCAATGGCTGGCTTTTATTGGGAAGCAACCAGAGAAAATGTAATATATATTTGACCTACAGTAGCCTAGTGACAATTGATATTTTTGGGAAAAGAAAAAACTCCTATGCACAACAAATCATGAATGCTCTGGGCCCCGAATCATCCTTCACTCAAATAGATCCATTCATGAAACACTTAAAACATGAATAAATAATTGAAATATATAACACTTTTCTGTTACAGTGCTAGGGTTAACTTATATATATATATATATATATATATATATATATATATATATATATATATATATATATATATATATATATATATATATATATAGCCTATGTATAGCCCATGACGAGATAGGTGTGGATGACTCAGTACTTTGAGTTCCTCTCTCTTTGTCTTTATCATCTCCTATTGAGACGTATTAGTCCAGTGAGGTTGAGATGGCCCGGCCATGCAGTAAACATGCCACTCCTGCAGAAACCAGCCCATTAATACCCCTGCTGTTTATTAGCCTTCACACATATCCATTTCCTAACTTCCTGAACCTGTTGCTGGAAGAACATCAGCCCCGTGAACTCTGCTGCTCAGCTCATCAAAACCAAAACTCTCTGCGCCATCAGGTGAGAAAATGTGTGCGAGCTCTTCAACAATACACTGTGCTAAAGAATATTTCAGTAATCCTCTATATAGCAGACGATGAACCTGAGAGGTATAGCGTGCCATCTGCTGCTCCCTGTTAAATCTCACCTCCAGCATTGACTAGTTTATGCAGAAAATAAATAACATCATTTTACTTCTGCTACTGGGTATTATGTGCACAGTATTTCCTGACTAGTTTCCATAGTGTATTTGTTTGGCTTGGTTTGGAGGAGGAGGAGGAGGAGGAGGAGGAGGAGGAGGAGGAGGAGGGAAGGAGAGCCATCTCTGATGAGATCAGTGCCACACTTATTCATTATGTGATCAACCACGGATTGACCATGAGAAAAGCCCAACTTGAGCAGCTTTACAGTGGCGTCCATACAGCATGCAACTATCTAATGACTATTTCAGCATTACAAATCAATCAGACTTTGTTTGTGTATACACTAGTTATGTGCAGCATGACCATAGAGTATTCATAATGGCTTTACATTTTTAGTTCTGACAAAAAAAAAAAAAAAAAAATGTTTTACTGTTGCAGTTCATTTTATATGGAGTATGTTGTGTCCTTGTTTGGAACAAAATACCTACCCCTTATCTTTTTCAAATGACACGTTTCATTTTATTTTCAAAATATTTTGGGATACAAATAGATTTGGGATGTTATTATGGTCTAGTAAGCCATCATCTGAGCATCTACTCATTAACATTGGTTATCTATCTATGTAGATAGAGTGGAAAGCACACATGAGAAAAGTCAAGTCAGGATCTCGTGTCTGACTTTTACCTACCTAACCTTGTATATTGTTCTTTCTATTAACAACTATCAACCTATTGCACTTTTGTATATTCTATGGGCTTACAGCAAACAATCATGCAGTATGCTGTTGATAGAAAGGGCAAACACGTGACTATGGGATGGCCAATGTGTTGACAGGATCATAAAAGCATCATTACTGCCCTGAATGGGTATTACTCATGTTTACTTCACAGTGTATAATTGCATATAGGAGATCTATGTGGTGTAAACAAGACTCTGGGTGTGTGTGTGTGTGTGTGTGTGTGAGTGTGTGCTTGTTTTACTATATTCGTGGGGTCCAAAAACCGGGGAATACAGTATACTTGTTGGGTCTGCACAGCCTTGTGGGGCCCAAAATGCTGGACCCCACAAGGTCTGTCTGAGGGTTAAGACTTGGTTTTAGGATTAGGGTTAGAATTAGGTTATGTTTAGGGTGAGGGTAAGGGTTAAGGTTAGGCATTTAGTTGTGATGGTTAAGGTTAGGGTAAGGGGCTAGGGAATGCATTATGTCAATGACGGGTCCCCACAAAGATAGTGAAACAAACATGTGTGTGTGTGTGTGTCTCGCTCTTTCTTTCCCATTCTCCCATAATCCATTGCGAGACAGGAAGCGTCCTCTGCTTTTGGCGCGGTGATAGCGGTGTCGGCCATCTTGGAGTCTATTCAGTGGATTTCGGGTTCTGAGAGCACGCGACTCATTGATTGACCTCTTGTCGTTAAATAAGAAGAGAAACCGTTTTCGTGTCACCGTTTAACATTTATACGTATATATATATACACGTTAGTGTTGTGTGTTGCTCTCCCGGAGGATTGTCGAAAGAACCGTCATGGCGACCGCTACCCCGAGCCGTGAAGCTGGCCGGTCGGCGGCCTCCTCAACGCCTCTTTCCCCGACCAGGATCTCTCGCCTGCAGGAGAAACAGGACCTGCAGCACCTGAACGACCGGCTAGCCGTGTACATCGACCGTGTCCGGTCCCTGGAGCTGGAGAACGACCGGCTGATGTTCAAAGTGTCCGAGAAAGAGGAGGTGACGACCAAAGAGGTGAGTGAAGGGAGCCCTGTTCACTCACACTCGTTCACATGTAGTTAAACGTTAGTAATAAAGTATTACAAAGCAATACTATTACTGAACTGTTACGTTATAATACCGTGAGTAATGACTGCCGTCTGGCCATATAAACATGTTAACAGCCGAACACTCTTAGGGCAGTCAGTGCGCTAACGTTAGTCTACAGTAACTTTGTTAGCGTTAATAAGACACATGCTGCTGCATTTCCTACCGTGCATTCAAACGGAATCGGGCGGGTGGGTCTGCGCGCCAATCTATAAATATTACCCAAGTTATGAGTTCATGTTCATAACTTAACTTTACGGAAGCGTGAATGAATCTACTTTTTTTTTTTTTTTTTATAAATATTGCGTGTTTCAGCAACGTAAAGTTAAAGCTTTAGGCAAACTTTAAATGAATTTGACCCGCAGCGGAGTCCCACTGATGGCCGCTCTTTATTTACTCTGCGATGTAATCATGCTTTGGATTGTTATGCTGGGGATGCTCTGCTTTAGTTACATGCTGAGGGCTATTTTGTGTGTGTGTGTGTGTGTGTGTGTGTGTGTGTGTGTGTGTGTGTGTGTGTGTGTGTGTGTGTGTGTGTCGTCATGGCTAAATGTGGACCTGGAGACACCAACTTTTAGCAGAAACACAGAATCTGTTTGAGTACTTTGCCAGCTGTTGATATTTCTGTCTGTCTACGGACAGATTTGATCACCGCGATAGCGTCACAACGGTGCAAATTACAGTCACGAGACTTTTCAGGTGTGTAGTTGGATCAAAATGAAAGCCGAGTTCGAAGATGGGTGTGGTCCGAGGCTCCGAGCAAAGATACGATAGACTTTATTAGTCCCACACTGGGGAAATTCCTGTGCTACAGCCGCTCAAAAGAAACATTTTTACACACATCAGAATAACACAAATACACATTAAGTAGACATGGGAGAGAAAAAATATACATAAAGTATAAGATGTAGAAAAAATAGAATTAGTTATAATAGTAATAAAACAATCATATTTAAAGGTGCTGGAAGTAGGGGGTATCAATCAACTTTATTTATCACATGAAATCATATGAGGCTAATTCCGTGCATTCCCATCAGCTGCCCCCTCTCACTTTAAGCCCCTGTCCCAGCTGGTGTAATGTTAATCCCATAACAAGATGGTCTCTAATTGCACATAGTATTATTAATCCAATCAAATTCTTTTTGTCATATTTTCCTAGAGATGCACCGATCAGACAGTTCCGGGGCTCTGATACCAGCGTTTAATTATTAAGCCCTATGATTGGGGGTCATTATGTGTTAGCCTACATTAGGCTGGACTCGATTAGGGAATAGGGTTGGGTACCGAAACCAGGTTCCTACGCAACCGGTAGGAATCGGACCGAATTAGAACGCAAATTTCGGTTCCTCATTTCAGTTCCACTTAATGTGTCGACTGAAATATTTCCCTCTGTCGCTCCGAAACGGACGTAAAAATATCAGACTTTCTCTGTAGTCTACCGTTAGCTAGCTACCGTAAATGTAGGCTACTTTTAAAATGCCATATATTCCCCCTGGGCTCAACAAAACTGACGTGAAAGCATTTTAACCATTCACTGCACGTGATCGCTAGTAAACATGTTACATCTTTGATGTAATTTTTCCGTTTTTTTAAGAATCGGTTTAGGAATCGGAATCGCTTTAAAAGTACCGAATCGGAATCGTAAAAATCCAAACGATACCCAACCATATTGGTGAACCAGCAACTTGGTCACAAGTCTTAATCAAAACGAACAGGAATTACAATTCAAGTGTTAAGCGTCAGTAATGCAGCAACAAATGGCCCAGCCCTGAGCTGTAAGGTTTCTTTTTCCACCCTGCCAGCCCTGTAGTAATGAGTGTGCGTCTGTCCTTCTCTCCAGGTGAGCGGCCTGAAGGCTCTGTACGAGGCAGAGCTAGCTGATGCTCGGCGGGTTCTGGATGAAACGGCAAGAGAGCGAGCCAGGCTGCAGATAGACCTGGGCAAGGCTCAGGCTGACCTGGAAGAGGCCACACGCAGGTGATCTGACGCAGCACACCTAACCTATCACACAGGTCTCACTGTTGGCGGTCAGATGAATGTGGAGACGACGCACGCTTTTGGAATCAGTTCAAAGCCGTATAACGGGTTTCTCCTTCCCCTGTCCACGTGTCCCAGTGCCAAGAAGAAGGAAAGTGATCTTGCAGCAGCCGTGTCCAGGGCCGGTGGGTTGGAAGCCCAGCTGAACAAGAGCGAGGCCTCTCTTTCTACAGCTCTAAGCCAGAATGCTGCTCTGTCCTCTGAGCTGGCTGATGTCAAGGGCCTGCTGGCTAAGGTGAGTACTGCAACCAGGGGAGAAGGACACTAGAGAGGGTTAAATAGTCTGAAGAGAACTGGAGTGTGGTTTTAATGAAAGACGGTGCTTAAGTACCCTCCAGAGACAATACAAATCTGACCAGGAACCAGTGTTGACAGTGTCCATCCCACTGAGGCTAAGAGGTCGAAAAAGTCCTAATAGCGAAGCATCTAACAATTAGGTATGTAGGTATTACACATCCACGTTAGCCACAGTAGCTGAGCTCCAGTAATTTAATCATTTAATGTAGTGGTCCACAAGATGACAACGACATAAAGACATGGGGGCGGGGGACAATCGCAGACCAGGTTCGGATCAGTAGACCATGGTCGTCTTCTGTACCATTGAACTCTTCTCAGGTTTTCTACCACGGCTTGCTCGTCATGGGTCAGTCAGGTAAACCTGTTTTGTGTTTCCATGTGCTAATGTTTGTTGTAGGCCGAGGACAGCCATGCTGTTGCTAAGCGCCAGCTGGAGGCGGAGACGCTGATGCGTGTAGACCTGGAGAACCGCTGCCAGTCACTGAGTGAAGATCTGGAGTTCAGGAAGAGCATGTTTGAAGAGGTAAGGGCTGGTTTCCACTAACTACTCATGTAGACATTCATGACAAATACTGCTGTTTTATTAACTATTGATTCATTATATTTTTGTTTTTTTTGTCCTTTGGATGATTGGTGTTTTCTACCGTGAAACATTTTGCATTGTGTTTAGAAGAGAATACACTTCCTAACAGAGGGACCGAATTCAATACTTTTTAGGCATCGACGAATTGCCTCTCAAGTATTGAGTATCGAAAAATGTCTCCTACCCCATACCCGAGGAGTAAATCTCGTCAGCGTCAGTGTGCCAATCGGCAGGCAGCATGCTTCTACCAAGATCTAACAATGTCTGTGATTGGCTGTCTAACGTTACACGTCGCAGAGGCATGCGCAGAGACGGCTCACGTAGTAGGAGCTGGAAAATAAATAACAAGACTGTGCCGTAATTTCTTTTTCTTTTT
The DNA here is from genome assembly GCA_023566125.1 of Zingel zingel. Classification (NCBI taxonomy): domain Eukaryota; kingdom Metazoa; phylum Chordata; class Actinopteri; order Perciformes; family Percidae; genus Zingel; species Zingel zingel. The sequence continues at coordinate 5,115,930 of CM042322.1, forward strand.
TAAAATTGGTATCGAAAAAAGTATTGTTTAGGAACCGGTATTGAACCTTTTTGTAACGTTACCCAGCCCTAGTCACATCTGCATGCAAAGCATTGACGTGGCTCTGATGGATGACATGTCCCACTCTGATCTTCCTCCCTGTGTTCAGGAGGTGCGCGAGTCGCGGCGTCGACAGGAGCAGAGGATCGTCGAGGTGGACTCTGGAGTCAGACACGACTACGAGTTCAAACTGGCACAAGCTTTACAGGTACCAATAGAAACCTGTCGGGGAAACGGAATGCCAATACGGTATCGGTGTGACTATGTCAAGTTCCGCTCCCATTTCCCTCTGTACATTGCTAAAGTGTTTTTGGCCCACAGTGAATGGGACAGTTCATGTGAGAGGTGTCAGCAGCCTAATTAATGTCTATTTAAATTACTTTTAGCATATCCAGATTTGAGTTTATCAGGTCTCAATTTTAATAAAACCACCTGACCAGATGTTGCCAGAATTAGCTGATGTCCTCATGAGCACTTAGCGCTACAGAACACTACAACATGACACTTGTTTGATGGAGAAAAGTCCCCTTATACTCACCTGAAGTTAATAGTCTGTGTAAAGTAGAGAGGTGTGGTGTTACAAAATGTGCACTTTGCTGATTACAGTGGGCCTAATTTAGAAGTGTGTGTGTGTGTGTGTGTGTGTGTGTGTGTGTGTGTGTGTGTGTGTGTCACCAGGACCTGCGCAGGCAACATGACGAGCAGGTCTCTCTTTATAAGGGAGAGCTGGAGCAAACCTTCCAGGCCAAGGTGAGACGCTGATTCCTTGTTCTTCTGTCTGTAGAAGCTCCGACTCTGCACACAAAGTCTCACACAAAGTCTGTCTTGTTGTCCCTCTAGCTGGACAATGCCAAGGTGTCCTCTGAGATCAATGACAAGGCAGTGGGCACAGCCAGGGAGGAGTTGCAGGAGTCCCGTATGAGAATAGAGAGCCTGGGATATCAGCTCAGTGCCCTGCAGAAACAGGTACCGCTTCATGACCGCTTGTGCCGCTCAGCTTCGGAATTAGTCTTAATTATTATTAGCTTCACGAGTTGATGGTTCTGCTGGTCGTGTGTGTGTTTGTAGGCGGCTGCCTCCGAGGATCGCATCCGAGAGCTGGAGGAAATTCTGTCGGCAGAGCGAGACAAGCACCGGCGTGCCATGGAAGGAAAAGAACAAGAGATGAGCGAGCTGAGAGAGAGGATGAACGCTCAGCTCAGTGAATACCAGGAGCTGCTGGACGTCAAGCTCGCCCTAGATATGGAGATCAATGCATACAGGAAACTGCTGGAGGGAGAGGAGCACAGGTACCGCACACACATACATACATACACACTACGCCCTGCAAAAGTATTCACTCCTCTGTGTTTTTACTATTTTGTTGCATTGCAGCCTGGAATTGAAATGGCTCTTTGTTATATAATGGGACGGACACAAAGTAGTAAACATTGTTGAACTCGTTGGAGTCACGTAATTGCGACTTTATAGCATTTCATAAACTTCTGAAGCAGTCCCAGCAATAATTTTAATTAAACCTTATCTAGCCTGTCTAATGTTACCCACCCAGACAAAAATCAAGAAAAGATGACACTAACTACAATATGTAGTAACGAAATGGACAATAAACCAAATAAACATGTATAAATGACAACACCATAAACCCATCATACATGTCTCTAATGTTATTAATGTTTTAAACATGGATGGTGTTGGTTAGGGCTGGGCGATATGGAGAAAATCAAATATCACGATATTTTTGACCAAATGCCTCTATCGATACCGCAACAATATTGTAGTGTTGACTATTGGTGCTTTCACAAAATATTTCCACAATGAGATTTTTGATAAATAATCATCCGTAATGTTGACATAATGACTAAGTGGGGTAAAGTTAAATAATAGAACAGTCTGATAAGTGCAGAAAAATGACATCACTTTACTGTAATGCAGCTGGAAAAGACACCACTTATGCCATATTACGATATCCAAAATCGAAGACTATATCTAGTCTCATATCACGATATCAATATAATATCGTTATATTGCCCAGCTCTAGTGTTGGTAGACTGGCTGCTGTTTGCTCGACTCTTTGTCTTCAGGAAGCTGTTTGGGGGAGAAAAAAAAATGGAAGCAGAGTTGGGCTACATGTGCCTCCCTGGGCTCTTGAGATTTTACGGTAGCGAGTGTAGTTGTCTTGAAACGGTGGCGTGGCTCTTGTGTCCGGTTCGACTCCGACCTGCGGCCCTTTGCTGCACGTCATCCCCCCCCCCCCCACTCTCTCCCCTTTCATTTCTTCAGCTGTCCTGTCACCAAAGGCCAAAAAATGACCTGACTGAGCGCTGTGCTTCTTTCAGGCTGAAGCTGTCTCCCAGCCCGTCGGCTCGAGTCACTGTTGCCAGGACAACGGGATCTTCCTCCTCCCGCTCCTCCAAGAGGAAGAGGGCGGAGGTGGAGGCCAAGGATCTGTCGGAGGTGGCGAGAGGAGAGGGGCAGCTGCTCGTGTCTGAAGAAGCCACGGCCAGCGGCGCGGTCACCATATCGCCCACGGACATGGATGGAAACGCCGTCACGCTGGCCAACGACGCCGAGCAGGTGTGTAAGACTAGTGGCACACGCTGACCAGGACAGGTTGAGTCTCCTGAGGTTAATATCCTGTCGTTGTGCTGTGTAGGACCAGCCGCTGGGCAACTGGAGGTTGAAGAGACAGGTGGACGACGGGGACGAGGTCGTCTACAAGTTCTCCCCAAAGTTTGTCCTGAAGGCGGGCCAGACAGTCACGGTGAGAAATATCAAGAGAGGAGGATGGGAGAGTGCTGCCACTGTATCCCTTCATTGAGCTTTTGTTTATATAGAATGTGTATAACCTAATGGATAATAGGAGACCAGAGGCCTGTACTAGGAATCAAGATCAACATGCCCTGGATTTATGTCAGTTACCCGGCTTCACCTAACCTAACAACCGCGGTCCTGCATAAGCTGTGTCACGACGCTGGTTAACTAGTTCAGTCAACCCAGCGACGCGCGTTCGCATAAAAGAGGCGGTGTTTGCACAGCACGACCAATCGCAAACATCTACCAGAGCCGCATATTTTACATAAGAAGAGCACACTATAATTCTACATAAATATGAAGAACACAGACACCGTTTTACAGGCAAAACGCAATACGGCGATTTTAACCCGGTAACAAGTGATCCACCGTCGTGATGCACAAAACCCTGGGCTGAACCTGAAGTTACCTCGTTAACTCCAAATCTTGCTTCGTAGTACTGGCCTCTGTTCATCCAGAACCCACGCAAAGTGACGTGTAGTGGCAATAAGCTGGTCCGTGGTGCTGAACGGGCCCGAACCCTAACGCATTAATGGCGAGTTTGAAGTGGAAGCGAGTGCTGAATGAATGTCGTCTGTACCTGTTCTGTGTGTCCAGGTCTGGTCTGCTGATGCTGGCGTGGCCCACAGTCCGCCCTCTGACCTGTTGTGGAAGAGTCAGACTTCCTGGGGCACAGGAAATGACATGGTTACCACTTTGGTCAACGCTGATGGCGAGGTAAAGATATCCACGTGTCCCTGTGTCTTTTGATTTGGCGGGTTGCCGTTTGTGTTTGTTTGAGTCATGGTGGCTGACTGCCTGTCCTGCAGGAGGTGGCCACCAGACGCGTCACCAAGACTGAGATGGAGGTGGAGAATGGAGAGGAGGAGGAGGAAGAGGCACAGACGGTGAGTAGACATTTAAAAAACTATCAACAACAAAACCAGGAGTGGTCGATTCCTAACGTCAGAAACATCCGAGCCTCAGTACAGAACAAATACCCTACGCTGCGTCCTGTCTTAACGTTTCAAAGATAGGTAACAGTCCAGAACCAACTCCTAAACTCATGGCTGGGTCCTAACCTCTCAGACCTCCTGTCAGTCTTAGCTTAAGAAATCCTAACTAGAACTGGATTTGATTCTTTAATCTTGTATCTTTGATAGGGTTAGGTATCGTTTTTGATTTTTACCATCCCGATGCCGAACCGGTACTTTTAAGACGATTACGATTCTTAAACAGATTCTTGGAAAAACTGAGAAATGGCATAAAAGAAAGGCTTTTACGTCCGTTTTGTTGCACCCAGGGGGCAAATATGGCATTAACAGTAGCCTACATTTACGGTAGCTAGCTAACGGTAGACTAGAGAGGCAGTGTGATATTTTTACGTCCGTTTCGGAGCGACGGAGGGAAAATATTGCAGTCGACGCATTAAGTGGAACCGAAATTTGCGTCCGATTCCTACCGGTTGCGTAGGAACCGGTTCCATAGTGGAACTTCGTTTCGGTACTCAACCCTAATCTTTGACCAGAACTTGCCGGTAGGCCGCTGAGAGCGTCGGGCCCTAATATCAACAGCTCTTACTTGTCTCTGGCCGGCTGTCATGAACTAAAATAGAGCAGCGTCCATACAGAATCGACCGTTTGAGTTCAGCACAGGGTCTGTGCCATCCTACTTTAGGGTTCCTAACTTGGAAAATCCCAGAGTTAGGACCGCTCTCTAATAGCTAACCTCCTGTCCTACAATAAGATCAGTTTTCCTGAATGCCGTCCGGAAAAAGTTCCTGCAATACCAACAATCCTGAATGTCATCCGTAACAGAGATCAGATTCAAGAGTTTGAGACTGAGGCCGTTTCTGTCATGAGGCTGCTTATTCCTTCTTTGTTGAAAGCGAACACATTCATCATAAAATGTTTTTCTGATAATCTGGACCTTTTTTGTGTTTCTCCTACAGGGCAAGGTGTCATCCAGAGAGTGCGCCATCATGTGAAGCCTTCCCCTTTTGTGTCGGCTTTCACTTTCCCCGTTATATATATAAATATATATTTCTCTAGAGCCGCTCTGATATGATCCTATCCATCTATCATTATGTATTTTTTATTGGACTGATGGGCTCTTTTTACTGCCCTCCACATTTGTGGACCTTTTTTTTCCTTTTTTTTTTAACAAGTCATTTTCCTAAATATTACTAGCAATGCCAAGGTGTGTGGATCACAACGCTGATGGATCCAACAATGGCCGGGTATCTTAAAACTAAACTACTCTCCGTGTTCTCCCGCCGTTCACTTGTCCTCGACGCACAGTAGAACACAATCTGGAGCCAAAATCCACTGAAAGGAGCTGTCGTTAGGAGTTCTGAACGTAACGGACCTGCGCTGTATCGCCATAAAGATGTGAAGAAGTCAGAACTGTAGTGTTGAACAACTGAAATCCAGACTTTTATTTGTGCGCTTACCAGGTATTTATTCTCGTCTTCTCTTCCGTTGAAAGGGCAGATTAGGTCAATTTTATTTATACAGCCCGATATTACAAAGTTGCCCACAGGTGCACTTTACACAAGGTCTGTTAGAGGGCCGCACAGCACCCCCTGACCTCTGACCCTCCATTCAGACCAGGAGAAAACCCCCCCCCCCCCCCAAAAAAAAAAAACAGTTGAAATTAGAGATTGATTGGTGGTAATAATGATGCATTATTGTGTCGGAGAGCTGATTTCTTTAATCCAAAATGTGCCCCCCCCCCCCCCCCCAAAAAAAATCCCTCTGCTCCATCTGGTGCCCGTCTTAATGAAGGACCCGTGTTTGAACCTTGTAGCAAAGGTTAGGAGAGGAGCAGAAGTTCTCTCTGGAACAGGAACACTACAGGTTAATAAGTCTGACTGACATCAGTGATGTGTGTGCCTGCGAGCCCCGCCTAGGCCGGTTACACGCTGCCTGCGTGGCGTTTCAGTTGCGTGGCGGCTGCGTGGATTTTTCTCTGTCTTTGCACACCAGAAACGTGTCTGACGCAGCGCTGCTGCTAGCCTCGTCTTGTCTGTCATGTTTCCCATTGGTAAAACGAAATGCCATGTTAAACATAAATATAGACTGATCTGATTACAGCAAAGATGACGTCGGTAGTATTGACGGCAAAATAGGCTACAGAATATTTCATTCTGTATTGACAGGTGCGGGGAATAGGTTTTTTTTTTTTTTGTTTTTTTTAAATAAATTACATTTATATCAAAACCTAGAGACTTTCAAACAACATGTCATTTATTAATATGCATTTGTGTCTAAATAACATAAACATCTTTTCCTATTCTATTTTGCCTGGAAACGAGCCTCAACACGTTTGCGTGAAAAATAGGCGTCGGCCCTATTTCTAGCACGCACGCGTTTTCACCGCGCCTGAGACGCGCATGTCACACAGGCAGTGTGAAAGCTCTAACCTGTTAACGTGGGTGCCCTTAATATAAGTGGCCACGCAACGCGACACGCAGCCAGTGTGTAGCAGGCCTTAGCGTTAGGACCCAAAAGTCAGGGATTGTCTCGTTCTTCTGAATAAATATATATATATATATATATACACGTCTGGAGCGGAACCCTCCGGTGCCCACTCCCGATCTGAAGTGTCCTCGGGAGCAGGAGGGAGGGCTAACTGCTCCTGTCTGACACGGAACAGGTGCTTATATGTAACGAGAGGCGCACGGGAACACGTGCTGCACACCAGACAAGGCTCCACATGACCTCCTGTATGTTAAACTCTGTGAATTGGTGATGCTAATGAGCTTAGAGAGGCATGGACACTGGAGGTAGAGGCCAGAGCAGTGTCTTGAGCTGCGGCTCTCCATTTTTCTTGTGCGTCTGCCGTGCTTTACATTACTAGTTATTTTTCTATAGAGTGGTTGTCTTATGTAATCAATTTGTTTACACCAAGCTAATTAATTTCTTATTTAGGGTTTAGGATTTCTGGGAGGATTAAAGTTGCGTGTTTTATTACCTTCTTTTTTTTTTAAATGTATGATGATGAACCAGTACTGAACCGAACACTCCTGCAGCTTCTGCCGAGAGCTTCGAAGTGGTCACATGCTCAGGTCCGACAGTGTGGCGCCGCTAAACTGACTATTACGTTTTTATATCGATAACTGAAATATGATGGTATTTCAGTCGCTCCAGGAATGAAAGCTTACTGCTAATGCCAAATTTTAGAATTTAAGAAGCCGAAATTAAAGTTGATCTATAACTCCAATAAGGTTCAATCTCCCTGGAACTCAAGTACAATAAGAGTTTGCAGCAGAGATGAAATGTGTAAACATAACTGAAATCAGTTCCCATGTTCCTGGAGGGACTGTCACGTGATGAGGCTCTTTGTGATATTTCATTTAACCTAGTATTGTTAATGTGGGGTGGGTGGGGGGGCATGCCAAATGTGAGTCTTTATTCATGATTGTGTTGTTGAACTACTTTTGTACACAATAAATGTTTTACATATACACATTTGATGTCAGCAGTGTTATTAATACTAATACACGTGACCGTTGAGCTGCCATGGTCCACATGTTGCTGTGTTACAGTATGCTCACAGTGGTACAAATCATTAAAGGTCCCATGGCATGATAATTTCACTTTATGAATGAGTTCCCCCAGCCTGCCTATGGTCCTCTAGTGGCTAGAAATGGTGATAGGTGTAAACCGAGCCCTGGGTATCCTGCTCTGCCTTTGAGAAAACTATCTTAAAAGAGCTTTAAGATACAGTATTAGGGGACCACTAAGGTCTATACATAAGAGACTTCAGATACAGTATTAGGGGACCACTAAGGCCTATATAAAAGAGACTTCAGATACAGTATTAGGGGACCACTAAGGCCTATATAAAAGAGACTTCAGATACAGTATTAGGGGACCACTAAGGCCTATATAAAAGCATCCAATGAGCAGCATATCATAGGACCTTTAAAGCCATTCATTCCTCTAAAAGAGCCAGTATGGAAGATCAGACAGTAAAGCACTTTGTAGTCGAAGTATCAGGGACAGGTTTAGTTTTACTCCCTTTATTATGGAAAGCATAGTAACACTGTAAAAACTAGTATAAATGGTCAGGTAAGAGGTTGTTAAAGATTACAAGTATTTATAATCCATTATTGATGAAATGTTGTGTTTTGAGCCAAATACTAGTTTGCTTTGCAAGAAAGGCCAGCAGCACCTGTATTGCCTTAGAAAGCTGGCCAAGTTTAATGTGGACAAGACCCTGATGACCCTTTTCTATAAGTCCTTTGTTGAGTCAGTTGTCTCATTCTCCTTAATCTGCTGGTATGGGTCCATTACTGTAAAACAGGGGTGGGAAAAATAATCGATTCTTAGATGCATCGCGATTCTCTCTAGTACGATTTGATTATCGATTCTGATAAGTTAATTATTTTTAATTAAGTCTTGATTTTTATTTAAAAGTCTCCAGACAAGTACAAGTCAGAAAACAGAGTGACTGAAAGAGGATGGATTAATGGACAACAACTTGAAAAATGGCCAAAAGGAAGGAAAAAAATTTAATTTACTATATATACACATGATCTAATAAGACATACATAAAATAATTAGGCAAAACACATCTAGGCTGTTCATCTACTTTATCACATTACA
>CM042322.1:5129370-5564370 GCA_023566125.1 Zingel zingel
TAAACTAGGCTTTTTTTCAAGCCCCAATATGTGGCAGATGGTACTGACTGTGTTGTACATAATGTTTCTACGGTTTCTAAGGTTGACGTTGTATTAAAGTGTCAGACAAGACAAGATAAAACGCCCTCCTTGTGTTTGTCAAAGCCAACTGTGCAAACACGAGAGGATGAACGGTGACAGATGTTTGTCATTAATGTCCTTTATGTAACTCATGTTTGCATGCTGCGTGACAATGAGCCGTCTATTCAGAGTGTTGGTGGTCCCACATCACGCCAGTAGGAATCTGACGCGGTCCACTTGGTCAGTTAGGACAGAAGACAAACAACTTCTCTCATTTAAAGGTGGGTTATTAAAGCTGGAATAATAATAGAAACTTAGGGTAATACTTTACTTGAAGGTATTGGTACATGGCACTGTCATAACTATGACATGACACTGTCATGAACGTGTCATAAACGTTATAAACAAGTCATAAACGTTCATGACTTCTGTCATTAAGTGTCATTTGGTTTTTGTCATGACAAGTTGACATTGTTTGGGTTGTCTTGATTATGACAAGTTGACATTAATCAAAGTGACCTTACCAGAAGATGTCTTGGTCATGACAACTTGACATACATTACCGGTCAAAAGTTTGGGGTCACTTAGAAATGTCCATTCCACTCCATTCCAGACAGAATACCAGCTGAGATCAGTTGCATTGTTGTTTTAATCAGGGCAGCAGTTTTCAGATTACATTATGTGTTTATATACGTCATTGCAAAAGGGTTCTCGACTGTTGTAGACAGAAGTGGCTGAAGAAACACTTGAAATCCATGCTTTTTGGTCTAAACGTCATACCCAAATCAAAAGTGGTACAGCTCCCATATACTCTGACACTCTGGGGTGTGCCTGATATCATTGGAAAGGTAACACTCACATTTTTGTAAGAAGTGTCAGGGTGATTCTAGGCCTTACTGTCAGAGTTACAGAGGCTAGAATGGAGGTTTTTTATTTCCGTCCAAGTCATACATCTGTAAAATGATTAGAATACACTGCTGTAAACACATCTGACAGGTGACCGACAACACAGGGCATTAGCCACATGTCTCAGCTTACTACAGAAAAAAGAAAAGAGACAAAAGACTTGTTTTTCTATAGATATGTCTGCGTTTTTTTTATTTCCATTTGAAATGTGCAAAGAAAAAAGCCAATAAAGTACAAAATACAACACTTCTCAAATACACAAACACACCCACATCAATCACCTTTCCAAAGATATCAGGCACACCCCAGAGTGTCAGAGTATATGGGAGCTGTACCACTTTTGATTTGGGTATGACGTTTAGACCAAAAAGCATGGATTTCAAGCGTTTCTTCAGCCACTTTTGTCTACAACAGTCGAGAACCTTTTTGCAGTTATGTAAACACATAATGTAATCTGAAACTGGTGCCCTGATTAAAAAAAACAACGCAACTGATCTCAGCTGGTATTCTGTCTGGAATGGACATTTCTAAGTGACCCCAAACTTTTGACCGATAGTGTATGTTTGTTGTTATATATATCTCAAATGGAGTGCTGAGCAGAGAGCACATTCTTGCAGAGAGTGAAGAGTGGCCTATAAGTGGATTTGTTCTGTCTGTATAATGACACAGCTTCAGTCAGAATCCTGCAGAAGTCCAGCGGCCTAGAGGACCAGAGGACCCGGCTCAGTAACTTCCTAAACCAGCTGCTCACTGGAGTCCGAATAAAGTATTTATTGAAGGAACATGTATGAACTGTAACTGAAGTTAAAGTATTATCAGCAAAATGTAGTATAAAAAGTAAAGGTCTGTCTGTATATAATTGTATTCCTGGACATCAGCATGTTGTCTGGTCCTACACTCGCTAATTATAAAGTAATTCTATACATAATGAGGACGGCTTTGTTCTTGATATTTTATAAAGCTTTCGACATGCAGAACATCCTTTTTAGTTTCAGAATTTCAGGAATGTAATGAAAGGATTTTTATCATGACACTATAGCTCAATATCTTTATCAGGTGGAATAAAACAAGGCTGCCTCGTTTCACCATCACTTGTCTAATCTCTCAGTCCTGATTAGAAATTCAGATATTGAGACCTTGATTGTCTTTGAGAACCAAGTAGACGACACAGCTCTGTTTCTGAAAGTGTGGAGCAGCTTCCAGATCCTGCTGTTGCAGATCCTTCATTTATTTCCAAAAGCATCTGCTTTACGGCTGATCTTTAAAAAGTGTGAAATATTAGCTGTAGACTGCCCTCTTGTGGCAGCGCATTACAACTACGGTCAAAACACTGAGGTGTGCATATTACACAGGATATTAAAGATGCAGGAGGTAAGACTTTCTAACTTTCTGTCATATTTGCTGAAACTGACCCTATGTTCCAGTAGAACTACATAAAGTAGGTAATTAAAAAAACAAATCTGGCTGCTCTAGCACCACCTACAGCCTGTAGTGCAATTTGCAAAAATCCACAGCTCCCTGTTCAGATGTACCAATCAGGGTCAGGGGAGGGTGTCTAACTGCGTGTCAATCACTGCTCATGCACACACATTCATTCTCACCCACTTCTCCACACATTACATACTTATTATCATTCCAATATGCATCTTGCACACTACTTTGCACTATTACTTGTTGCACCTTACATCCCACTCCATGTTTACTTGTCTTGATATTATATCCTTTTTGTATATTTGTATATTATGTTGATATATGCCTATATGTATACTACATTACATTACATTACAGTACATGTCATTTAGCTGACGCTTTTATCCAAAGCGACTTACAATTGCTATTTATGTCAGAGGTCACACGCCTCTGGAGCAGGGGTTACTAGGGGTTAAGTGTCTTGCTCAGGGACGTATTGGTTGATGTATCGCAGAGAGCCACACCATAGGCATGGGTCATATCCACTGCGCCATCACCACCCTATTTGTCTCTATCGTACAGTATGTGTCTATATTATATTTGTCTACTGAATATTTACTACTACATGTCTATTTGATGAATGTATAGAGAGTTAACACCTACCAAAGTCAAATTCCTCGTGTATGTAAATATACTTGGCCATTTAAACTGATTCTGATTCTATACCTCCTGGTGTTTACATGTATCGGCTGCTTTGGTATAAATGTATTGTATGGTGTTGTACTGTAGCATTTATAACGCAAGGTCATAGGTAATAACCTACCTAGGGACCACAGAGGGAAGTGAGCTCATTGTCTAACATTTACACTGAGGTGCAAACTGAATAATGGCCACTGCCCATAAATAAATAAATACATACATAAATCATAATTGAGGATAAAAAAACTAATTTCTTTTTATGTTGGGTAAAAGTTTTTATCCATAAATGTATTAGGACTCTTTATGACAGAACACTGCAAGCATTACTGTAGCATATGGAAAAGAAATGTACTGAACAATACTGATGCCTTTGGATTATCAGAGGAGGCTAATAGATATTTACTTTTATTATAAGTTTGTTCCCATTGATGTGCTCTGTTGTCTACTGAGCATCCTGCTGACGATGATACACATTTCTGGCCATATGTTGTTGTACATTTTCTACTTCATTAATAAATAAAAAAAAGAGCAGAGAGAAAAAGGAAGTGCACGAGCATCAGCTGATCCGTCTCAGCTCTACAGGAAGTCGCCTGCTGAATCCAATATGGCTGCTGTCTACGAATAGAGAAGGAGCAGTGTTGACTCGGTTTCGGTGTGTTAGCTGGTGTCGACATCATGGCCCAATGTGTTCAGTCGGTGCAGGAGTTCGTCCAGGACTCGTTCGTCCCGATGGTGGCCGTCTTATGCAGCGAGGAGGCGGAGAGAGTGACCCGCAAGAACAAGCTGGGCTTCGCGGAGCTGCTGCGGCCTTTCTGCAGACTGACGTCCGAAGGTAGGAGAGAGAGACAGGGACAGGGACAGGGCTGTCTGTCTGTCTCTCAGCTGTCTGTCAGTGAGCGAGGAAGCGTCTATAGCTGCGGTGGGTTAGTTAGCTCCGAGCTAGCAGAGCAGGCTGGAGTGTGAGTTGACCAAGCGGGGAGGAGGTGAAGACGGACACCCGGACCGCTGAGCCTCTGGCTCTGGATACACAGGCAGCTAACTAACTAGCTGTTGTGCTGTTCGGTGAATTAGTCAGGCCGTCACTCGGCTACCAGGCTCTAGTTTCAGGCTGACTCCATAGTGCCGAGCCGCCGTGTCACCGCAAACAACAGGCTGCTTTCAGGCCACGGCGGCACGGTCCGGATGTCTCGAGGACCATGACCCTGGTGACACGATACAGTTGTTCTGTCACTATAACATACGTTTAACCGTCGAGGTATACGTACAGTTTAGTGTCCCAAATTCCTCGTACAATGTCCTTAATTATGAACCTGCTGTTTAACAGGTGTTTGTGTTAGGTTTAGGGCAAACTGTCTCAAATAAAACCCTCATCATTTGGGACACTAAGTTTTTGGAAAATAATTTGGGACACTAAACTGCACGTATACCAATACCGGTGAAAGAGATTCTCGATACCACTCTAAAAAGCAAACCAATAAATCCCATCCCACATAGAACCGTGCTAGATAAAGTTCACTGACATTATGCAGAGGTCAGCTGGAACGAGCACTTACTGTATGATAGATATCAGCTATTATAGCTAACGTTAGGCTTGTGGATCAACGGAAGTACATTTCCAGGATAATTGACACAAGCCAGATGTCCCTCTCCTTGCTCTCTCTGTGTTGCCATTCTCAAACTCTGTTTGCTACGGTGAAATGCTGAATGTCAAGTTTAGAAGAAAATTTGGATTGTGCAACAAGACAGGCCTGCTTGGTTCTTTCGGGGAATGATTGTAAAGATATACAAAGAATATGTTTACGGCATTTCCTGTCTAACTTGGAAGTTTTGGGAGCGATCAGTGGGATTGCAGTGGACGAAGTACACACGGAGATACACTGGGAAGAGCTAATGATGTTTAACCATGTATCAGCTAATTTAAATAGCTCACGTTAGTGTATTGTGTCAACAGTTAACTTCATTTAATATTGTATGTGGCGTTTGCGGGGTGCAAATGTTCCACCAAAACAAGTTCCTTCCAGAGACTATTTAGCAGAGCCACCATCTATGGTCCGGAGCTTAGCGCCGACCAAGACCGTTGTGATTGGTTTAAAGAAATGCAAAACAATCCAGAGAGTTTGTTCTCCTATCCCAGAATGCATCTGTGGGCTAGCCAGGTTGGGTATCACTGCAGCGCTGTGGAGATAGAGCTGGACATGAGAGACCACAGACGAGGCTCTAGTGAAAAACAGTGGCAGAGAGAAACGGACTTACTTTAGTTTAGAGTTCCATGTAAACTCATAAAAGCCGTTGGCAGAGTAGCGTTATGATAAAGCCAGAGGCTGACCTTCTTGTTCTTAGGCATTTAGCGGCAGAATAGAACACTCATAGGCGTATATATGTACTGCCCTGTCAGGTCTGGAAGAATTGCATCCCCCGGTGACATACGTAGGTTGGTTTTTCCTGTACCTGTGGTGCTGTCGGAAACCAAGCACCTCCACGTTTTCAGGATATTTTGGCATTGACTTGGTAAGAAAGTATGGGTTCTTGTGACATACCGAGTTCTGTATACTACTGTGTGTTGCTGGAGTTGGGACCTCTTCACACTAGAGATGTTCCGGTATTGGCTCCGATACTGCCTAAAACGCTGGTATCGGTATCGGGAAGTGCTGGAGTTCATGCACTGATCCGATACCACGTAAGAAAGCCCTAAAGAAAATCTACATTAAAGTAGTTTATTTATGTTCTTTTTCTGTTATAACGGATTGTCAAACTGGATAATAAAAGAAAGTTCTGTGGCATTCATTGTTTGTGTTTGTTCATGTTTCACAAAGAGTTTAACCTGAGCCAGACTGACAACAAAGATAGAAATCATATCACATCCATACAGGAATAGTAGTATACGGTTGTTAAAACATAATAAAATATATGACACACTGGTATCGGATCAGTACTCGGTATCGGCCGATACGCAAGTTCAGGTATCAGAATCGGTATCGGGAAGCAAAAAGCGGTATCGGGCCATCTCTACTTCACACTTCTCTGTGGTCTTTTCGGAGGCTTAAAACCTCTTTGCTGACAGCATAAATAAATGTCTTGTGTTCTTCTTCTCCAGGTCACATCCGGGACCCCAATAACCAGATGCAGGTTGTGAAAAACCTGCGCATCTGTGTCAACAACGTGGTGACGAGCCCCACCCCCGCGTCTGCCGCCTCCAGCCCCGCCCTGCGGCGACTGCTCAACGACGTGGTGCTGTCCTGCCAGCCACAAGAGGGCGCTGCCACCAACGTCATCACAGCAGGAGACTATGACCTCAGCTTCAGTGGTAAGGACCCCAAGCCGGAACCATCATCAGATGACCATCAATCGGCTGATATTAATGTTTTAACAGAACCGTGTAATACAGTGCCCAGTTAGGACTATGCGGTTTATTTGTCTGTTAGGATGGTCACGGTGTCAGATGAATAGGGGATTCATAGTCATGCATTCTTGCCGTGATTTAGCTGACATGATGACCCTGATGTTGGTCCCTGATCAATCTCACAAAGTGCGTGGTGTCATTGGGCAGGAGAAGCTACGTGCAGACTGGTCTCCATTGCAGCGACTCTGAGAAGAAATGATATTAGCTTGCTTTCTGGCATGCTAGGGAACTGATTTAGCAACAGATTAACAGAAGGCCTGTTTTAGAGTGTTCTGCTAACAAGGCGGGCAATGATAGGGCTGTTCTTGCTAGAATTGTTCACCGATCAGTGTCACATGAGTTTAGTTAGCAACGGTTTACACACCACTCAGTTACAGTAGTTGAGGTGAGTGATAAGCATAGTGGCATTCTGACACACACACACACACACACACACACACACACACACACACACACACACACACACACACACACACACACACACACACACACACACACAGGTTGGTGGCACTATCTTTGTGGGGACCCGTCATTGACATAATGCATTCCCTAGCCCCATACCTTAACCATCACAACTAAATGCCTAACCTTAACCCTCACCCTAACCGTAATCTAATTCTATCCCTAATCCTAAAACCAAGTCTTAACCCTCAAACAGCCCTTTAAACTTGTGAGGTCCAGCATTTTGGTCCCACAAAGATGTCGGGACCCCACAAGTATACTGGACTCCCGATTTTTGGACCCCACAGATATAGTTAAACACACACACACACACACACAAAAGCAGTTTACCATAAAGTCACGCAACAGACCCACACACAGACTCTGACGCCTATCTGTCAGTGGTCACCTCAGCTGTGATGCCTTCAGGGAACATCCTTGTGCTCACAGTGCTCTCTAACAGCTCAAGCACATATCTTTGGCTTTCCATTCCTTCAATTTCTTGTTACTTATCGGTAACTGCTCTCTTCCAGGGGCCCGTTTATCAATAACTGGTATTAATAACTTATTGAAAGCATGGTAACTCTGTCACACCGCTCGTCTTTCTTTACCAGCTGGACTTGTTTTCAGCGATGTCACCATGTTCACACCAGTTGGAGTTTCGCTGTGATGAAAATACAGATAAGAAAAATAGATACATGTATGAAATTGTATGACATTATGAAAATGACTATAATGAATATATATGAAATAGAATCAGCGTAACGTGAAATCTGCAGACCATTACTTTTCCTTCTGGTCTCTACTGAAGGTGCACTGTTAAGAGTTGATGTAACATGGTTCCCTAATGCTTCTCCTCCCTGGTGATCATCTTGTAAGCTCTCACTTTGGATGGAGAGACCTTGCTAACATTAGCCCTGGCTGTCTGCTTCCACCTATCAGATCACTGTGTTAAAGCTAGCCTCCCTTGGTACAGTGCCTGGAGAGAAACACTGTTGGAAGTCAGCACCTCCCACCACCACACAGGTATCCCAGGTATCCCAGGTACCACTGTCACTCCGGCTCATGTGTGGATAGCTGTAGTCTCTCCTGCTAGTTTTCTATCTTAGCTGCTCTGTCCCTCTGCTTTCTGTCACAATGTGGTGGGTGCTTCTTGTATCAAATGAATAACTGCTTATTTTTTACCTCGGAGGGGGGGGGAGGGGGGCAGATGTATAAACCACGTGTGCACACAAAAAGCATGCGCACACAGTTTCCCACACCTAAAGTGGTATTTCTAAAGAATGGATGTGTCGCCTGGCGCAGACTTCCGACCAGCTGCACACCGTTTAACCACAGCCAGCTGCAGCGGAAATGATCAGGAGGAGATTCAATATCTTATTTTGTTTTGACATTTGAGCCATCATTTCCACCGGGTGCATGATATCTTAATTTGATCTTGAATTGTGTTTCAATATAAGTTCTATAGAGTAATCATTGACCCTCTCTCTCTGCTGTTTTATTTTGTGTGTGTGTGTGATGAATGGATGGTACAGACACTATACACAGCCTGGATATAATATAATATAATGAGTGCTGGAGTATCGATACGCAAACTGATGTTTCAGGGCTTTTCTATAGCATAGCTACCTGTGGGAATGAGGCGTGTGCACGTGTGACTCACATTTATAACACAGAACCAGGAAAATTACAGCTATGCATATTCTGCTCTGCAGAGTTTTATGCATCTGGCCCCTCAACCTACTTTCCCCAGTGTTTCCTCTACTCATCACCTGACTGTACCGAGTCCTATAGCCGTAGTTCCCCATATTGAGTACATATCCACAGGTCTCTAATAAAACATTTGCGTATGGTTTCGGTGTCTGTGCGGCGCTGAGCGTGACGCGATGGTGGCTCACCTGATCCCTGACGGGCTGGGTATCCCCAATGATTTCTAGATGGATTTGATTCCAATTCACCTGATTCCGTTACATTTCCGATTGGATATCAGTTAGGTTTTTGTCTCAGAGAACTTCTGCTGTAAATTGTACAAGCAAGAAGCAACCCTCAGATATTTATATAATGCAGCAGGTTAATGTTTACATTAAGAACTGAGCCACAAAAAGTTAGTTTAAAGGACTTTTTACTGACCAGGACTGACATGACCGGCATTAACAGACTACAGCAGTCATCAACACGCCAGAGAGCCGAGAAACCATTACACAACTGTACAGCTACACCATGGGATGCCCACGTACGTATCCATGGTGAACAGATCCATTTCTGGATTTTACTAATCAATATCAGATCACTCAAACAAAGATCCATTTTAACTGGGGAGTTGATTATTGTAAGAAATGTTATAGCCCTGACAGCAGCTTCAGACCAAAAAGTGATTGATCCTGTAGGATCGGAGAGGAGACTTACAGAGCTGCGATGAAGATCATTCATCTCTACTGAGAACTTGTGCTTTCGCTGCGGAAGCCCTGTGAAGCAGGCAGTTTAAACCAAGCATTGGTGCAGTATGGGTGTCACTCCCTTCTCTAAGCTCTGTCTCTCTGCAGCTCTTTACAGATCAGGAAGGACAGGGACAGGACTGTGAATACGTTTAAAGTGCTCATATTATGCTTTTTGTTTTTTTCCCTTTTCCTTTCTTGTTATATATCTTTTTTTGTGCACGTTATAGGTTTCCAAAGTGAACAATCCCAAAATCCACCCCAAAGGGACTTACCATCTCCAACAGAAAACACTGTTCACAAACTGCTCCAAACAGCTCTATTGTAGTCCAGCCTTTACTTCAGAGACAACCATGCATCACTTTGTAACACACGTTATAATGCTCTCTTAGCTGCTAGCGTAGCACGCCCTTCTGACTGGCTAGTAGTCTTTACCTAGCTACTGAGCATGTGCGACTCCCAACACAGATGGAATAGAAGTGAGATGCCTCACTCTGTAGCTAAAACAGAGAGCTCAACACACAGGGTGAAAAGAGGAGCTGCAGCAATGTGCAGTGCAACAAAAATATGTTTTTTTTTTTTTTTTTTTAAATTAAACCATGTAAACCTATTCTGATATAACCTCTAAATACAATTATGAACCTGAAAATGAGCATAATATGAGCACTTTAAGAAGTTGGTCCTGTTCAGAGAGGACAGCTATGTGGGGTCAAAAGGCTCACTGAAGGGGAGAAGTTACCATGCTGAACCAGTGTCACTGATTATAACTGACAACGCAAGTAAACATGTTGCTGTTAATGACGTATGATTCTGTTAATGCAATTGTGGTTATATAGCCCCCCCCCCCCCCCCCCCCCCTCCATCTAGAGTAGGGATGGATGGATGATGTAGAGTAGTAGCATAGTAAGATGGTAGATAGAGGACAGCGAATGAATGACACTGGGGTTGATGGCCGGCAACCTGAGCACCTGTGTCTTTTGTGATGTCATTAATGATGCTGTAGCCAAGATGGTGACCACATGACGACCTCCGGGGGATCAAAAACAGGAAACCCTGCCGTAGGCCGCAAAAGCTGTGTTGGAAACCGTTTCCTCATTCATTCACTCACTAGTCCCTTTATAGTGTTTGTTAAATAGTGAACTATATTGGAACGATCAAACCTGATTTGGGACACTCTACTGACAGTACCGTAGATGCTCCGGTTATTAGTGTTAACAAAACAAAAATACTTCTAAAACGTCTCTGAAACAAAGCGAGCACTCAGGAGGATAGTAACAGGTTATATATTATGTATGTTGCATGTTACATTTCCACTGTTGAAAAAAAGAATGTCCGCTCCATTTTTCCTTTTCAGTTTTCACGGTGATTTCTGCTTCTTCTTCTCCTCCGGGAAAACACGGCCGCATTGCATTGTGGGATACGGGAGTAACACGTAGGGTACATTGTATGTACGCTCAAATTAGTAGTGCATTGTGGGTATTTTATAGTGGACTATATTGTGAATAAAATTAACCGCAGAGAATTCAAAACACCGCTACAAAAATGGCGAACACACTTCATAGGGAACTATTTCTGGGATAGGGAACGGTTTTGAACACAGCTAATGTGTGACTGCGTGCTGGATGAAGTCCTCCGTCTCATTGTGTCCGTGTGTTTGCAGCTACCACGCCCTGGTTCGAAGCCTACAGGGAGAACTTCCTGCAGTTGATGCCCGCCTCCGACCACGAGTTTCTCAACCACTACCTCGCCTGTATCCTTCTGCCAGCGCACCAAACAGATACTGTTATTGTTCCACATGACGGCTTTGTTTCTTGAGTTAAATGACATTTGTACTTGCATTGTGTGAACTATTTCCTGTGGAGGAAGGCCGGTATTATCAGTAGCAGCAGTCCTGCTGTAGAGTGTGCGTTCCTTGACGCGGCACGCCCCAGGCCTGCTGGTGGTGTCCTCCACGGAGGCTGTCCCGGTGGAGCAGTTCCTCAAGCTGTCCCAGGAGCAGCACAGGGTCCAGCACAGCGGAGAGTACACCAACCCCAAGTGGTTCATCCCCAACACGCTCAAGTACTACGTCTTACTGCACGACATGAGCGAGGGCGACGAGCAGAGGTACCGAACGCAGCGCCACTGTGTGCATGTTGTATGTTCCTTTCTCTGTTAAAGAACCGTGACTGACTGGACTCTCCGTTTCAGCTGCTTCTTGATTTAAAGTGTTCATATTGTGCTTTTTGGCTTTTTTCCTTTCCTTTATTGTATTACTGGTATATATCTTTTTTTGTGCACGTTATAGGTTTACAAAGTGAAAAAGCCCAAAGTCCCCCCCCAAAGGCACTTACCAGCTCCAACAGAAAACACTGTTCACAAACTGCTCCAAACAGCTCTATTGTAGTCCAGCCTTTACTTCAGAGACAAACGTGGTCACTTTGTAACACACGTTATAATGCTCTCCTAGATGCTGGTGTAGCACGCCCTCATACTCTGCTTCTGACTGGCTAGTAGTCCTTACCTAGGTACTGTCAGGGCACGCCCTCATACTCTGCTTCTGACTGGCTAGTAGTCCTTACCTAGCTACTGCGCATGTGCGACTCCCAACAAAGATGGAACAGAAGTGAGATGCCTCACTCTGTAGATAAAACGGAGAGCTCAACACACAGGGTGAAAAGAGGAGCTACAGCAATGTGCAGTACAACAAAAATAGTGTTTTTTGCAAATTAAACCATGTAAACCTATTCTGATATAACCTCGAAATACAATTATGAACCTGAAAATGAGCATAATATGAGCACTTTAAAATGTGTCAAGAAAAGAAGCCGTGTTAAAGATGAGTCGACAATGTTTAATGGTTTAAAAAAGAAGAGCTAGGGTGGATGAAAAAGGCTAATGTGGTCTTTCTCATCCAGGGCCGACTCGGTGTACGAGGACATGAAACAGAGGTACGGTCATCAGGGCTGCTATCTGTTGAAACTGAACTCTCGTACGTCCTCGGCAGAAGAAGACGAACAGATTCCAGACCCCTGGAGTCAGTACCTGCACAGGAACACTCTGCAGAACCAGGTAGGCCGTCCCTGCGTCTCCCTGCTACATGCAGAGGCTGACACGAGTCCGCCGTGTTGTGTGTTAACATGGTGACCCTGCCTGCAGGATGTGCTGGACGAAGGAGCTGCAGCTGGGAGCGCTGCTGCTGCTGTAGAGAACAACATCAGTGCAGCTGAGGGGGACGGCCAGCACCTAACGGAGAAAGGTCCGTCACTTCTGACTCTGGCTTCTCTGCTTCACACTTCTGAGCTGACTGAAACGTTAAGGGGAAGTTATTTAAAGCTGCAGTGGGTAGAAAGCAAAAACAACGGCAGAATTTGAAGCAGAGTGATCTCCCCTCTCCGTCTTCATGTGTAGGACATCAAATAGGATTCTCTTTCTTTCTCTCTCTCTCTCTCTCTCTTTTTCTTTCTCTCTCTCTCTCTGAAATGACCTATGATTGGCCAAAGTTTCCCGTCTAGATTTTTGAAAAGGACTGGAGGTGAAGAAGTCTAGTTTTCTCTCAGAACACTTGAATTTCAATATGCTGAAAAATTATAGTGGAACTTTTGCCCAACAATGATAAAAAATCAAGTACCTACTGCAGCTTTAAGCAGAGCTTTATGCACCCACACATGCACGCACACACTCTGAGTCAAACAGTGCTGTTTCTCTGTATCTGTGAGCGAGTGAGCTTAGCTTCTTCCCCGTCTCCTGGCAGACGGAGCGTCTACCAGCCTGGACAGCCATCCTCTGCAGCTGGACCCAGCCAGCAGCTCGGGGAGCCTGCACGCCCTCACCGCTGCTAACGCTGAGCTGAAGAGAGGCTCCAGAGAGCCAGAGGGCCTGGTGGGGGGTGCGGGGGGCCACGGGGCCTGTCTGACCCTGAATGACCACGACCACATCAGACAGTTCATCCAGGAGTTCACCTTCAGAGGCCTGCTGCCACACGTAGAGAAGAACATCCGACAGCTCAACGACCAGGTGCAACTCTTCTTCTCCCCCCCCCCGGCAGTCTGTGCTGAGGTGTTTCTGTTTTTTAGTCTACCCTCAGAAATGGGGCGAACAAAATAATAGAAACGGCTGTGAGCACGGCCCAATCGAGTTCAACAGACACAACGAGCATACACGTTGAAGGAGGATGTATTGCAGCACTGCGTTAGTGTTCGCTGCCGTACCTGACAAACTGTGTAATAACTTCAGGAAATATGCAAAGTACTTTCTTTGTCTGTTCATTAGTAGGATATTTCAAAAACTACTTTTAAAACATTGAATTTCAAATGAAAGTTTGGCCCAAAAATGTGGCCGTTATGTAGCACTTCTTGAACCCTGAGGTTGAGTAACCGCGCGGACAGTGGCCTTTTATGGCGGCATTATTGCAGCAATATTATTTACAACTGTGCGTGGAGAGTTGTGAAACTGTACCTGGAGCCGTAAGCGCGTACTCAGATTAGTGCACGCGGAAAAGAACGTGAACGTGTTGAATGTACGAACGGCTTTTTATGAACGAGTTCCGCTTCACAAGTCTTTCTACGCCAGAGTTACGCTCCACGCAGGAGAGCGACGGCAGGGTGCTATGGACATGAATGTAAGATTTTCCAGATTCCACAGCTCTCCACGCACAGCGCTCCAGTAATAGCCTGTAGAGTGTGAAAGCAGCACTGAGTGAGCTCCCCTGCCTCTCTGTCCCCAGCTGGTCTCCAGGAAAGGGCTGAGTCGCTCCCTGTTCACGGCCACCAAGAAGTGGTTTGGCGGAGGGAAGGTTCCAGAGAAGAGCATCAGTGAGCCAAAGAGCACCTGTGGCCTTCTGTAAGCATCACACTTCATCTGAGACCACGTGTGTTTTCCACACCGTGAACACTGTACACACTGCTGGCTGATCTTTCCCGTCTGTGATGGTAGATATCCCCCAGAAGCCCCGGAGCTGCAGATCAGGAAGATGGCCGACCTGTGCTTCCTGGTCCAGCACTACGAGCTGGCCTACAGCTGTTACCACACTGCCAAGAAGGACTTCCTGTCAGACCAGGCCATGCTGTATGCTGCAGGAGCACTGGTGAGAACACACACACACACACACACACACACACACACACACACACACACACACACACACACACACACACACACACACACACACACACACACACACACACACACACACACACACACCTTTCTGTCTGTCCTTATGAGGACCACGTGTTAGCAGGCCTCTCTAACAGACCGTTGATCTGCAGATGGAAGAAGCCTGTAGTTGTCAAAGAGTAGGGACCAGTGTGTCAAAACTTTGCCTAATTTCTTAGAGTCTAACTTTGGCACACAGATGTTGCAGTTGACCAACAGTAAACTTTGATGACGGTGCTAATCTTTGAGGTATTGAAGAAGAATCCAAAATAGAGGATGAAGTCACACTAGCCGTGTCAGCACATCCCATGTGATAGAAGAAGCCTGCTCTGCTGGAGGATTGAGTGCTCCGCAGCCCAGATGCAGCATGCTCTGCAATCATGGGATAGCCTGGGTTTGAGTTTGTTAGCTTATAGTGCAGTTAGCACAGAGAGCGCAGCAGTCACCACGTTGTCCACTTGTGTATCTCCTGGTCAGCAGCTGCAGTTCTCAGTCAGTCCTGCTCGATACTGAAAGGCATTTTACCTGCGCTCCCTGCACAGCCAGCTACACGTGGAAGGCAGAAGCACATCGTCATGACGCCTTGCTGCAGCGCAACAGCAGCACCACAGTGCAACAGAGTGGTGCTTCAGTTTCAGTGTTATATAACATCCGATAACTACTGCTCTGTAAAAACCTGCGAGTGGACTGAATCATGACGTCTTTCTTCATTCCTCCATCTGTCCTCATGTCGTGTCCCTTCATCTTGTGTAGGAAATGGCTGCAGTGTCGGCCTTCCTGCAGCCTGGAGCTACCAGACCGTATCCAGCACACTACATGGACACCGCCATCCAGACGTACAGAGATGTCTGCAAGTATGACCTCATTACACCAAGTCTCTCTGTCTGCTGGTTCAGTGTAAGGTTAGGGTTAGGCTAACAGGCTGCTGTGCTAATGCAGTGGCACTTAGAGGCTCACCATTGTGAATCTGTCTTTGTGCGCCCTAGTTTAATATGGCTTATTTGCATTCTTTTCGGAGTGTAAATCCCTTTTAGTCTTCTCCTGATTGGTTACCCAGGACCACATTGACTGGGCAGCAGTTTAAAGCAAGCACTAAAGCAAGTTATTAAGAACACATTGTTATTTACAATGGCGGCCTGGCAAAAGGCAAAGCCTCTTGAGGGAGGGAGGGGGGGTAGTAGCTAATAAAGAAAAGTTAAAAAGACAGCAGCAAACATCCAAACAGTGGAGCTCACCCAGCTGTCGCATTCTGAGGACATGCAGCGTTGGATGACAGAATGTGCATTACGTTAGGCACATGATTGGCTCTACTGCGCCACAGCTACCAGAGTAATACGGACATGAGAGAGAGTATTCTCTTTAAGTTGAGCGTATGTGTTGGTATGTTCTCTGCCCTCTACAGGAACATGGTGCTGGCTGAGCGCTGTGCATTACTCAGTGCTGAGATCCTCAAGAGTCAGGGCAAATACTCGGAGGCTGCTACGCTCCTCATCAAGATGACCAGCGAGGTAAGCAAACCCTGCACACTGCACTCCACTTTGCTCCAGTACTCTGATGTGCACAGGCACAACTGACACATGCACTGTTCCACTGGAATGTATTAATAAATAGTTCACTTTTCACTATACAGTTCATTATGTAGCACAGTGGCGTTATGCCTTCACCTAGTGGACACAAATGATCCCACAATGTAATGTACAAAGTTGTGTAAAATCAATGGCCGCCATCCAAGACATAAACCCCATCATGCATTGCAAGACAGATGAGAGTAATGACCTGAGTATGGTGAATCCAGAGGCCTGAGTATCCCCATATGTTACCTTTTCATTCAATAACATTAGGATTATGGAGTAAAATTGCATTGGATTCATTCAGCTTGGACCTTTTTTGTGTGCAGGACTCTGACCTGCGCAGTGCTCTGCTGTTGGAACAGGCTGCCCACTGCTTTATTAATATGCGGAACCCTATGGTGCGCAAGTTTGCCTTCCATATGATCCTGGCTGGTCATCGTTTCAGCAAAGCGGGACAGGTGAGCCTTTGGACAGTCACTGATCTACTGAATGTGTGAATCTATACCATGCTATCCCAGGTCTCTTTGTGTTAGCTTTTAGAGCTGCAACTAACGATTATTTTCATAGTCGATTAATCTGTCGATTATTTTCACGATTAATCGATTAGTTTGATCTATAAAAATGTCAAAACATGGTAAAAAATGTGGATCAGTGTTTCCCAAAAAGCCTAAGATGACGTCCTCAAATGTCTTGTTTTGTCCAAAACTCAAGATATTCAGTTTACTGATCTTATTTTTTTTAATTAAAAAAATGACTCAAACGATTAATCGATTATCCAAATAGTTGGCGATTAATTTAATAGTTGACAACTAATCGATTGATCGTTGCACCTCTATTAGCTTTATATTGTTACGTTTATTGATTCAACCCTGAGTTCCTGAGTCAATCACCATTCTCACCGCACTCCCCAGGAGTTAAAAAAAAGGGGGGGGGGCACGTTTCCTGCTTTTATGATCTTGCTGACATTATTGATGAGGTTATGGGGAAAAACCAAGAACTATCATGGGACAGTTTTGCAGATTTTGGGTTTTACTGTTAGTGTTGGATGCAATATGTAAGAGGAATCCTGGACATGATGAACAGCTCAGGTCCAGCTTCTTTTAGCCAAAATATGGAGTGAGTTCAGTCATCTGTTATTAACCTGACCAATGGGGTATCATAACAAGACTTTTCTCGTCCTGTCTCCTCCTGTGCTGCTGTGTCTCCGTATCTTCTGCTCCTGGCTGATGTGTCCTGTCCCTGGGCCTGTCTCCGTATCTTCTGCTCCTGGCTGATGTGTCCTGTCCCTGGGCCTGTCTCCGTATCTTCTGCTCCTGGCTGATGTGTCCTGTCCCTGGGCCTGTCTCCGTATCTTCTGCTCCTGGCTGATGCGTCCTGTCCCTGGGCCTGTCCTCTGTCTCTGCATGCAGAGAAGGCACGCGCTGCGCTGCTACTGCCAGGCCATGCAGGTGTACAAGGAGCGGGGCTGGTCCCTGGCAGAGGACCACATCAACTTCACCATCGGCCGGCAGTCCTTCACCCTGTCCCAGCCGGAGAACGCGGTGACAGCCTTCAGACACATCCTGACCAATGACAGCAGGCAGACGGCCACGCAGCAGGGCGCCTTCCTCCGAGAGTATCTCTACGTTTATAAGGTAACCGCTTCTACTTTGTCGGTAACATTCTCAAAACTCTTCTGCTTCACATGTACGCCTCTTCCAGCTCAGATTAAGAGTGTGTGTGTGTGTGTGTGTGTGTGTGTGTGTGTGTGTGTGTGTGTGTGTGTGTGTGTGTGTGTGTGTGTGTGTGTGTGTGTGTGTGTGTGTGTGTGTGTGTGTGTGTGTGTGTGTGTGTGTGTGTGTGTGTGTGTGTGTGTGTGTGTGTGTGTGTGTGTGTGTGTTTTCAGAGTGTGATGGGGGGGGATGCAGACAGCCTCCCAGAGCTGCCTCTGCCTTGCATCCACAGCTCAGCCACCAGGGTCTACTTCGGACATGAACGCCGCCTTGCGGAAGGTAACGCAGCGATCAGTCATCTGTGATCTCTTCCCAGCTCGACTCCATCCAAAGAAGAGAGCGCTGATTAGTTCATATCAACCTACACCATTTGCTTCAAGTACATACTCCCAGTTCAAAGAGTCCCGGCCTGAAGGGTGAATCTGTCTGACATGTGTTGCTCTCTAAGACGCTCACGTTGCCATCTGTCTCCACTGTTCTCTGTCACAGTGAGAACACAAGCTCTCCTACTCTCTCTGGGCAGAAACGTGTTTTTTAGTAAAGGGTATTAATTCAGCACTGCATGCAGAGCTCGGAGCTTTTCTCTGCACCTGGAGGAGACTTTTATAGAACTCTGCATGCAGAGCTGGATCAATAGGACCTTTGTCCCAGTTAGTCCAGTCTTGTTGACCTCACTGACATGTAATGCAATGGGTTCCATGATTGATTTATTGATCTCTTGATGGCAAAGAAAGCCCTTTTTGTTCATTCACAGCCAAGTTAAAGGTGCCGTAGGTAGGATTGCGAAGATCCAGGACTTAGCCAAAAAATTTGAACATCGACAACTTCTCAGTCCCTCTCCCCTTTTCTGCTAAAGCCCAAAATTGTCTCCTAAGCCCCTCCCCCCACAAGGGAGAATGAATGCGTGTGCATGAGCAGTGATTGGCACGCAGTTAGACACCCCCCTGGCCCTGATTGGTGCATCTGAACAGGGAGCTGTGGATTTTTGCAAATCGCACTACAGGCTGTAGGTGGAGCCAGAAGAGCCGGATTTTTTTTTTTTTTAAATGACCTGCTTCATGTAGTTCTACTGATACATAGGGTCAGTTTCAGCAAATATGACAGTTAGTTTTATAAGTCTTACTTACTGCACCTTTTTAAATGACCTGTGTTTGAAATGTTTTAGTCCTAAGGTTGGTTTCTAATTGTAAAAGTGGCTGCAGCAACCACATTTCCCCGCCGGAGATCAATATCTTACCTTATAATGGGCAGGTGCTGATTTATTAAAAAGTTTAATTGGTTCATCCATCCATCCGTTTTCTGCCATCTGCTCATCTGGTCCAGGTGGCATTACTGTAATAAATTCCATCATCAGAAGTTGTTGCTACACATAATGCTATCCCTTTGCTATACTTTATATAGAAATGTGATAGGATAATAATATCAGGCTCCCACTGTTGGCCAGTGTTAAACTTCTTGCACTCTTTGGTATTAAAAGGTCTCAAGTGTTAAATGTAGTATAGTGAAGTGTGCAGACAGCCTGTACAGTTTATATACCATGCAATGCCAGTGACTCCTGAGCCAAGATAACCTTATTTATGAGCTTACTGAGGGGCCTTTGAGCCAAGGGTCTCTCTAACTCGTGCATGTGTAAGCGTGACAGAGGGAAAAACAAGATATTGAGCCACTAATGCTCCGTTGTTGATTGTAATGAGCTGGTGTGTGCAGGGGAGAAGCAGGCAGCCACCCACGTGTCCCTGGACCAGGAGTATGACCAGGATACGGCAGCTATGTGGGGCCAACTAGAGGAGCAGCTTGTGGCCGCCGCCAACAGGGGGACTGTCCCAGCAAACTTCCAGCCCACCCAGTGCTGCCTGAACAGCCAGACAGACAACCTGCGCCACCCACTGGCTGTGGCCGAGGGTAAGAGGTGGAACTACTGCTGAGTAGGGATGCACCGAATCCAGATTTTTGGGTTCGGCCGAATACCGAATCCACTGGTTAAGATTCTGCCGAATCCAATACCGAATCCTACTCCCATCCTTAGTCCATTAACACAGTGAACACATTCATGAAGTAAACAATGTCCAAAGCAGTGTATTTCTTCATTTTGTTTTGTATTTTAACTGTAAAAAAAAAAAGAATGGTAATGGTCGTCTGGTTAACACAAGTTTTTAGCAGTGACTGTCCTTCCTTTGCCGTACCTGAAGTTGCTGCATTTTGGCTGCGGTCTGTAGATTCCTTCATCACAACTGGTATTCTTCAACACGAGACAAATCGGCATTGCAAATTGAACATGTAGCTGGACTTGAATGGCCTTCTTTTGACTGAAAGTACTGCCAAACAACACTTTTTCTGCTCACGAGTTTCATTTTCACTTTCTCACAGCCTACTGCATTGAACGCTCCACCTACGTAAACACCTTCCCGTAATTAACGGCGGCGTCATTACGTCGACCACCGTGGCGCGCGTAGTGCCACCCCGTCAAAAAGCCCAATATTCGGCCGATGCCGAATCCGGGATTCGGTGCATCCCTGCTGCTGAGTGCTACTCTGCGTCATCAGCACACTAACCAATCTCAACTGTCTGCTGCACCTCTCTGTCTCCGCAGAGCCAATCATCGTGGAGGTGACGTTCAGGAACCCTCTGAAGGTGCCTCTGGCTCTGTCCAACCTGTCTCTCCTCTGGAGGTTCAATGCCGACAGCACGTCTCCGTCGCAGGACAGGACCACGGATTGGTCGGCAGCGGAGGTCGTCACCAACGAGGAGACAGTGTCTGTCGGGGTGGGGACCTGGCCACTGTGATGATCGGATGCTTTAAAAAAACTAAAGTTTCCATGGTCCCTTCAATATCTGTTTCCTGTTGCAGATGGCACAGAGAGACGACGTGGTCGCCACTGAGATCATCGTGGAGTTTCTCCTGGGGCCAGAGGAGACCAAGATGGTGAGGCTCCGGCTGTTTGTCTGCAGAGACTGTGTGCAGTTATCTGCATTGTGTTATTAGGAGTTGTCTTATAGATGTGATTAGCGGAGTTGCAGTTGCTCCTTTATGTCCTAATGAGCTGTTCACTCAAACTGTCTGAGCATGTCTGACTTATTTCCATGCAGCAGGTCAGTACTCAGATTTCACCCTGACCTTATTTTGGAAGCGTAGTGAACTGATTTTTTGGCTTTCAGTGGTACGATGCGCTGGCTCCTGTTTAAGGGCTGCAGGCGCAGTGAGAGGAGCTGCAGGAAACATTCAGCAGTGGACTGCTAGAGGCTTAGAGGCAATATTTATGACGACCTCAGTCAGGACTTCTGTTTTTTTCATTCCTCTCTAGGCATGAAAAACATCTCTTTTTTTTTTTTTTTTTTAAAAACATCCACTCAGGTGGTCGGCATATGTTTTGAGTTTTCAAATGAAATAAAATTATACTTTTTGTGAAAACTGATGATGATGTGAAACTAATACACATATTTTAACATCTTCTGATGGGTTTTGCTCCCCTGTCCTGTAGGCAAGTCAGAGCAGACAAAGTAGTTTCAAGAACCACAGAGCTGCAGTAACAGTGTGTACTGTTAAAATACAGCCAGCGATGCATGATGTCAAACTAATGTAATAACTAATTTCCTCCCAATATAAAGTCAATACTTGGACATGTTATCAACTATATTACTCCTTAGATGTTACCAATTTTATTTACCTGCAAGGGTCTTGTAATGTAGAATATTGGCGAGATATTCCAGAGTCTTATTGAATTAACCCTAGATTTGCTCTAACCATAACCAGAGACAAATCTTGGGTTACCATCTACTAGACACGGCTGAGTTGCTGACCGTCCGTCGGCCACCTTTTTTGTTTTGAGAGATGTGTTGCACTTATGACGGCTGGCCAGTAGGTGGCAGTGTTTGGCATGACGCCCTCCGGTCCGCTGTGGCGACTGACGTGCAGCTCAAGCATCAAAACCCAGGGGCGTCAGACTGGGGGGAAAAAGGGGACTGAGTACCCAGGACCCTCATGTGAGGAGTGCCCAAAAATATGCTAGAATAAATAGCTGTGGATGCGGGGAGGGGCCCATAGAAAATGCCTTTCTACAGGGCCCAGAATTCTGTGTTACTCCCCTGTCAAAACCCATCCATATACATGGAAGCGACTTTACATAGTTGTCCACTGCAGTGACCACTGTACGTGAAAGGCTTGTGGGACTTACTTTCTATATGCCTTTCAGTTTTGTGTGTGTGTGTGTGTGTGTGTGTGTGTGTGTGTGTGTGTGTGTGTGTGTGTGTGTGTGTGTGTGTGTGTGTGTGTGTGTGTACTCGCTCACATTGGTTATAAAATGCATTAAGATCATTAAAATGGACAAAAAAAATCCTTCATCTCTTTTATCCCATCACATAATGAAGTGGACTGTTCCTGGACAAACATGTAGGTGTGTTGTTCTGCCAACAGTCCTGTGACTTTTGACCTTTGACCCCAGGCTCGACTCCGGCTGCTGCCGCACGCCACTGGCCAACTGCACATTGTGGGTGTGGTGTACGACCTGGCTGCAGCGTCCTCTGGAGAGACGGCTCCCAGCACTGAAGGTCAGGCGCACATTCGTCCTTTCCTGTTGGCTGCTTTACTCTCAAGCTGGCAGGAGATACCAGACATCATACATCTCGAGTCATATGTCCTTCACTCGTAGCTTTGCTTCCTAAATGTTGACTCACATTGTCTTGCTTCCTGCTGTTTCTTTCAACTCTCTTTCGTTTGTGTCGGGTTAAAACATGTTTTAGAGAAGCCAGAGTTGAAAAGAAGGGCACTAACACACAGTGTGGACGTCCTCCTGTCTCCAGGCCAGCAGATGCTGGATCTCATGGTGGTTCGTGGCAGACAGGACCTGAAGATCCGGGGCCCGCGACTCAACCAGACCAAAGAGGACAAGATGTTGATTCGACATGGCTTAGACCTGCGTCTGGATCCCATCATAACTCCACCCATGCCCCTGATGGAGGTACCACTGAATACCACTGTAGAGACCCAGTCTGAACCCAGTCTGAGCCCAGTCTGGTTCTGACTCATATTTTCCTACCGAATACAACTGTACCCACTTATGGCGTTTTTCCATTACGTGGTACCTGCTCGACTTGCCTCGACTCTACTCGCCTTTTTTGGTTTTCCATTATGAAAAAAAGTCCCTGGTACCTGCCAACGGGTACTTTTTTATAGTATCACCTCCGTCGAGGTTCCAAGCGAGCTGAGGCGATACCAAAAGGTGACGTGAAAACCTGCAGACTGCTGATTGGTCGGAGAGAATCGTCACTAATCACTGCGTCATCACAAGGCGGTAAGCGTCTCTTCAGAACTCCAACCTCCTATGGCGCCATTTTGATGCTACCAAACGATCACCCGACGTTAGCATTCCATTGACTGCCATTCATTTTGACGTCACTTTGACAGCGAATAACTTTACATCTGAAGCGTTTAAAGACTTTTTTTGTCCATTATTTATTTCTAAAGAAACACGACAATGTATAAAAGGCTCCATTACCTTGTACCTCACGTTATGGCTCCATAGCAGACGTTTTTGTAAAAATGGAGGAGGACGGGGCACCGCGGGCGAGCCGAGCCGGGTCGAGTACGTACCATGTAGTGGAAAAACGCCATTAGCCTACGCTGTCTGACATTAAGAAAGTAAAGCATGCTTCCAGCTGGCCGGCAATGGCGTCAGCCATGGGATTTCAGAGATCATCAAGATCAGGAAAGGAATAATAATGCAGTGATCGTGACTTTACTGTAGTACTGAGTGTATGTGTAATGATTTAATGTACCGTAGTAGGAAGCATTAAATGTCCTGGCTCCAGCTTCATGTTTAGCACTCATATCATCCTAACTCTTCATGATCTTAACTCTTTCCCATAATGTCTATTATGAACTATTCCCTTATTTATTATCTATTGTTTTTTTTCTTACAATAATGTACACATGATGTCATATTTGACAGTTTGTCTCATTTTCATTCTCTACAACCCTCCGTCTGTAACGTCACCAAAACTGTGTGTGTGTGTGTGTGTGTGTGTGTGTGTGTGTGTGTGTGTGTGTGTGTGTGTGTGTGTGTGTGTGTGTGTGTGTGTGTGTGTGTGTGTGTGTGTGTGTGTGTGTGTGTGTGTGTGTGTCAGGTCTTCTTCCTGCAGTTTCCCACGGCGCTGCTGTGCGGTGAGATCAGGAAGGCCTACGTTGAGTTCTGTAACGTCAGCGGCGTTGCTCTGTGCGGCCTCCGGGTGGCGTCCACGCACCCAGATTTCTTCACTTTCGGCAGCCAGACCACGACGCCCGTCACGCCCCTCAGCCCGACCTCGGCTGAAAACTGCTCGGCCTATAAAACGCTGGCCACGTCGCGCGAGCCAGGCTCAGTGGCGTCTGAGATATTTGTCTCAGCGGAGGACTTCAGCCAGCCGTCCGGTGTGATGGACATCCCCATGGATGGCAGCACGCTGCAGCCGGGGCAGTCCACCCAGCTGCCTCTCTGGCTCAGAGGACCAGACCAGGAGGGAGTCCATGAAATCAACTTCCTGTTCTACTACGAGAGCACGGAGAAAGGAATCCGAATCAGGTAACGCTGAAGTAACTGAGGGCTGATTTACAGGTAACAACCTTAAACATCAGCAGCCTGGATCACATAGGAACACCTCATAATAAAGCATGTGTAAAGGTCCCATGACATGAAAATTTCACTTTATGGTATGAGTTCCCCCAGCCTGCCTATGGTCCCCCAGTGGCTAGAAATGGTGATGGGTGTAAACCGAGCCCTGGGTATCCTGCTCTGCCTTTGAGAAAATGAAAGCTCAGATGGGCCGATCTGGAATCTTCCCTTTATGACATCATAAGGGGAAAGGTTACCTCCCCTTTCTCTGCTTTGCCCTCCCAGAGAATTTGGCCCACCCATGAGAAAGAGAGAGACATCATGGCTTGAAAACAAGCGAAGCATGGCAGTTGGTCAAGGCCGCACCCCCACCCTCCACCTTGCCCCCCCCCCCCCCCTTTCTCCTCCTCAATAGCATTTAAAGCTACAGACACAGAAATGGCACATCCTAAGGAAAGCTCATTGTGGGACTGGCTCTAGTGGCTGAAATTCTGCACCAAGGCTGAATTTCGGGAAAGAGACTTCAGATACAGTATTAGGGGACCACTAAGGTCTATATAAAAGAGACTTCAGATACAGTATTAGGGGACCACTGAGGTCTATATAAAAGCATCCAAAAAGCAGCATGTCATGGTACCTTTAACAACAGGAGCTATATACGTATATGTATCCTGACCAGCCTTCAGCCAAATCATAGAGCCCACTCCCATTGCAGAAATGTACCCTGTGCTTCAGTTCGTGCACAGGTCCAGCACACAGAGTATCACTGAGGACCAGGGTCACACATAGCAAGTGGCACTGAACACAAAGCAGCCTAACTTTACTCTTAGTGTTATCACACAAAGAGAAATGTTCCCCTCTCGTCAGGGCCCTCCACCAATGTGTTGGGGGGGGAGAACGGGCGGGCGGGTGCCACCTCCCAATATACCTGTGTTCAGAAATGAGAAACGATGCCATGTGCTGCATGTGCCCTTAAAAACACAAACCCATCTCCGTCATGGTTTACCATTTTCCGCAACAACTGAATTCCCACAGGACTTCAGCGCGAGACTAGAGCTTTTAAAGGGTCGAAAAGCTTTAATTTCGACCTTGGTCCCTGCGGTCGAAATGCAACAACTTCCATAGAAGCTTCCTGGTCTCGGGGGGGGAACTTCCTGCGGTTGCCGAGGAGCGTAGTGACACCATGTCTCTTCATGCACACTGCACTGACCCTCATGTGTAGGCAGCTGGTCCCCTCCTCTCTAACTCTTCGTCCTCTCTCTTCACGTCCAGTCATCGGGTGTTGCGCCACACAGTGTTCATCTGTGCCAGCCGCTCCCTGAGCGTGCAGGCGTCGGCCTGCCGCAGCAGCGTTCCTCCACACCACAGCGTGGAAGACAGAGGCGGCGCCGGAACGTTGGTCTTTGTCGACGTGGAGAACGTCAACACGGTGAGACGCGCAGCCCGCCACACGCACAAAGTCTGCCGCTGTTTGCTTTGCTGTCAGGTTTTAATCTGCGTCCTCTTGCTGGCAGAGCGAAGCTGGCGTGCGCGAGTTCCACATCATCCAGGTGTCGAGCAGCAGTCAACACTGGCGCCTCCACAGGTGCATCAACCCGGCCAAGGACAAAGGTGTGTGAGTATGTCATGGTCTGTTTCAGTGTGTCCTGCCTGTAGCAGGTGATTTTTTTTTCCCCGTCTGCTGTCACTCAGCTGTGTGTTGAACACGAGGAGCCAGTCTTCCCTCACAGCGCCCTGTGTTCCTCTACTTGTAAAGTTCTAGATCTAGGTCTGTCTGTCTCTTTCTCTCTGTCTCACTGTCTGTGCTCTTCCCCTCCAGACTGTAAACTCACCAGCAGAGAAAGAGCCAAGCTGTGTTTCAGGGCCACTCGATGCAAGCCCCACCAAGGTACTTCAGACACGAGCTCATCACTCTGCTCTGGTCAGATTCGGCCTTTTTGAACAAGTGCTGATTCGCCCGTTTGTCTGTTTCTAGCTACCTCAGACGCCGTAGAGAAATACACCTTTGCAGACCTGAATCTGGGAAACGAACGGGTAAGATGAAAGCGACGGGTTGTCAGTTTAATTTGTCCGTCTGAATGTATTTCTCACTTTGATACTTGTAGTTAGTTGCCATTTGTCACTTGATCCTCTGGAGCTCAGTTATCAGACATAGGGCGGAGTTCGCTCTGTCTCTGTGGGTTCCTCTTCATTCTCTGTCAAACTAAATTACAGGTAACTCAATCTCGAAAAGTGCTTTCACCTTTTCTCTGCGCAAAGCATTTCAACCTGCAGTAACGGAGCTCTCTGTCTTTTAACACATCAGCCAGACATGGAGCAACACTAGCATTCATTACTCATTACTCCTCGTTCAGACCGCAGAATCGCGTTTCCTCCCCCCCCCAATAATCCTTTAGGCTCTGATACAGTTTGAAAGGAGAGTGGACAAAAAAAAAACGCTTCAAACTAGTGCTGTCAGTTAAACGCGTTATTAACGGCGTTAACGCAAACTGAGATTAACGTTCTTTTTGGCCTAGCAAACTTTGTAGTTTTTTTCACATGCTGTTGCAACAACTAGTAATGTTAGAAAAACTACAACACCACACCAGATCTAGCTAGACCGGAAACAAAACAGGCACGCCGCACACACTTGTTTGGGCTTGCGAGCCGGCCAAAGAGTAGTAGGCTAACATTACGTTTTGAGTAGATGGCGAGCGCGAGACACCAAAATGGATGCCAATAAGATTCTGAATGGAAAGTTTACTTTTAAAAAGTTGCCAAATGGTTCCATTGACAAGACCAAAGTGATCTGTGTGTTTTGTCGTTGTGAACTGAGCTATCATCGCAGCACGTCCAGTCTGAAATACCACTTGATGGCCAAGCACACAGCTGATGCCAATTTCCCCCCCCTTGTCAAAGCCGTTACATTGTGTGAGAGATTATTTGCTCCAAGTGAGAATGTTAGTGTGAAATTGAACACTACAGTATGCCAATGTTGTTTTCAATAAAAAAAAACATTTGCACAAAGCAAGCCGATCCACTTTTCCATGTTGATAAGAGCATTAAAATGAGAAAAAATAATGGGCCAAAAAGAAATCAAGGGACATTTAGAATAGATAAAAATGTGTGATTAATTGCGAGTTAACTGACATTAATGCGATGAATCGCGATGAAATATTTGAATGGTTTGACAGCACTACTTCAAACCTCATCACACGTTAAGATAAGGACTACACAATACCGACTCAACAAATAAACAGCAATAAAGGATAAAAGATGCAAACAATAAAATCCGAGCAATGTCGGATAATACGAAAATAAAGATGAGTTTAATAATTAAAGTGATAAAACAACTGCTAAAACGCTAAAATAAAGTAAATTGCAGTCATGTAGTAAAGTAGTAGTTTTATTGGGCATCTACCTCGTTTATATTACATATATACATTATATACATATATCGTTGGAAAAATAGACCTAAAGCGTAAATAAAAGCTTCAGGTGGCGTTAACGGTGTGAGAAGGGGCGGGGCCGGAGATACAGGGCAGAGCTTGTGGGGCGGAGCCTGAGAGACTGAGCGGAGCCAGTTAGAAGGGGCGGAGCCTGAGAGACTGGGCGGAGCCGGTTAGAAGGGGCGGAGCCTGAGAGACTGGGTGGAGCCGGTTAGAAGGGGCGGAGCCTGAGAGACTGGGCGGAGCCGGTTAGAAGGGGCGGAGCCTGGCAGAGCCGGTGCATAGATCCGAATGAGAGCGTAGAATAAAAACCGGTCCGATGCGCCGGTGGTCTAGACGGGGCGGTTAGATGCAAATGCAATTTGGGGAGATGTAGACAATGCAGATGAGCTGATGGTAGGACATGGCGAAGGCTGTCGGTGATCTCCCTGCTGTCTCCCGGCAGATCATCAGCTCCTCCACTCCCTGTGGAGATTTCTTCTTCCGGGGATGTCGCCCCTCCGAGTCTCAGCGAGTGGACGAGGCGCCGTCCAGGACGTCCTGCAGCAGACAGAGTCAGTGTGCCCCCGCTGAGGACAGAGCCGCCGACATCAGCAGCATTGTCAGGAAGTGTAACGAGCTGGACCTCAACATCATCGTCATCTGGAAGGTATGTATCCAGAGCTCAGTGTCCAGATCAGTCAGAGAGACAGCCTGATCAGGCTGCTGTTTGGGCTCAAGACCCTTGTTCCCCACAATTTAAATAGATGGTCTTTGTGTGTGTGTGTGTGTGTGTGTGTGTGTGTGTGTGTGTGTGTGTGTTTTCAGGCCTACGTGGTGGAGGACAACAAACAGCTGATCCTGGAGGGCCAGCTCCATGTGGCGCTGCAGAGCATCGGCATGGAGGCCAGCTCTCTGACTCCTAAAGAGGTACACGCACAGTTGTGCTGAAATAAAGGCTAATAAATAAATAAATTGAACAATAGAATGATTTGTGGATCGCGGACAGTGTCTGTGTGTTCATGTGTCAGCCAAACTGGATGTTGTAGTGACGTTCCAGCGGCAGCAGCCGTCAACTTGTTCCTGCAATGTTTCACATGTTAGGAACTGAAGGGACTCTGTGTGGCCGTGCCACGCTACAAGGCTTTTAATTTGAAACAAATGCATGAAGTGCGGAGCGTGTGTTAACAGCACGATGAGGGCTAACAGGAGCCGCTCAGAGAAGAAGGCCTTGTACTAAAATATGTGCAAATCTACTCATGGAACAGAGTGTAGAGGCATACATGCCTGTCTGCGATATAAACCTCTGGCTCGGCTGCACAAACTGTTGTGTTGGCCTAATGGATGTCACACAAAAAGTGGTTCAAGACATCTCATTAATGTCAAGGACATTTGATTTTATTTTCTAACGTTAACGTGCAACAAGG
This sequence comes from Zingel zingel, assembly GCA_023566125.1. Classification (NCBI taxonomy): domain Eukaryota; kingdom Metazoa; phylum Chordata; class Actinopteri; order Perciformes; family Percidae; genus Zingel; species Zingel zingel. The sequence continues at coordinate 5,158,556 of CM042322.1, forward strand.
AAACTCAGCACTGTTTCCATTCAACATTTGAAGCAAGCCATGAAGTTCATGCCACAAATAGGCGAATAAATAATGATGAAGTGAATATAAGGTGACCGAGCAGCTGCTTCGTCCGGTTACATTGCACAAAAATAAACTGGCTTTAAACATGTGAAGCAGCTGAGGACTGTCTGTACACTATCTCCAGCGTAGCTTCCCCCAGAGCTGTCTGACACACCGCTGTACACACCTGTAGAGGAGACTCTAAATAAAGCGTGTCTCTCGGTCACACGCTCATACGAAGAACCTGTTCGACAGCAGGAAGGTCCAGACAGTCGGCTTTCGTTCCTGACGCTGGAACCCTGTGCTCAGGCAGAGCGTTTACACCAGCTGATGGAAACAATCACTTCACTGATTGTGGGATGTAATGACTTTGCAGAACGGTGGTGGCCAGCTCAGACAATGGACAACCTCCGTCCCCCTGACGTCTGTGTGTGGACTAGAGGATGGATACCCGAACCGAGCCCATCGGGACCCGTTCGGACAGATATTTAGAAATTATGTTCGGGTTCAGGTCGGGCTCGGTCACATCAGCGCGATAAGGCATTAAACATTTTTAATTTAAAAAAGCTTATTATGTAGGTGTGCGCCTATGTTAACGTGCGCTTGTTGCCCCGCTCATCTTTTGACATTTCCGAATGCCTTCCTACAGTTACTTAATAAAAGCGGGCTTTCCACACAAACAAACGTATGTGTCATTAGTATGAGGAAAAAAAACAAGATTTTAACCGTGTCTGGCTCGGGTCGTGCTCATACATAAATATTTTAATGCCTGTCGGGCTCGGGTCGGGCTCTGTTACTGCTCTGTCGAACGCGGGCCAGGCTCGGACAGAAAAATACGCCCCGATCCGCACTCTTCGTGGGGTTTTATTTAGAAAAGGGATTGGATGATGTGCTGTCAGGCTGTAACTCTTGAGTGTGTGTGTTTCAGGAAGCTCAGGAGATGGTGCTGCTGAAGTTTAAATCAGAGCTCCCTCCTCCGGCTGTCCCGCCCTCTGCAGAGCTGTCCCAACTCATCAAGACCAACCTGCACTACCCCGAGACCTACACACACCCGTTTGTCCAGGACAGGTGAAACGCATGCACGCACCCTGAAATGTCTCTCTGGGGAAAAAGGGTCCCTCTCCATTTGGAAAAGTTTTCATGTAGGCTTACATTTACCTGTGAGAGGACTTTGTTAATGCTCTCACACTTTCTCCTGGCCTGACGGGCCAAGCCACCAGAGGTTAGCCGCTCCAGTTCTGTACATATCTTTACTAGAAGAGGTAACACCTGAACGAACCAGCTTGGAATACAAGTAGCCAAAATACACGACACAGCTCGATGTAATGCTAAGCAGCGTAGATCTACGAGGGTTAGGGATGCTGTCCACACAGGGGAGAACAGCCCAGGGACAGGACATGATGAATGGACAGTGCCTGTTGTAGTGTGGGCTGAAGGATGTCGGCAGGATGCTGTTCGGTCCTTAGGCTGTGTCCGCAGCTCTGGCGTGTGCTGGTGTCTACGTGACTGATGGGGACATCGGTGTTTGAAACCGGTTCAGTATTAAGTGAGAACGCTGCAGCCTGCAGCCGCCAAACGGGCTGCAGTATAATCCATTTCTAACGATAACGCACTGTTAATGTCCGTCCACTGAAAGAGCTGTTTCTGCCCTGACAGGCTCACATTGTCACTAGAAGTGTCTGACTACGTTAGTAATACTAAGAAATAAAGCCTTCTTTACATTGCAACCTGGTTGGCTGCCACAGGCTGCAGCATTCTCACTTAATACTGGACCAGTTGACTATAGACAGTAGTCTATATCCACGGCGTTCCACTTCCGGGATGCCAAATGTTTTTCCCTACTATGGCCACGCCAAGACCCGCCCTTCAATAGCAGCTAGATTGGATGGGGCTAGGCATTGACCTTGAGTGGTTAAGGTTAGGATAACCGATTGGTCAGGGGATAGGACCTGAACAAATCGGGTTACGTTACCTTGCGTAAGCATGGACGCCTGGCCAATAGTGATTGAAGGGCGGGTCTTGGCGTGGCCCTCTTTTTCGGCCGGATGTCCGTCCCCTTCCTCTTCCTTTTGTGTTGGCGTTCTAACCTCTGGTGGATTTCTGAGGACTATGGTTAACTGCTCCTCAGTTCTCTGCTGGGTAAATCCAGACAGCTAGCTAGACTATCTGTCCAATCTCAGTTTTCTGTTGCACGACTAAAACAACTTTTGAACGTACACATGTTCCACCAAAACAAGTTCCTTCCAGAGGCTATTTTGCAGAGGCACAGTGGCAAGAAGATTGTGATTGGTTTAAAGACATGCCAATAAACCAGAACACGTTTTGCTCCCACCCCGGAATGCTCAGCGTTTTAGGCAGCCAGGTGTTGCCGGGGAAGATGTGTACGAGCAGAAAGATACCGAATGTGATGACTTGTGTGGCTCTCAGCGAGCAAAGCCCTGTCAGCGTGTGTTGTCGGAGTAACAGCAAGCCTGTGTGTTGTCTCTGTGTGCAGTCTCTGTGTGGTGCCGGTGTCTCTGACGCTGTCCAACTGCTCCTCGGCTCAGGTGGACGTCCTTATCGACCTCAGGCACAGGAGCACCAGGTCAGTCTCGGAAGAAATGACTTATTTGATCTATATTTGGGTATGCCGTATCATATTGTTCCCGATAATACCGCTATCATTTCTGTGATTAAAAAGTAATATGTAAGCGTAAGAAGACTGTAACATCAGAAGTTCAGTAAAAAACTTCTGTATAAAATATAAATAATACAACAAAATAAGAACAACCACAAACAATTGTATGTTCTTGAAATGAATAATATATTTTTCAGTTGATTTTGTCATATCAGGAATGTTATATATGTATATGGATATTGTTCTTTAGGGCAATATAAATACAGAGCAATATGAAAGTATTCACACCTCTTTTTCACATTTTGGGAGATTTCGGTATTTTATTTTTAATTGCAATAAAAAAAGTCCTGTTTTGGCTTTGTCCTTCTGAGGCATTGAGTGTGGACTGATGAAGGAGAAAATTAATTTAAACTATTTGATCATAAAGCCGAGCTGAAGCTAAAGAGACTGTTTGAAGGCAGCTTTAAACCCCGAGTGACTATGCTTCCCTTTAGTCTATTGTATGGGTCAGATTCCCATAATGCAACTTGATTGCATTTTCGTTAGACTGAAGGTTAGTTCCTCCGACGGGTCTAAGTTCCTGCAGAGCCTCAGATGAGAAACCACGCTCCCCTCCTTCCATTCCTTCTTTTCTATACTATATATATATATATATATATATATATATATATATATATATCTATATATCTATCTATCTATCTATCTATCTATCTATCTATCTATCTATCTATCTATCTATCTATCTATCTTATCTATCTATCTTATCTATCTTATCTATCCCATCACTCAGTGTCCTCTGTGAAGAGTTGAACTTTGAATAATCGAGGGTCGATCATGTTTTCTAAGCTGTCGGCCCGTGCGTGCCTTTTTCAGCGGCGAGTCTCTGGAGGTGCACAGCTCGTTCACCTGGGTGGGCCAGACGCAGTACAAGCTGCAGCTACAGCCTCAGCAGGTGCTGGGCCTGACCCTGCGAGCCTGCTTCCTCCAGCCGGGAGTCTACAACCTGAACACGCCGCGAGTCTTCGCCAAGCCAGCTGAGCAGGGCGCCATGTGTGAGACGAGTCAGCAGACAGCCAGTCCTGCTCTCATCATCATCAGCAGCAGTGCCTGAGGGCACGGGGACAGCAGGACACACACACACACACACACACACACACACACACACACGTCTGTATAGTTACTGAGGTAGAAGAAGGTGTATTTAAAACCAACAGCTGCAGTTTATAGAAATGATAAGTTCACGGAGCTCAGAAGGATTTAGTTTCGTCATCCGAGAATCAAAAGAGTTTCACCTGCATGTTCCTTTCTCTGTACCAGTCTCTCTCATACACACTCATACACACTCACACACACTCTCACACACACACACACACACACACACACACACACACACACACACACACACACACACACACACACACAGGCACAGCCTTGGACCCTCCAGCCACACACACACACACACACACACACACACACACAGGCACAGCCTTGGACCCTCCAGCCCTACACACACACACACACACACACAGGCTCAGCCTTGGACCCTCCAGCCCTCCACACACCCATCTCAGAGCGCCACACCAGAGCCAGCTGTTGGCTCTGTATCTGCCTCTCAAATCAAACCTCATCACATCCTAGGCTTCTCTGCAGCGGGGACGGGCCTACAGCTGCACACTCTGTGGACTGATGCAACGACCGCAATCTGCTAATAAACTGGAATCCATGGGTGAAATGTCCGTCACTGGGATGTTCTAACAAGAGCCGTTTACACATTGTTCACTAGCGCTGACAGAGCTTGTCTCGTCTTACTGCCCATTCTGTGTGCGGTCACTCTGTCATGTCCTCATGTGCACACAGTTGATTTTCTAGAGTCAGCCAATCCAATCAAACACCCCCCCTCCCCCCACCCCCACCTGTGTATTTAACCTCCTCACACCATTGTGATCGAGCTCTTGTATCTTGTATGCATTGACCTGACAGCTTTTCTGAAAAATGATGTATTATATTTATATAACAAATTGGTTGTAAATAGAAAATAAAACTGTAACTAATGATGCTGTATGTGCTGTGAGAGCCTGTCTGATATCTGGCCAGGGAAACACAGAGACTCAAAGAAACATGGAGACAGAGACAGAGGATAGTCTTCTCATAAAGAAACGTGGAGAAGAATAGAGCAAGCAGCAGCAGTACAGCGTTGGGATAAAGCCTGACATGTCCCTCCCCTTCCTCTATCTCTGCTCTCTAAGTAGCCAGGGCACCGTTGCTGCATCCGTGGCTTAGCTCCGCCCAGGACGGTTCTGATTGGTTAAAAGAAATGCAAACAAGCCGGAGCATCTCTTTCCCCTATCCCAGAATAGATGGACGGTGCAGCCAGACCTTTTATGGAGGATATATTTATTCTTAATTCAAATTGAAAGTCCAAAGAGAAAACGAAGCAAGATCAAATTAAAAATAGTATTATTTTACTACGCTACTAGGAAAAATCATGCCATAATTAAATGTGAAATGTAAAAGTTTAAATGGAAATACTTAAATTAAAATCTCAAATAGAAAAAAAAGATACATTTTATTTTAGCCTTTGCCTTTTTATAATTTTTAATTTTTCTTAAAAAGGGGAAAGGCTAAAATAAAATAATTTCTTTTTTTCTTTTTAAGATTTTAATTTAAGTATTTCCATTTAAGCTTTTACATTTCACATTTAATTATGGCATGATTTTTCCTAGTAGCGTAGTAAAATAATACTATTTTTAATTAAAATAATACTATTTTTAATTTGATCTTGCTTCGTTTTCTCTTTGGACTTTCAATTTGAATTATGAATAAATATTCCCTCCATAGACCTTCCAGCAGGCTGCAGTATAGTGTGAGAACCCATTCTGCTGTAGAAGAATGATGATAATAATTGTCGAGGTCTGGATGTTTCCCTGAGTGCTGACATCACCACTCACAACCAACCAGCGCCTCATGTCCTGTATTAGTTCTGAGACTTTGGGGGTTTAAGCAAACTTACATTCAAACATATTTTGTATTTCACTGACTGATACTTTTCAATTTGGCATACTTAAATGGACTGTAAATACTTTTAGACCAACAAAATAACTAAATGAGGGCTTCAGTATTGATTTGTGCCAGGCAATGAGTGGAGACTACATGGTGGGAAATACAACTTGTAGAAAATATAACCAATAGTAATAATAAGTAAGCAGCGATTCAGGTTCAAACCTTTTAACGGCCAACTGAAGTTCTAATGGGCTCAAATGAAAAAAGGTCTGAGGCTTCACAAAGTCCCCTTCAGCTGGTTTAATTCAGTTTAAAGACTGAGTGAGAGCGATCACACGGGGTCAGTTTAACACTTATCAGTTCAATTTTCGAAGCACAAACGGACATTTGGATAAACAGAAAAATGGGTTCAAATATCCAATTTTTCATTTTTTCCCACCTTGACAAATAAAAAAATTGGATCTTTAACCTGTTTTTATTCAGAGGATCAGAAATTTAGAAAATTACAAAATTGCGTCTGGGCTCCAATTATTCAATACTGCGATGGTATTCTCTCCCTCGTTCCACCTAGCTACGTCCCCCCCCACACACACTCAAAACCATCAGTTGCACCTCTGACACCTTTTTTTTTTTTGGTCCATATGCAGTTAATGACCTGCATATTCCGCAAAGTAGAGGGAGAGAATACCATTGCAGTATTGAATAATTGGAGCTCAGACGCAATTTTGTAATTTTCTCAATTTCTGATCCTCTGAATAAAGAACAGAAAATTGGAAAAACAGGTTAAAGATCCAATTTTTTTAATTTGTCAAGGTGGGAAAAATTGGATATTTTAACCCATTTTTCTGTTTATCCAAATGTCCGTTTGTGCTTCGAAAATTGAACTGATAAGCGTTACACTGACCACACAGGGTCAGCCCAATGGTCCCGCCCACAGCCCTATGTCCCCACAGCCCAATGGTCCCGCCCACAGCCATATGTTTCCACAGCCCAATGGTCCCACATTTCTAGGACATTTTCAAAATTAGGTCTTGTGTTCCTACATTTCCCTTCAATTTAAGCCCTATCCTCCCACATTATTTAGGGTTAGGGGGATACAATCTGGTACAAATGTATGAAAAAGGAAGCAAAAGGGGGAAGAAACAGCTTACATTTGGCACCTGCTATTTAAAGGGATCAACAAGTACACAGATTTGGGGCACCCAGATAGCTCAGTTGGTAGAGCGGGTGCCCATATATAGAGGTTTACTCCTTGATGCAGCGGGCCCAGGTTCTACTCCAACCTGTGGCCCTTTGCTGCATGTCATGCTCCCCTTTTATTCCTTCAGCTGTCCTGTCAAATAAAGGCCTAAAAATGCCCAAAAAAATAATCTTTAAAAAAATGAACGCAGATTAGGAAAGGCAATGGCTCAATCCCAAAGTCCAGACTCACGGACTTTGGTGCGCATTCTCGCAAAATTCGTAAGGGCTTAGGGTTACTACGGTTAACTGCTCCGGAGATCTCTGCAGGGTAAATCCAGACAGCTAGCTAGACTATCTGTCCAATCTGTTGCACGACTGAAATCAACTTTTGAACGTAGTACATGTTCCACCAAAACAAGTTCCTTCCCGAGGCTATTTTGCATCGGCACCGTGGCTTTTCCCGTTGGCGATATTACGAATCCCACTATGGCCACGCCAAGACCTGCCCTTCAATAGCATTTATTGGCCAGGCGTCCATGCTTACGCAAGGTAACCTAACCCCATTTGTACAGGTCCCATCCCCTGAGCAATCAGCTATCCTAACCTTAACCACTTTAGGTCAAATGCCTAACCCTGACCAATCGAGCTGCTTCGTAGGGCGGGTCTTGGCGCGGCCATAGTGGGATTCGTAAATTTACGACCGCCCAAGATGATTGTGATTGGTTTAAAGAAATACCAATACACCAGAGAACATTTTTCTCCCATCCAGGAATGCTGTGTGGACTAGCCAGACCCTCCTCTGCAGCGCTGTGGAGGAGGAATGTCTGGCAATGGGAGACCACACAAGCCAGTCAGTCAGGTTGGCATTAGAGCTACAAACACAAACTAAAGGAGAATGGAACACCGATGGAACACTGATGGTTATGATGCTGGAGGCGGAGAGCGCTCCGCAATCTGTCAGTGGCGACGCTGAAGGCTCCAACATGTGATTCTCATTTATTATTCTCATCAAACCAGCATGGAGCATCGTGGCTGTGGATGGAACGCCTCCATCAGTTTCAAATGTTTCATCACACCATAAAGAACTCAGCCAGCTCTCTGTAAATGTATGACCTCAAAAATATCTGACATTTCTTGTTTCCTATCCACTGAAATGATCTGCGCGTCTGTGATAAGCTGAATGTGTGCGATATTACTGACCTGGCAGTTTATCCACCAGGCTCCAGTCATTATATTAACTCAAACAGGCTATGGTTTCTGTTGTGATATTGCATTTAATTAAACGTTTTTACATTGTCATCATTACATCAGTTCTTCTTTTCAGACAGTGGTAAAAAAAGACAAGTTCTGCTGCAGATATATAAAAGAAGGCGGCGATACAAATCAGTGTAAATGTGTAAAAGCTGCAGAGACCTCTGCCAGTCGTCATCGTGACACCAGCGGACTTCTCCTCAGCAGTCATTGATTGGTCGATCAGAGGAGCTGAGTCTTGTGATTGGGAGTCTTTTGACCCCATTCAGTCCTCCTGTTGCTGGTCGAAAGGCTCGTACTCCGCTCGCTGTCTGTACAGGCAGTAGTGCTGAACCATGAAGAGGACGTCGAAAACCACGGAGAACAGACCCAGACCAAACTTTGTAGGATCGCCAAAAATCAGCCTCCACTCGTCTGTGGAGAGACGCTGCAGTCAGTTCACTCTGTTGTATGCTCAGTATTACATTACATGTCATGTTAGCGGACGCTTTTATCCAAAGCGACTTCCAATTAAGTGCTTTCACTTAACTCCGGAGAGCAAGAATCAAGTACAAGCACATTAGCTAAACTAAGGGCATTTAACCCTCCTGTTGTCCTCGGGTCAAATTTGACCCATTTTCAAAAAGTTTTTGTATCAGAAATTTGGGTTTCTTTCAACCAAATTGTCAAAAGTTATAAACGTGGGTGGTTCCATACAATGCTCTTCACAAGTATAATAAATGATCAGTTCACCACTTTCATTGAATTTGGGTGTTTTATTCAATTTTATGGCAACCAAAAAAGTGACAAAAATGTCGGAAAAGCTTAAAAAAACGTGGGAAAACAAAACTGTCAAAGAAAGCGCAGAAAAAAATCCAACAAAAACATCGGCAAAGGTTTAAAAAACGTTGAGAAGAAAAAGCTTAAAAAATGTAAGGAAAAGTTACAAAATTGTCGAAAAAGACGACCAAAACATTGAAAAAAAGTTTTTAAAAAGGTCCTATGACATGCTGCTTTTTGGATGCTTTTATATAGCCCTTAGTGGTCCCCTAATACTGTATCTGAAGTTTCTTTTATATAGGCCTTAGTGGTCCCCTAATACTGTATCTGAAGTCTCTTTTATATAGACCTTAGTGGTCCCCTAATACTGTATCTGAAGTTTCTTTTATATAGGCCTTAGTGGTCCCCTAATACTGTATCTGAAGTTTCTTTTATATAGACCTTAGTGGTCCCCTAATACTGTATCTGAAGTCTCTTTTATATAGACCTTAGTGGTCCCCTAATACTGTATCTGAAGTCTCTTTTATATAGACCTTAGTGGTCCCCTAATACTGTATCTGAAGTCTGTTTTATATAGGCCTCAGTGGTCCCCTAATACTGTATCTGAAGTCTCTTTTATATAGGCCTCAGTGGTCCCCTAATACTGTATCTGAAGTCTCTTTTATATAGACCTTAGTGGTCCCCTAATACTGTATCTGAAGTCTCTTTTATATAGACCTTAGTGGTCCCCTAATACTGTATCTGAAGTCTCTTTTATATAGGCCTTAGTGATCCCCTAATACTGTATCTGAAGTCTCTTTTATATAGACCTTAGTGGTCCCCTAATACTGTATCTGAAGTCTCTTTTATATAGGCCTTAGTGGTCCCCTAATACTGTATCTGAAGTCTCTTTCCTGAAATTCAGCTTTGGTGCAGAATTACAGCCACTAGAGCCAGTCCCACAATGAGCTTTCCTTAGGAATAAATAAAGAATTTGTGAATTCAGGATGATATTTAATTGTGTGTGCAAATTTTAATTATCAGAGGTTTAGTGTGTATATAATGTAGGCTACTTGGTACATTAGTCTATATTTGATATCCCATCATTTTTCTAACGTTAAATAATGTTAAAAGGTGGTTTAACTCCCTCTTGTGATCATTGTCCTGAAGCTCAGGGTGGAGAAAAATAAATAAACGGTGTACGCTGTGTACTGCGCACAGTTTACCAATCTGTCCACATGGATGTAAATTGACAATCTGTACCCACAGTTTAAAATCCGTCCCCACGGATTGTAAAACCGTGCACACAGTTTATTTATTTATTTTTTTCTCTCCCCTAGGGCGGCTCCGTAGAAAAAGTCGCTTGTTTTGGGCTTGTTTTCACAGGCCTGGTTGCTTATTTGTCTCGCAAGATCTGGCAACACTGACTGCCATGCTTCGCTTGTTTTCAAGCCATGATGTCTCTCTCTTTCTCATGGGTGGGCCAAATTCTCTGGGCGGGCAAAGCAGAGAAAGGGGAGGTAACCTTTCATAAAAGGGAAGATTCCAGATCGGCCCATCTGAGCTTTCATTTTCTGAAAGGCAGAGCAGGATACCCAGGGCTCGGTTTACACCTATCACCATTTCTAGCCACTGGGGGACCATAGGCAGGCTGGGGGAACTCTTATTAATGTTAAAAAACCTCATAAAGTGAAATTTTCATGCCATGGGACCTTTCAATTTTTTTTTTTTTTTTACTCCAGTATCACGAGTAGACCCTCGAGGATTTTTCACACACTTTTATTACAATTATTTTTTTCTTCTTTGCCGTTCTTCTAATGCGTGCTGGACAAGTATCCGTAATATATCCATTCATAGCTACCTGTGGGAGTGGGAACGAGGTCGCAGCACGTGCAGCTCCACAATGATTGAGATTCATAAACCAAAATCAGGTGTATGTGCGGCTTTATAAATCTGATGAATAACATGTAGGCAGATTTCTGCCCCCTTTATTTGATGTGGAATGTGTGGCTGTTTTATGGAATGAACGCTGCACACGGCACCAGAGCAAGGATAGAGCATAACGTAGTTACCGTTGTTGTAGGACTGTATGATCATCTGCAGGATACTGAGGGTTCCACCTGTGAAGTCCAGCAGCACGTTGCCTATGCTCCAGCCCTCAGTGCTCTGTTTCATGTAGTTCATGTAGGCCTGGACAGACAGCAACACTGTAAGCGCCTGTCGGCCATACATTCATTCATCCTACAGTATGCACGATGGAATGTAACACTGCAACTTTGTGGAACAGCACTGAAACACACTCATATACAGTGCCTTGCGAAAGTATTCGGCCCCCTTGAACTTTTCGACCTTTTGCCACATTTCAGGCTTCAAACAAAGATATAAAACTGTAATTTTTTGTGAAGAATCAACAACAAGTGGGACACAATCATAAAGTGGAACGAAATTTATTGGATATTTCCAACTGTTTTAACAGATAAAAAACTGAAAAATTGGGCGTGCAAAATGATTCAGCCCCCTTAAGTTAATACTTTGTAGCGCCACCTTTTGCTGCAATTACAGCTGTAAGTCGCTTGGGGTATGTCTCTATCAGTTTTGCACATCGCGAGACTGAAATTTTTGCCCATTCCTCCTTGCAAAACAGCTGGAGCTCAGTGATGTTGGATGGAGAGCGTTTGTGAACAACAGTTTTCAGTTCTTTCCACAGATTCTCGATTGGATTCAGGTCTGGACTTTGACTTGGCCATTCTAACACCTGGATATGTTTATTTGTGAACCATTCCATTGTAGATTTTGCTTTATGTTTTGGATCATTGTCTTGTTGGAAGACAAATCTCCATCCCAGTCTCAGGTCTTTTGCAGACTCCATCAGGTTTTCTTCCAGAATGGTCCTGTATTTGGCTCCATCCATCTTCCCATCAATTTTAACCATCTTCCCTGTCCCTGCTGAAGAAAAGCAGGCCCAAACCATGATGCTGCCACCACCATGTTTGACAGTGGGGATGGTGTGTTCAGGGTGATGAGCTGTGTTGCTTTTACGCCAAACATAACGTTTTGCATTGTTGCCAAAAAGTTTGATTGGTTTCATCTGACCAGAGCACCTTCTTCCACATGTTTGGTGTGTCTCCCAGGTGGCTTGTGGCAAACTTTAAACAACACTTTTTATGGATATCTTTAAGAAATGGCTTTCTTCTTGCCACTCTTCCATAAAGGCCAGATTTGTGCAGTATACGACTGATTGTTGTCCTATGGACAGAGTCTCCCACCTCAGCTGTAGATCTCTGCAGTTCATCCAGAGTGATCATGGGCCTCTTGGCTGCATCTCTGATCAGTCTTCTCCTTGTATGAGCTGAAAGTTTAGAGGGATGGCCGGGTCTTCCTAGATTTGCAGTGGTCCATTTCAATATTATCGCTTGCACAGTGCTCCTTGGGATGTTTAAAGCTTGGGAAATCTTTTTGTATCCAAATCCGGCTTTAAACTTCTCCACAACAGTATCTGGGACCTGCCTGGTGTGTTCCTTGTTCTTCATGATGCTCTCTGCTCTTTAAAACGGACCTCTGAGACTATCACAGAGCAGGTGCATTTATACGGAGACTTGATTACACACAGGTGGATTCTATTTTTCATCATTAGTCATTTAGGTCAACATTGGATCATTCAGAGATCCTCACTGAACTTCTGGAGAGAGTTTGCTGCACTGAAAGTAAAGGGGCTGAATAATTTTGCACGCCCAATTTTTCAGTTTTTTTATCTGTTAAAAAAGTTTGAAATATCCAATAAATTTCGTTCCACTTCATGATTGTGTCCCACTTGTTGTTGATTCTTCACAAAAAATTACAGTTTTATATCTTTATGTTTGAAGCCTGAAATGTGGCAAAAGGTCGAAAAGTTCAAGGGGGCCGAATACTTTCGCAAGGCACTGTATACAGTGGGGCAAAAAAGTATTTAGTCAGCCACCAATTGTACAAGTTCTCCCACTTAAAAAGATGAGAGAGGCCTGTAATTTTCAGCATGGGTACACTTCAACTATGAGAGACAAAATGAGAAAAAGAAATCCAGAAAATCACATTGTAGGATTTTTAATGAATTTATTGGTAAATTCCTCGGTAAAATAAGTATTTGGTCACCTACAAACAAGCAAGATTTCTGGCTCTCACAGACCTGTAACTTCTTCTTTAAGAGGCTCCTCTGTCCTCCACTCGTTACCTGTATTAATGGCACCTGTTTGAACTTATCAGTATAAAAGACACCTGTCCACAACCTCAAACAGTCCCACTCCAAACTCCACTATGGCCAAGACCAAAGAGCTGTCAAGGGACACCAGAAACAAAATTGTAGACCTGCACCAGGCTGGAAAGACTGAATCTGCAAAAGGGAAGCAGCTTGGTGTGAAGAAATCAACTGTGGGAGCAATTATAAGAAAATGGAAGACATACAAGACCACTAATAATCTCCCTCTATCCGGGGCTCCATGCAAGATCTTACCCCGTGGGGTCAAAATGATACACAAGAACGGTGAGCAAAAATCCCAGAACCACACGGGGGGACCTAGTGAATGACCTGCAGAGAGCTGGGACCAAAGTAACAAAGGCTACCATCAGTAACACACTACGCCGCCAGGGACTCAAATCCTGCAGTGCCAGATGTGTCCCCCTGCTTAAGCCAGTACATGTCCAGGCCTGTCTGAGGTTTGCTAGAGAGCATGTGGATGATCCAGAAGAGGATTGGGAGAATGTCATATGGTCAGATGAAACCAAAATATAACTTTTTGGTAAAAACTCAACTCGTCGTGTTTGGAGGAGAAAGAATGCTGAGTTGCATCCAAAGAACACCATACCTACTGTGAAGCATGGGGGTGGAAACATCATGCTTTGGGGATGTTTTTCTGCAAAGGGACCAGGACGACTGATCCATGTAAAGGAAAGAATGAATGGGGACATGTATCGTGAGATTTTGAGTGAAAACCTCCTTCCATCAGCAAGGGCATTGAAGATGAAGCGTGGCTGGGTCTTTCAGCATGACAATGATCCCAAACACACCGCCCGGGCAACGAAGGAGTGGCTTCGTAAGAAGCATTTCAAGGTCCTGGAGTGGCCTAGCCAGTCTCCAGATCTCAACCCCATAGAAAATCTTTGGAGGGAGTTGAAAGTCCGTGTTGCCCAGCGACAGCCCCAAAACATCACTGCTCTAGAGGACATCTGCTTGGAGGAATGGGTCAAAATACCAGCAACAGTGTGTGAAAACCTTGTGAAGACTTACAGAAAACGTTTGACCTCTGTCATTGCCAACAAAGGGTGTATAACAAAGTATTGAGATGATCTTTTGTTATTGACCAAATACTTATTTTCCACCATAATTTACCAATAAATTCATTAAAAATCCTACAATGTGATTTTCTAGATTTTTTTTTCTCATTTTGTCTCTCATAGTTGAAGTGTACTTATGATGAAAATTACAGGCCTCTCTCATCTTTTTAAGTGGGAGAACTTGCACAATTGGTGGCTGACTAAATACTTTTTTGCCCCACTGTACACATTAACATTTCACAATTAACGGCATTGCATCCTTTTTGTCAGTACATTTTCAGAGCGAATAGACGTATATAGAAAGACGTGCACTTTGTAATGCAATGCAACAGACCTTCCTTATGAAACGGAGCATGTCAGGGATGTTGACTGGATTGTTTTTAGCATGGAGAATAAGAACAGTGCTACCGTGAGTCCAGTCTCAAATCACACAACTCAACAAACTCAACATTTGGACTAAGTTCCCGTGTTGAGTGCACGACTGTGGCGTTACCATCAGTGAGTGGGTGGAGTTTACCTGCGGCACATATTTGACCAGTGTGACTGCTAGTTTAATGTAGGAGAAATAGTAGAGGTAATCCAACCAGGTGATCTGTTTGGCTACGGCAAGAAACAAGCTGACCAGGGCAAAGGTCCAGCCAATCAACAGCAGGAACACGGCTGTGCGGGACACCCGTTGATCCCCCCTCTGGAGAGAGAGAGAGGACAGAGACCATTACACACTGATACAGAATCCAGGACACAATCAAATACTTAGAGGAACCTTTTATGTTTATTAAAAAGGAACACGCAGACTTATTGGGACTTTAGCTAATTCAACATATCCCCCAGAGTTAGATAAGTCCATACATACCCTTCTCATCTCCGTGTGTGTTGTAACTCTGTCTGATGCACCCACCGCTAGCTTAGCTTAGCACAGATCCTGGAGGTAACCAGCTCCATCTAGCCTACTGCTCCCAATAAGTGACAAAATAATGCCAACATTTTCCTATTTACATGTTGTGATTTGTATAGTCACAGCGTGTACAAATAACAAGGTCACATGAGACACAGCCCTCTTATACACTGGGAACTATATTCTCAGAAGGCGAAGCACTGCTACTTCTGTTACTTGGGCGGAGTGATTAGCGCAACACCTGAGAAGCCCCGTGGTGAGGAGCAGAGAGTAACAACGGTGCTTTTCAGGTGTTGCGCTAATCACTCCGCCCAAGTAGCTGTGCTTCACCTTCTGAGAATATAGTTCCCAGTATGTATACAGTTAGAAGATGCCTGTGTCTCATGTGACCTTGTTATTTGTACACACTGTGACTATACAAATCACAACATGTAAATAGGAAAATGTTGGCGTTATTTAGTCACGCATTGGGAGCAGTAGGCTAGATGGAGCCGTTTACCTCCAGGATCTGTGCTAAGCTAAGCTAGCGGTGGGTGCATCAGACAGAGTTACAACACGCACGGAGATGAGAAGGGTATGAATGGACTTATCTTACTTTGGGGGATACGCTGAATTAGCTAAAGTCCAAATAAGTCGGTGTGTTCATTTAATGGATTTTCATTGCCAATGGGCGAATGGATTGTAACGCAACTTAGACAGTGAGACTTTCTCGGCTGCCTAGAACAGCCTGGGCGCTGATTTGTCAAGGACTTGGGATGGATTTTCGGGGAAAATCCAAAAGGATGTGATGTCGCGGCGGCTCAGAATCCATTGCCTCTTTTCAGCTCCCTGACAGGGGCAGTGTGCATCGCTAACTAACGTTATCTTAGAAATGGAGTCCGCTAACATTCATAAAGAAGCGGCATCCCCCCCCACACACCACAGGGTCCAACCCGACAGCGGCTGATAGCAGACGGACCTCAGGACCTACTGGTTTGCTGTGTGGACTAGCCAGACCCTCCCCCGCAGCGCTGTGAAGGAAGGTCTGGCAAAGTGAGACTAGGTAGGGTTAGATCCTTCACCGTTAGTGGAGATTTGAGTCTGCAGGAGTAGTTCATAGCCTTCACTGATGAACCAGAGAACATTGGTGGGATATTTGGCACAATCTCCCCTTCTGAACACTGAGATAGATTTGAACCTGTGTACATTACCTCGTACACAGCAGCCTGGCTGATGTAGACCAAGGTGAGCAGCACAGCGTGGAGACTGAAGAAGACATCGTTTGCGGTGACCGGGTTAATTCCATTCGGGTTCTTCATCAGGAACTCCTCCTGCAGGCAGAGACACAGCACAACCCTGCTCATTAACAGCTCAGAGGAGGGGAGAAACCCTTCATGGAAATATGGAGACATGAACATGTCCAGACAAACGCTGTGTTGTTAACATCACGGTGACGGTGACCTGGGAGACCCTGTTCACTGCTGCAGAGCACCTCTATCTGTGGAACAATACAACTCCTCTGCTGGAGCACAGTCCCTTCACTTATTCCTGTCTGCTTCCTCTGGATTGATTCAGCATTTCACCCAGGGACTCAGCAGTACTAGACTGAGCGTCATGAGTAAAAACAGTGGGGAGCGTGCCTATGTTCCCACATTTCTAAGATTTTTTTTTTTCACTGAAAATTAGGCCCTATGTTCCCACAGCTCTATGTTCCCACATTTCTAAGATTTTTTCCAAAATTAGGCCCTATGTTCCCACATTTCCTTTTTCATAAATTTGTATCAGATTTCATCCCCCTTTCTCCCAATTTGGTAGCCAATTACACCCAACCTATTATCCAGTAGCAATGGACTACAGATGGAATGTAACCCTAACCCTAACATAGGGCCTAATTTTAAGAAAAATCTTAGAAATGTGGGAATTGTGGAACATAGGGCCTAATTTTGAAAAAAATCTGGAATGTGGGAACATAGGGCTGTGGGAACATAGGGCCTAATTTTCAGTGAAAAAAAAATGTCTTAGAAATGTGGGAACATAGGGCTGTGGGACTATAGGGCTGACCCCAAACAGTGCAGTGTCCCTTTTAAAGGACGAAAGTTACCTTTATATAGGGCACCCAGAACAGTCCTATGTTGAAGACACTGTAGGCGATGAAGCCAGTTAGGTTGAGAGCCAGGAAGTCAAAGTTGAGACCTACAACACTGAACACAAACACGTTGCTATCATTAGTCTGACTCACTTTTATTTTATTATCATAGACATGGTTAATATGTAAGGGTTAATGCCCGACAAGGTGTCCGTTATCAGGAATTAATCGACGGACCGGTTTTTACGCTTAAAATGATTCAGAAGCGGATTCTTGTCGACAGTTTGAGTGAAATGACACATTCGCAGTCCAGTTTAATAAATCCAAGGAGAGCCCTTGGAGCTGGAAGTCCGTCTTAGCCAGTGTAGAGTACACCTGAGTGCCTCCTAGGGTGTCGAGAAGGCTGTGAGGCTGATCTCCGACAGTATATAAACACCATCTAATTTAGTTCACTTGAGCAAATCTGCAGAGGGGAAACGTCCTGAACACTTAGCTGAATGAGACTACCTTTTCCTCCTCCAGTTCTCCCAGGCTTGTGGATAGAAGGACACCGACCAGGCCAGGAAGTAAATCCAGCCAATCACCTGACTGAGCACCGACAGGACGTTGCTGTGGACGACCAGGAAGTGGATCCTGACGGACGGACTGGAGGAGAGATAAGCAGGCGGGTCAGACCGTGCATTGAGATGGGATGGATTCTGCGACGGGACGGTGCAGTGGCGTCAGACGCACCCACCTGTCCAGCTCCGTGCTGTTGCTGAGCAGGTACGTGGTCACCTGGCCGACATCGTGGGCCGTCACGTCAAAGGTGAGCGAGGACGTCTGCGCGGGCAGCAACACCTCAACAACAAGCACAACAGCTTTCAGTTGACGGCTCCTGGGTGGGGGGTCCGGTATGGAGATTAATATGATCTTTGTGTTGATTCATTTTGCTCACAAAGATCTGGGCTTTGTGTTTGATCTTGATATCTGTATGGACAATAATGGAGCTCTATAGCTCAGGGAAATAAGAGCTTAGCAGGAGACAACCATTGTTGCTTTGTTTCTCCTTCTTTAAAAAGGTGCAGTAGGTAAGACTTATAAAACTAACTTTCTGTCATATTTGCTGAAACTGACCCTATGTTCCAGTAGAACTACATGAAGCTGGTAATTTAAAAAAAATCTGGCTCCTCTGGCACCACCTACAGCCTGTAGTGCGATTTGCAAAAATTCACCGCTCCCTGTTCAGATGCAGCAATCAGAGCCAGGGGGGGTGTCTAACTGCGTGTCAATCACTGCTCATCCATTCTCCCTTGTGGGGGGAGGGGCTTAAGAGACCGTTTTGGGCTTTAGCAGAAAGGGGGGAGGGAATGAGAAGTTGTCGATGTTAACATTTTTTGGCTAAGTCTTGGATCGTCGCAATCCTACCTACAGCACCTTTAAGTGATGATACTGTATCTGAAGTATCTCATATTTATGATGCATATTGATTTGCATTTCACAGGATTCATACTCTGGGTTTATGAATGTGTACAACAACGTAATATTGTGGCCTGGTGATGATAATAGTTGGCAGGATTTTATAGATCATGTTTTAATATTAAACATACATGTGACACAGTGAATCTTTAGGGTGAACTGGGTCTGTGGATCTTAGTGACTACCTTACCTATAGGACAGTAAGCCTATCATCAGTGGGGATTTATATTTGCTAATAATATGTTGGATTCATTATAGGACCTTTTAGTTTTTTATAGAAACATAATAATTTGGAGAGCCCCCCTGCATTGACTCTGAGGACCCAGACCCCCTGTTGAAGAGCTCTGTGCTAGAGGAAAGGTAAAGTGAGGGTCACCAAAAACATACTAAGATGAGACTTGCACTCGAGTTGTACTTCAACGGTTAGCGTGCCTCAGGCTAAATTAGGAATTGGTCCTCCTCTCCGTTCCATCTCTTCAGCATCTGAACCTGCATCCAGACTGTAGGTTCACTGCTGCATCGGTTACCTGCTCAGGCACGCTGATCACAGATGAGTAGTTTGCCTTGGAGCTGAAGGTCACGTTGAACCGAATGACAGCCGACTGGTTGACAGGGGAACTAGAGACAGACACACAAGTCCAGTCAGAACAACACTGATCCTGACAGCTGCTTCCACAGACCACAGGAGCCCTGACAGCTACAGGACCAGGATCTGGATTTCACTTCTTTAAAGTTTTAGTGCGTAACTTTTTAATATTAATGAACGTCCGTTAGGCCTGCATGATTAATCGTTACAAAATCGCGATCTCGATTCACCCTGTTCACGATTTAATTTTGAAATAACTTCGATATATATGACTTTGATTCTCGTTTAATTTTACGAGCTGACTGCATCACAAATGCTACTACTTTCTTCTGTGAGTTTTAAACGTAGACTGTATAAAAAAAGGTTTTAAAGCGCTCCCAAGCGCTGCAATGCTCTCCCTTCTCTTCATTGAAGCCTCTGTGTTTACAGGCTTGTGGTGATGCACAATGTGCTATAGGTGCCAACAAAAATCTATGTTTGGTACTGCCAATTTGTTTTGTTCTGTTATGGTTCATGTGTGCAATAAACATTACACTTTGTGAGAAAAGAAATCGTGGCAGAGAATCGTCATATCAATTCTAAGCTAAAAAAAAAATCGTGATTCATATTTTTCCCCGAATCGTGCAGGCCTAACGTCCGTTACATTCAAGCCATTGCCAAATGAGTTGCTACAAAGCTATTTAAGACTATCAGCTCCGCAGAACTCTCTCTGTATTTCTCAGTATGGCTACGTTCAGAAGATTGTGTCGTCCGGTGACTTTCGCGCGCACAAACTCAAGTGAAGATAATGACCTCTTCTGAAGAGTCTGTCATGTTTTTTTAAGCCTCCGTGTCCTCCTTGGCTACTAGCAACTGTGTGGAGGAGGGGTGGGGGCGCGTGCGCGATCACAGAAGGCTTGTATCATGTGGACGTGGTGACAGTGTTGTTGTCATTACTTAGAATTCCTCATGGGGGAGACAGAAACTACTGGCTTTAACTTGCTGAGCTCTCTGCCTTTTTAGTGTTTCAAAGCTTTACCCTGCGACCCCAGCACTGCTGTGGAACATGGTAATGTTGTAGAAGCTGTTACACAGACACGGCTGACACACACCTGGTTTGACATGTTTTTCCAGTTTTAGCTGCCACACACTCACTCATTAACAGCCCACATATTCTTAACTTCCTTCAGGAAGTTCTATCTTAAAATAACCACAATCTATAGTAGTGCAGAGGTTGAAGCTATGGATTTTAAAAAGTAACTAAAGCAGGAAACAGACGCGAGTCAAAGACTGAATGTTACAATGTCGCCTGGCCAATGCAACTCTCCCCAACATATTACTGTACATCCAACAAACTGAGCTGTGTATCCAACTGTACTGGAAGTGCTCATGGAGTTGGGTTGGTGCTAATCTCCCTTTAAAAAAGGACAGACAGGCAGGCAGACAGACAGGCACGCAGACAGACACAGCCAATCAAACAGAAACTGCAGACTCATCATAAGCCTCCTACAACATGGTGTCAGCTTGGGAGTGAAAGAATCTAACGCTACACACAGTACATGGTTACCTGGTGGTAATGGTGACGTTGGCTTTAGAGTTCTCCTCAAGTGTGACAGACTCTGGAGCACACAAGAACACTGTGGGCTCTGGAGGACAGACGGACAGACAGACAGAGACACAGACAGATGGACAGACAGACAGACAGATACAAAGACACACAGACAGACAGAGACACAGACACAAACACACAGACAGAAACACAGACAGACAGACACACAGACAGACAGAGACAGAGACACAGACAGACACAGACACACACAGACAGAGACACACACAGACAGAGACACAGAGACAGACAGACAGAGACACAGAGACAGAGACACAGACAGACAGACACACAGACACAATAATAATCATCATTGGACATTCAATCCAAGATGCTCCCAGAAACCAACAGTACATGGGCATATTTGTTTACAATTTTACCACAATATATATCATCATCATGAGGTTACTACAAGAGTGACTGAACATGTTTAACATTTTCAGAACCTGTACATCTTCACGGGTCATTGAAACAGACAGAGATAATATCCAGGAGAGTGAGTGAGTCACCAGAGATGCAGCTCAGCGCCCCCAGCAGCAGCAGCAGCAGCTGGGCAGGAAGCCGTGTGTTCACCCAGCCCAGAACAGCCATGTCTGCAACACACACACACACGCACACAGCACGCAGTCCTTTCACACAATCACAGAGGTTATGATAATCACAACGGTCACTGTCACTGAACTGTAACCCACACTGGCTGGGACATTCACTGAATAGTATATGAGTATATGAGTATATGAGGGGGTTTCACTATGCACACATTTTCACTTCATATGTCGTTAAATCAGACAGACTGTCTATCCCAAAGCACAGATGGCATTGAAGAGGTTTATGGAGGCTAAATAATCGGAATATTTAATCTACTGTTAATGTTAGAACCACAGACTGTATAGAATTAGGTAAGAACCATAGACTGTATAGAACTAGGTTAGAACCACAGACTGTATAGAACTAGGTTAGAACCATAGACTGTATAGAACTAGGTTAGAACCACAGACTGTATAGAACTAGGTTAGAACCACATACTGTTTAGAATTAGGTAAGAACCACAGACCGTATAGAACTAGGTTAGAACCACAGACTGTATAGAACTAGGTTAGAACCACAGACCGTATAGAACTAGGTTAGAACCACAGACTGTATAACTAGGTTAGAACCACATACTGTATAGAATTAGGTAAGAACCACAGACCGTATAGAACTAGGTTAGAACCACAGACGGTATAGAACTAGGTTAGAACCACATACTGTATAGAACTAGGTTAGAACCATAGACTGTATAGAACTAGGTTAGAACCATAGACTATATAGAACTAGGTTAGAACCAGACTGTGTAGAACTAGGTTAGAACCACAGACTGTATAGAACTAGGTTAGAATCATAGACTGTATAGAACTAGGTTAGAACCACAGACTGTATAGAACTAGGTTAGAACCACATACTGTATAGAACTAGGTTAGAACCACATACTGTATATAACTAACTAGGTTAGAACCATAGACTGTATAGAACTAACTAGGTTAGAACCATAGAATGTATAGAACTAGGTTAGAACCATAGACTGTATAGAACTAGGTTAGAACCATAGACTGTATAGAACTAGGTAAGAACCATAGACCATATTGAACTAGGTTAGAACCACAGACTGTATAGAACTAGGTTAGAACCATAGACTGTATAGAACTAGGTTAGAACCATAGACTGTATAGAACTAGGTTAGAACCATAGACTGTATAGAACTAGGTTAGAACCATAGACTGTATAGAACTAGGTTAGAACCACAGACTGTATAGAACTAGGTTAGAACCACAGACTGTATAGAACTAGGTTAGAACCACATACTGTATAGAACTAGGTTCGAACCACAGACTGTATAGAACTAGGTTAGAACCACAGACTGTATAGAACTAGGTTAGAACCTTAGACTGTTTAGAACTAGGTTAGAACCACAGACTGTATATAACTAGTTAAGAAACATAGACTGTTTAGAACTAGCTAGGTAAGAACCACAGACTGTATAGAACTAGGTTAGAACCACAGACTGTATAGAACTAGTTAAGAAACATACTGTTTAGAACTAGCTAGGTAAGAACCACAGACTGTATAGAACTAGGTTAGAACCACAGACTGTATAGAACTAGGTTAGAACCACAGACTGTTTATAACTAGATAGGTAAGAACCACAGACTGTATAGAACTAGGTTAGAACCATAGACTGTTTAGAACTAGCTAGGTAAGAACCACAGACTGTATAGAACTAGGTTAGAACCACAGACTGTTTATAACTAGATAGGTAAGAACCACAGACTGTATAGAACTAGGTTAGAACCACAGACTGTATAGAACTAGGTTAGAACCACATACTGTATAGAACTAGGTTAGAACCATAGACTGTATAAAACTAGGTTAGAACCACAGACTGTATAGAACTAGGTTAGAACCACAGACTGTATAGAACTAGGATAGAACCACAGACTGTATAGAACTAGGTTAGAACCACAGACTGTATAGAACTAGGTTAGAACCACAGACTGTTTATAACTAGATAGGTAAGAACCACAGACTGTATAGAACTAGGTTAGAATCATAGACTGTTTATAACTAGATAGGTAAGAACCACAGACTGTATAGAACTAGATTAGAACACGTCAGAGTCTACAGACATACTGTATATTACAGCAAGTTATCGATCTTAATACTGAAACGGTTCATTGACTTTAACACGTAAATATAAAGATGAAACTTCACTTACTTGAGCTGAGTTGAGAGGACAGCTTCCTTGTTCGCAGCTGCTCAGTCACATGACTCTTCTTTCTTCTTCAGTGGCATCTTGTTCTTTTTTTCTCACTCCCGGTGGTTAACAGCCGGCCTGGCGGTGCCCTGCCGCCCCCTGCTGGACACTCACAGAATGACTCCGATCCTGGCATCATCAGTCCTTTCTTTAACTGTCTATGGTCCTGTGTTGCTCATAGACAGTATATAAGAAGGTGCTGCTAGATCATAGACATGATATGAGTAATGAATGAATCCCTGTTCAATCAGCCATAGGCATTACAAAGGATGAGGACACGTGGACAATCTCAACATTCACAATAATCAGGATTTATGTAATTCGTGTCTCAAAGTCATTATTGGCCGAGATTTCAAAACTCATCTAGCTTACTCGATGTCACTTCCCAAAAATGCAATCATTGATATATTGTATTGCCTTTATAGACTATAAACCACGCTAACTTTAATTATATTTTGGAAAAGAAAAAAATGAAAATGAAAGCAGCTTTTGGTTCCATATCCCAAGCAGGAGGCATCAGCCTCTAAGATATGACTAGGTTACATTATTCACGTCCTCAGCTGGTTTATATTGGAAAATGGTCTACAAGCATACTTTTAGTTTCCATAACACCCCGCTGTGGAATTGCAGGTATGTGGTATTTAGAAATACATCTTTATTTAGAGAACAGAATATGGTCTGTAATGCACTTTTTGTTTAAAATGTAGGTTAAATGATTGAAAACAGTAAGACAATGGATAATGTTATCAAAGCAATCTCACAATGCGATGTCTCACCGATTTACATAAAAGGTCGGAACCAACCTCCGTGTTAAGTTTCAGTAGGACATTTACTGTGTGGACTTCAGTGTGTGACCTTCCGGTGAAGTGCTCCGTGGTTCCTGTTAGAGAGAGCCGCTCGCCAACATGTTTCTAAGGAAGCTCTGTCCCGTTTCACCGAGCAGTCTGCTCTCACGGTAAGGCTGCACACACGCACAATCGGTTCACGGTGACGTGCACGTTAGCGCTCGTGCTGGTTTACTGTCAGACAGAAAAGAATGGAGAGGAAGGGTCACGTCATTGGTGCTGTGTGTGTGTGTGTGTGTGTGTGTGTGTGTGTGTGTGTGTGTGTGTGTGTGTGTGTGTGTGTGTGTGTGTGTGTGTGTGTGTGTGTGTGTGTGTGTGTGTGTGTGCGTGCGTGCGTGCGTGTTACTGTGTGTAGGTGTGTTTTCCCTGTGCTCCCCCAGACAGTGGTCCGGGGCTCGGCCGCAGGGCTCGGCCAGGCTTCCCTGCTGCACACCCACCGCGCTCAGTGGAACTCCAACAGGACGTCGGTGGTGCGCTGTGGCCGCCAGAAGTATGAGCGGCTGTACCCGGTGATGCTGGTCCGACCTGATGGATCCACAGTGAACATCAGATACAAAGAACCCAGACGCATCCTCATGGTGAGAGTACACAGTGTACACTCTGCTCTCTTTCTACACAACATGGCTTTCATTCTTCCTGCTTATTTTAACATGAGTGACCAGATAGTTGTATCATAGTAATAATATTACAGAAACATGTTAGCCTGACGTCGTCATACTCAGATTCTAGTCAGAATATGAGTCTGATGTGGCTCCATTGGGCTGTGATTATGGGGGGGGTGTTCCAACCGAACCAGGAAAGAAAATGCCTCGGCACTCAATTGGATAGACCTACAACCAATCAGAGCAACAGAGACAGACGTCAAAGAAGCTGCAAGTCAAAGGCAGGCTTCCACAGAGCAAAGGCAGAGGCGGCAGTTTTTGTGTCGTGCGGACGGGTGTGGCAATGTGTATACATACATGGTCGTGGTTCTCTGTTCCTCTTTTAAAATCAATGCGCTGTCGATATCTTCTATAGCAGACGTGATGGCGGAATCTACACATCTCAATTCTCCAGGGGCAGTCATCTTTGCTGTAAACAAATTCAACCCAAGCGCTCTTTGGTGACGTGGTTGATTACGTTACTGTTGATCATCTGTCCGTCATCGTATAAAGCCCGCCCTGACAATTTGATTGGTCCGAACACCTCTAGTTCGAGCATAGTTACTCCACAACGGATCAAGTCCAGACCCAACTTCCCGACCTCAAATGTTGTGGGCGGGGCTAAGTTTGGCTGGTATCCAGGCTAGAAACATGTTTTAAAAATCTCAAACAGGTCTGGACCTGCATCAAAACACACAGTGACACATGTGTATGTGCAGTAACCGAGTCTCTCCCTTTTTTAAAGTGGGTTCTAATGATTTTAGTATCTGCTTCCAGCAGCGCAGAGATCCAAAAATGTATTTGAGGATATGACTCTTATTCTAGTGGAATATGTGGATTCTGAGTGGGTTGTGGTTTTACTGACTTATTAAAAAGCGGTATGTTAGCCTGTCCCACACCATTTTACAAGTTAAAGTCTCAGTCATCAAGCACTTTGCGATCTTGTCTGACTTCCAGAGACATTTGAAAAACCATGGTCAATAGCCGAGGTATCCTGACTTTTAGTACGTTTTCCAGCCAAGCCAAGAGATAACCCTGATGACATCACTATGACCTCATCAGAGCAATGCTCAGGCAGAGCCACAGAAGGCATTATACAGCTGTTTCCCAAAACCACCTCCTGCTCTGCCGACTGACAGACCTCCACCAGAACGTAACTCATAACCTGCACTGCTCCTATAGCGTACACGTCCATGAGTATGTGTTCACATTTGTATGTTTATCGGTGTTTCTTTGTGCGTTGAAAGATGCCCGCAGATCTGTCCAGTCTGTCTGAAGAGGAGCGTCGAGCTCGACAGAAAAAGAGGGAAGTGAAGAAGACTAAGAAACAGACGACCATCCACTATGAAGACGACTTTGAAGCTGACAAATACAGCCACTTCTGGAAGAAGAAGTGACTTGTTTATATGTGAATATATCAAGATCATATTCTCACTTCCAACCCTGCATTCGTCCATATTCAGTATTTTTAGTTTTTTAATGGAAAAGATAAAACGGTGGACACTGAAACTCAGACCAACGACACTGGCAGAGTACGGCAGGACGGAGGCCACGTGTAGCCGGCGGAGCTCTGCTGCTGGCTGCTGACTCTCTCCCTGACTTGTACCTGCTAAAGCTGGAACCATTACCATGCTGAGTTAATACTTTGGTTTAATAAAGCTGTGTATCTGTGTGGTGAATTTTAATAAAGCACACAATCCTGTTTTGACTCAACCACGGAAAGTAAAAAGCCAGGCACCTCTGCCCCCTCAAGGACAGCAGCTAACTCCTTCTCCCCAGACTGATAAGTATGCTTGTGTACAAAATGAAACAAGCTTTAACTGATATGTGCTGGGCCCAGGCTGCATGCCTAGTGGCACTCATGACTCTTTCCAGGACAAGCCTGGGCCCTGTGTATTCAATTCTTTATGAGCAAGAATAGAGCGAATAAGAAAGGAGGTGGGTTCGCCATTTTGTTTAATGACTTGTTCCAATGTACTCAAATATCTTATGGAAACTTTGCTTCTTTTGAATATGTGGCTCTTTAGCTAAGGTCCCCCTCTCGACCTATATTTCTAATTATCTACAGGCCACCTAAATACTGTGCATCCTTCTTTGACGACTTTAGTGAACTGCTGTCTATAGTCTGTATTAACTTTGACTGTGTAGTTATTGCTGGTGATTTCAACATTCATGTTGAAAACCCCCAGGACAGAGGGACAAAAGAACTGTGTTGCATTTTTGAGAACTAAGGACTGACTCAGCATGTGACTGAGCCATGGGCGTAAATCTGATCTAACAGTAGGGGGGGACAATAAACATAAAATTTCTGAAGAGCAATTTTTGAAGGGGACGCAAATAATACAGCCACAATTCTACTCGTAGAGGACATGTGTCCTCCAAGCAACAAAAATACTTGCGTTCTCCGCATAAATATTAGGTTTGGTCTGGGACAGAGGATATATATTTAACTGCAGCAAACCCACTGATCAGCCACTTCAAACATAACTGTAGATCTTCAATATTAACCCTAATATCAGTTCACACGCATAACATTAGGCTTATCGCCGTGGTAATGTTAGTTGTAGTGGGTGCATTTCTGTCCAACAAGCTATTAAACAAGCTAGCTAACATTACATTATATTACACTAACATAGCAAACTTTTTGTCATAACTAATTCATTAATTACTCAGCATAATTTCTACTTGAGAAAAGAACAACTTCATCCGATGTTTAATGTGTATAAGACAGCCTTGAACCGCCTATTTACTACATTCCTGTCACTACCGATGTGACTGAGTCGAGTGAAGATGGGTAACGTACAGCAGGCAGTGGACCAAACCACTGGGAGGCAAGGGAGGGGGGGCTCAAAATGCTTCTAAACTTAAAAAGCTTTTTTTGGGGTTTGTATTGTTTTACTACTTACACAGATATTTTAAGTATACATCATTATGTTATTTACAATACACAGCATTGTTTTAATGATATTTCTAGGGGGGGGCTGACCCCCCCGACCCCTCTAGGATTTACGCCCTTGGACTGAGCCCACACACAACAAGGGGCACACTCTGAACTTGATTATCTCGAAGGGTCTGAACATTTCCAAGGTTGTGGTGACTGATGCTGCTCTCTCTGATCATTCCTGTGTTTTCTTTAATGGCACTATCTCTGTGCACAAAAGTGTCCAAACAAAGTTAATAAGAAAACGGTATATCACTGACAACACCAGTGAAACATTCAGCTTTTCTCGTCCACACCCACCCTCTCAGGGGTCTCAGTCACTGAGCGTGTAGACATTTTCAACTGTAAAATTACAAATGTTATTGATGCCATTGCTCCCATTAAGGTTAAAACTGTCTCTGATAAGAAAAGATCTCCATGGAGAAATGTTATAGAGGTGAGAACACAAAAAAGAGAGTGTCGAAAAGCAGAACGCAGGTGGCGACAAACTAATCTCCAGGTCCACTACATCACCTATAAAGATAGACTTCGCATTTATAATTTGGAATTGAGGAATGCAAGGCGGTCCTTTTTTTTCGGACATTATTGCCAAAAACAATAACTCTCGTGCTTTATTTGCTACTGTCGATAGGTTAACAAACCCTCCAGTACCAGTAGCATCTGAACTTTTATCCACCAAAGCTTGCAATGATTTTGCGACCTTTTTCAAAGACAAAATTCAGAAAATTAGACAAACAATCAGTGCTTCCATATCGAGTACAGGGTATGTGTTGTCACAGTGTCCAGACAAAACAAATTCCAATATGACCCAATTTCATATGATTAACCGTGAAAACCTGGAGGACATTATACAACATCTGAAAACCTCCTCCTGCTGCCTTGATATTCTACCAACGGGCCTTTTCAAAAATGTTTCAAATTGTTTGGCTACAGATATTCTACAGATTGTAAACACGTCTCTTTTGTCAGGTATCTTTCCACAGGCCCTGAAAACTGCAGTCATTAAGCCACTCTTAAAAAAGAACAATATAGACACATCACTAATGAGCAACTATAGACCAATATCAAACCTTCCATTTTTTAGTAAAATCATTGAAAAAACGGTTTCTCAACAACTCAACCTTTTCATGTCACTAAACAACAGTTTTGATGCCTTCCAGTCGGGTTTTCGACCACACCACAGCACTGAAACATCGCTTGTTAAAGTCTTTAATGACATCCACTTAAACACAGATAGTGGCAAAATTTCAGTCTTAGTATTACTTGATCTCAGTGCTGCATTTGATACGGTCGACCATGACATATTACTAGACCAATTGGAAAACTGGGTTGGCATTTCTGGCTCAGTACTAAAGTGGTTTGAGTCTTATTTATAGAATAGGGACTACTTTGTGTCTATAGAGAATTATACATCTGAACGTACAAATATGACGTGCGGAGTTCCCCAAGGCTCCGTTCTGGGGCCTCTTCTGTTTAACATCTACATGCTTCCACTGGCTTAAATTATGGAAAACAATAAAATAAGTTACCATAGTTATGCAGATGACACACAAATTTATATAACCTTATCGCCAGGGGACTATAGTCCAATACAACAACTGACTAAGTGCATTGAACAAATTAACGACTGGATGTGCCAGAACTTTCTTAAATTAAAAGATGAAAAAACTGAGGTGGTTGTTTTTGGAGCAAAAGAGGAACGATTAAAAGTCAGCACTCAGCTTCAAACGACAATGTTAAAAACAACAGACAAAGCCAGAAATCTTGGTGTAGTCATGGACTCAGACCTGAATTTTAACAGCCACATTAAGACAATTACAAAGTCAGCCTATTACCACCTTAAGAATATATCAAGGGTTAAAGGACTTATGTCTCAGCAGGATTTGGAAAAACTTGTCCATGCTTCAGTCTTCAGTAGACTTGACTATTGTAACGGTGTCTTTACAGGTCTCCCTAAAAAATCAATCAGACAGCTGCAGCTGATTCAGAACGCTGCTGCTCAAGTTCTCACTAAGACCATTACAGTGGATCACATCACTCCAGTTCTGAAGTCTTTAGACTGGCTTCCAGTGCCTTAAAGAATTGATTTCAAAATACTTTTGCTGGTTTATAAATCACTAAACAGTTTAGGGCCAAAATACATTTCTGATCTGCTACTACACTATGAAGCAGCGTTCAGTTTCTATTCAACACATATCTGGAACTAACTCCCAGAAAACTGCAGGTCCGCTGCAACTCTTAGTTTAAATCAAGGCTGAAGACCTATCTTTTTGATGTTGCTTTTCTTTAAATAACTGTGTATTTCTTATACTGAAGTTGCATTGTTGACACTATGTCAATCTATATAAGCATATAAAGAGAAATTCCTATTTTATCTGCTTTTATATATTTAACTGTTTTAACTGCTCTTCAATGTCTAATTTCTTATACTGCACTGTAACTATTAAATCAGTTTTTTTATTTTTTTATCTGTTTTCATGTAAAGCACTTTGAATTGCCCTGTTGCTGAAATGTGCTATACAAATAAAGCTGCCTTGCCTTGCCTATTGTTGTTAAAGTGTTGTTGGGCTACACATGTCCTGGTTACTGATGTGCTGCAGCAGCCTGTCAGCCTCTCTCTACTCTACGCTGAGTTAAATAAAGCCTCCAGGCTCTGAGCAGACTGACTGACTGGGTGTTACCACCTGGAATCTGAAAAACTGTTGTGTACCTACGTATATTTATAAAATACAAAAGACATGCTGGGAGCAGAGGTGGGACATTGTGATCTGTTCAAGGTTAGAACATACAGTATCTCACAAAAGTGAGTACCCCTCACATTTTAGTAAATATTTCATTATATCTTTTAATGGGACAACACTGAAGAAATTACACTTTCCTACAATGTAAAGTATTAAGCGTACAGCTTGTATAACAGTGTAAATGTGCTGTCCCCTCAAAATAACAACACACAGCCATTAATGTCTAAACCGTTGGCAACAAAAGTCAGTCCACCCCTATGTTAAATTCCCATAGAGGCAGGCAGATTTTTATTTTTAAAGGCCAGTTATTTCATGGATCCAGGATACTATGCATCCTGATAAAGTTCCCTTGGCCTTTGGAATTAAAATAGCCCCACATTATCACATACCCTTCACCATACCTAGAGATTGGCATGGGGTACTTTCCATAAAATCATCTCTCAATGCAGATCAAACCAGCTATCAGGCTAACTGAAATAAAACCATGCTTTTATTACACTGATCAGGAGTAGTACTCCTAATTTCATGAACACTTTCTTTTCTAATACAGCACTCACAGGAGTGTGTGTGCACAAACCAGCATCAGTTATATTGTTTAGTGGAGGAAGATAAGTTAAGATGTCTCCTTGTTAGAGACAGCTATTTCATTAAGTAGCTAATGAGGAGGTTGGCAGGCCACGGCTTCACACTCCGCTCCAGTAGGCGGCGGTAATGTACCATAAACTTGGGTTAATAGCCACCAGAAACACACGAGAGATAAGTTTCTCGCGAGAATTCCAATTCCTGAGATTGCGTCCTTGCTCAGTCCGACATGGGGTACTGGGACCTGGCAGAGGGCACAGACTGCGTCCAAAAGACATGGATAACTACCAAGCTGGCCACGGCTCTGGGTAAATATATCAGCTCTATGCTGCTGGAGAGGCAGGCTGTCCAAACATAACTAACGTTAACTGTGTGCTGCTGAACCAGCGTTAATGCTAGCAGATTAGCCTGGTGCGTTCAAGATATAACACAACACAACACAACACAGCGTTAATAAAATGTAAAGCGATAAAAAACTTTTAGTTTTGGCTTATTCTTTGACTGAGGAGGTGTTTTTGTAATATATATCCCTGATAATGTGCTTCTCTACCAATAGTACCGTTTGTTGTTGCCACTGCCTCTGTGAGAAAGAAGAGAGTCCACAGGCAGCCTAGATAGACCTTTTTCACCGCAGACATGTTGACATGTCATAGTAGGAAAAGCACAGATGTATTCAAACCCATTAATGATGGCTGCATTCCACTTAGGAGAGGCCCTGGTATTGAGCATGCTGACTCACTGAACTAGCTTACTGGGACACTTGATGGAATTGAGCCATCGTTAAGGTTTCAGTTGTGCTTTTCCTACTATGACAAGTCAAAATGTCTGCTGTGAAAAAAGTAGAACTGGCACCTTTTGTTTGGTTAATTGTGTGTGTGTGTGTGTGTGTGTGTGTGTGTGTTTGTGTTTGTGTTTAGGTCTGGTTGGCTCAGCCTATCACATAGTGGCATTCCAGCCTGATTCTGCAGTGGCAGCGCTACAGAGGGCCACCAACACAACTGTTACCATGGGTAAATATCATCATTCATATCCTACTGCTAAAAACACAGTGATGAAGTGACAGATTTCTCCTGCTAGACAAGGAAACCTCGCAAATACATTTAACTGTTCCAAGGAAAATTCTAAAAATGTTATTCTGATGATTGTCAGAACTGCTGTGCTACCACAAAGTTAAAGCTAAAGGTTTCTCAGCCTCGTCGTTTCACTTTGAATCCAAAGTGCTGAAGTACAAATCCACGACTGTGATGAATGTGTCATTTTGGTCTAAATGTGTTGACGCCACTGTTCTTTGGATTCCACAAACTGCAAATTTGTGTAACGCTGATGTGGGAGTCTGTCTGTGTTTTTCCAGCCACCATGGGAGCCATTTTCGGCATGGCGACTTGCCTCAGTGCTCAGGCTCGGGACGCCCCAGATGACCCACTGAATTACTTCATCGGGGGCTGTGCCTCTGGGATCTTCCTGGGAGCCAGAAGTAAGTATCCATCGCGGATGACTCTGCTTACTACCCGACCTCGCTCTTCCCGCCGCCGACCCACATTTGATGTCCGCCATCATTGAGAATGTTCCAGTCCTTTGTTTAAGATATCATCTTAGGAGGTGCAAAACCCTGCGTTCCAGTAGCCGTACTACCATACTATTTAGTGTGCCAGGAAAAGGATTTAGTATGTCCCGATGCATAGTATGTCAAATAGAGATGCCCCGATCACGTTTTTAGCTGCCGGTACCGATCGTCGATCATCAATGAGCAATATCTGCCGACAGAGGGCCGATGCCGATCATTTTTGTTTAGTTTAGTTCTAGCAGCGTGTTCGGCTGTGTAAAATATTGGCCAGTTTGCAGCGTATGGGAATCTCCACCAGGTGGCAGTGTAGCCGGCTATATAATGGTGTGTCACTCTTTAGTAGGTCTATGAATAAGAATCACAAGTCAGTCTTGTTACTTATACCCCTTTCCCACTGAAATTAGGGCATATATGTGGTATTTGAACAAGGAATTCTATTGATAGACTCCTTTCCAGTGTTTGTTTTTTTAAGAATTCCCCAACACTGCAAAACATTTCTTCACAGGAAAAAAAAAAAAAAAGTTGTGAGTATTATTTCCTGTTGCTGTAGTCGATGGTTGAGATGACTGCAGAGACAGATACATTTGCGAGATGGACATTATTTTCAGGAGTTACTACTCTGCGTTGAAGTGAGCCGTCCCCGTCACTGTTCCCCTGGTCAGAGCCAGAACCAGAGACGGTACGGACAACATCTGTGTCCCAACAGGTGACGGTACGTCAGCGCGGACAGCTGTGTTTTCCGAGCTGCTGACAGATATAAACATGTCGGCTTGCTACACATAAATACCATTGAATTTTATTATATGCGAGAAATAGGAAGTGTGGAAATGACAGTGGACAGACAGGTACAACCCCCCCACGGGGTCTCTGACATTTACATGAGCATCATGCGGCGATGACAGTTAGGAATACACACCAAAATGACGAGTTATCGTTGCTTGTGTTACTGTTGTTAGCAGATTTTCGGCTGGGCGCCGACTCTCCAACTATCCTTTTGTCAGTAGTTCAAAGTTCAAGGCTTAACGTCTTGAAGAAGTAGTATCTCCTAACTGTATGCAGGCTGCACTTTGTAAGGACAGCTGCAGTACGGACTGAAAGGAAAGTTGGAACTCAGTCGCAGTTGACTTTTTTCAGGAGGGGGGGCTTAAAGAGAGGCACTCCAACAGAGGGGGGGCAGCAGCCACGGGCAGTATGAGAAAACATAGTCAAAATACAAGTAGGCTATGAACCTTGAAGTGGTATACAACAGGTCTCCTTTAAACTAGTGGAAACTTCAAATCTCCAGTCAGCTTTTAGCACTTAGCACAACATGTTTTAGACTTAATGTAGGGGCCTATTGAATCTGTGCTAGAGCTTTTTTTTTTTATTATTCCTAATTTTGCGATTCTGTCCAAGATAATGTTATGACAGAGCCCTACCTTAATGCTGCCATCAGTCTGTCGGGCCATGTCAAAAAAGACACATCACACGGAACCTAACAACTTCTCTGGGGAAACCTTGTTGATTAGTTATATTTTTTACAAATACTGTTGATTACTGTTTTATGGCAGAGAAAGTGTAAAAATATGCCTAACAATTGTCTAACTGTGTGTGTG
The DNA here is from genome assembly GCA_023566125.1 of Zingel zingel. Taxonomy (NCBI): domain Eukaryota; kingdom Metazoa; phylum Chordata; class Actinopteri; order Perciformes; family Percidae; genus Zingel; species Zingel zingel. The sequence goes on from CM042322.1 coordinate 5,192,982, forward strand.
TGTGTGTGTGTGTCCAGCCCACAGTGCTATAACGGGTACGTCAGCATGTCTGGGTCTGGGTACACTGGCCTTCTTTACAAAAGTCGGTAAGATGGAGGGATGGAAGCTCGCTGCACCCCCCAAACTATGAGGAGGAAGATGGCTGTACATTAACATTAACTGTATGTTGTAAAAAGAGTTCATATAATAAAGTTCTTGTGAAAACAATTAAGTCTGAGAGTGTCAAGTGTGGCGAGGTCAGAGAAAACAAGTTGTGAAAGAGTATCTGCAGATCTACAGTAAAGTAGCAGTTTGATTATTCCGATTTATCATTTTTACAGATTTTGTTAATTTTTTTAATTATTAATGAGTGCATTAGCATGTGCGCTAGTATGCTGGTTCTGATCTGGTGTGCATGTGACATCAGATCCAGGTTTGAGAAACCCTCCGTCTTCATCTCGGCAGTGACAGGCCTCACCTGTCGAGCCCAAATGTCTCTGATGTTTCCTTTAGGAGACAAAACAACAGCTGAGAGGTCCACTGACCTTACTTACGTCAGCATGTTTACAATAAAGGGTACAGAAGAGGCTACATACAGCTGGGTGAAAAATAAAGACACTATATGAAAAGCAACATACGGAAGAGGATTAGGGCCAAATGCTTAAAAATGTATTTGACTTTAACCTCAGAATCCTGACTTCAAACTCAGAATATTCTGGCTTTAACTCCAGTTTATATTGAATGGGTCATGTAATAGATTATATTATATGCATGAAGTTGGTGGTTAGGTACACTATATGCATGCATACAGTCTGTGTACGCTGATATGTGTAAAGGTTATGTCTCCTATGCAGATACAGCGTTAGTCACATCACTATCTAGCACAACATGCTGATTATTCAACTAAATGTACACTGAACAAAATTATAAACGCAACGCTTTTGTTTTCGCCCCCATTTTTCATGAGCTGAACTCAAAGATCTAAGACTTTCTATGTACACAAAAGGCTTATTTGTCAAATATTGTTCATAAATCTGTCAGTGAGCACTTCTTTGCCGAGATATTCCATCCACCTCACGTGTGTGGCATATCAAGATGCTGATTAGACAGCATGATTATTGCACAGGTGTGCTTTAGGCTGGCCACAATAAAAGGCCACTCTAAAATGTGCAGTTTTACTGTATTGGGGGGTCCGAAAACCAGTCAGTATCTGTTGTTGGGGTTAGAGTTCATCTCTCTCTCTCCCTCGACCTGACTGCAGTTCGTCGTCATAACCGACTTGAGTGGGAAAATGTTCACATTCGATGGCGTCTGCCACTTTGGAGAGGTGTTCTCTAAACACCTAACCCTAACACCAGATATGGTTTTCAGACCAAAATGTTTTATAATTTTGTTCAGTATACAGTATGTTCTCTCATATGTGTGGGGAAACTAACAGGTGAACTGGGTCAAAGAAAACAAGGCCTTTGGATGCTTCTTTATTAAGAGATGAATTACTAATTTACATCTTGATGAGAGATTTACACATTTCGATAACACACAGGTTAATAATTAAGCTACAAGGTTGACGGCACGGATTCACACATACCTCTGTCAGCTTTCCCAGCACTAAATGTTACACCGTCAGAAGAGGAAACGCTGGAAGACTGGAGTGTGTAGGAAATCAACACGATCTAGAAGATTGGAAGCAACATGTCTGCCAGTCTCACTACAGGTCTGAACCTTCTTTAACTCAGATTTATGCTCATGGATATATTTTTTTATGGCTTCTCAAAAGCAGATTGTGTAGACATATACAGTATGTGACACAGGAGCACAGGGCAAAGCAGAGATACGGCCTATAAATGAGTGTTAAAGCAGCTGATTCAGCAACTGGAATGTATTACACAGCCTCCTGGGCTTTTCGCTACATCAGCAGAATTTTTTATTTTACCGTTAAACCTGGGCAAGACAAAAGCCTTTGCTGTGGAGACCTATTGGCCTATAGTGGTATAATAAGGAAGAAGCAGTTGAGCAACGTATCTGTGTTGATGCCCTGTGCTGTAGCTGGTAAAGACATCTTGAAGTGTCAGTTAACCGAAGTTGTAAAAAAGCTACAGTAGTTTCCACTGAGACGTCTGCTGCCTCCCTCTGGAGGGGAAGCAGGGAGCTCTGGGGCAGTAAATGAATTACTACACACTGTACAGAACTGCTTCAAAACACATCCACATTATAAAAAAAAGGTTAGTCAATTACACGTTCATAATTATACAATACAGGTATACTATACTGTGACTTTTACGACATGCTAAAGTATGACGATTGCTTTTTTCGACATACTATACTATGAGTATATACTATTAACATACTATGACTTTTTGAACATACTATACCATGACTTATTTTTAAGATTATTTTTGGGGCATTTTTAGGCCTTTATTTCCACAGGACAGATGCAGACGTGACATGCATCAAAGGGCCCCAGGTCGGAGTCGAACCCGCAACCACTGCATCGAGGAGTTAACCTCGACATACGTGCGCCTGATCTACCAACTGAGCTAACCCGGCCACCTATGTATAACTCAAACCTTTTTCGACATACCATACTACGATTTTTTTTATGTTTCTACATACTATACTATCACTTTTTGTGACATACTATACGATGAGTTTTTATGACTTTTTGACATACCATACTATCACCTTTTTCAACATACTGTGACTTTTTAAAAAACTTTTTCGGCATACTATACTATGACAATCAATCAATGTTATTTGCCATGTAAAACTTTACAAAGTATTATTTCAGTGAAACGTAATCCCATCAGATTCTTCAAGTATAATTCCTCACAAAGCAGAATGTGGCCTTTAGATCAGCACACAGTAGAAGTGTCTCTCAGTTGAATGGCATCAGGACTCTAGCAAGTCCCAACGACAGGACACCACCGTTCCCAACATCCTGCTGGAAACCCACGAAGGCCAGCCAGCTCACCGTCCGATCCCTGCCACTGGCTAGTAGGATGCCAGAGTCGGCAGGGGACTGGGGTTAATTCCCCCACTGATAGCCACATGTCATCACTGTCCAACATCAACCACATAAAGCACATCTAAAATTTGTCAAATGGACATTTCAACAATCATTTTGCGAAGATAGGGGACTGAAGAGGTCCGCACCTTCTATAACTTTTGACTTTTCAACGTACTTTACTATGACTTTTTATGACATACTACACATAACGTCATGTGCTTCGGTTTAGTTTTTTGTGGGTTCTACTCTTTCCAGGTGACATGGTAGAGAGGAGGTCGTAGCCCAGTCTCACACAGTTTGGTGACATCCAGATGGTTCTCCTAGAAAGTCATAGTATAGAATGACGAAAACATCATCACATCATTGTATTATGTTGAAAAAGTTATAAAAAGTCATAGTATAGTATGTCAAAAAAAATCACAAAAAGTCATAGTATAGTATGTCGATGGTTAAAAAAGTCATAGTATAGGATGTCGAAATAAATCATGAAAACATAGTATGTTAAAGGGATAGGGTTAAAAAAGGCACAAAAAGTTTTAATAAAGTATGTCGGAAAGTCACAAAAATGTCATAATAAAGTGTGTTAAAAAAAAGTCAAAAAAATGTCATAATACAGTATGTTAAAAAGTAACAAAAACGTCATAGTATAGTATGTCGAAAAAAAAGTCACAAAAAGGAATACTATAGTATGTCAAAAACAATTATAGTATACTTTGTCGAAAAAGTCATGGAAAAGTCATATGTCAAAAGAATCATGAAAAAGGTATAGTATGTTGAATAAAGTCATAATATATTACAAGTATGTAGTATATACTATGGTATAGTATGTCAAAAAAGTAATAGTTTAGTAAATTAAAAAAGGTATGGAAAAGTCATGTCATATTATAGTATGTCTATTGTATAAATAGTTTGTCCCTGATAAATAAACCTGAAATAGTGCATGGTCCTGAAATAAAAAAAGTCAAAAAAGTAGTCATAGTACAGTATGTTAAAAAGTCATAAAAAAATCATAGTACATGTCGAAAAAAGTCCTGAAAAGTCATAGTAGTATGTAGATAAAAGTCATAAAAAGGCAGCATCGTATATGATGAAAAAGTCATATTATAGTATGTCGGAAAAAAATGTCTCCAGTTAAATAATGATAAAACTGACACAATTATTTTTGGTGCCAAAAATGAACAGTCATATGTCAGTGCTCTTCTGGACGCTCTAATGTCTAGGACTTCTTGAATCTTGATGTAGTTCTGGACTCTGACTTCAGTGTCGAAACCCACATCATCAGAATTACTAAATCATCCTGCCATCTCAAAAACATTGTGAGACTTAAAGGACTCATGTCTCAACTGGACTGTTTTTAGTAGACTTGATTACTGTAACAGTGTCTTTAAAGTAGAGCTGGGCAATATATCAATATTATATCGATATCGTGATATGAGACTAGATATCGTCTTAGATTTTGGATATAGTAATATGACATAAGTGTTGTCTTTTCCTGGTTTTAAAGGCTGCATTACAGTAAAGTTATGTCACTTTCTGAACTTACCAGACTGTTGTAACTGTTCTATTATTTGCCTTTACCCACTTAGTCATTATATCCACATTACTGATGATTATTGTGTAAATATTTTGTGAAAGCACCAATAGTCAACACTACAATATCGTTGTGGTATTGATATCAAGGTATTTGGTCAAAAATATTGTGATATTTGATTTTCTCCATATCGCCCAGCCCTACTTTAAAGGTCTGTACAAAATAAATCAGACAACTGCAGTGTATTCAGAACGCTGCCTCCCTAGTCCTCAGTTAAACCAAGACATTAAAAAAAACATCACCCCAGTTCTTAGAGCTTTGCACGGGCTTCCTATGAATCAAAGAGTTGATTTCAAAATCTTGTTATAGATAGATAGATTGATTTTTATTGATCCCAAAAATTGGAAATTAAAGTGTTACAGCAGCAGAATATCAGACACACAGCACACATACAGAATATACATGAAATAATAGGATACAATATACATGAAATAATAATAGGATAGAATGTACAATTACTTAACTAGTATTGATAAAGATGTAGATAAGCCTATTGTGCAAGTTGCACTTAGTGCAGTTGTGATGTCTATGTCTAACACTCAGTGATGAAGTGTTAAAAAGTTGAATTGCCTGTGGTAGGAATGATTTCTTGTAGCGGTCCGTGTGACATCGAAGCTGTCGGAGCCTCTTAGAGAAGGTGCTCCTCTGTTGGACCGGTGTGGGGGGGGTGGAGAGGGTGGTCGGGGTTATCCATGATAGATAACAGTTATTGACTTACAAAGCACTGAATTGGTTGGGACCAAAATACACGACATGTTGCTCTGTTAGGAGAAATCCGGAGCTCTAAGATCATCTGGGACAGGCCTGCTCAACGTCTTCAGGGTCAGAACCAAACATGCAGAGGCAGCTTTTAGTTTCTATGCACCGCAGATCTGGAATAAACTTCCACAACCCTAGACATCTGCCGCGACTCCATGTTCTTTTAAACCAAGGCTTACAACTTTTCTGTTGGCCATTCCTACACCTCTATGCTTCTAAAGTCTTTTAAATCTACCGTCGGTCTGTTTTTAGTTGTTTTTTGTTATGATTGTTGAATTTTCTGTTTTAATTGCTTTGTATGTGTATGCTTATGTAAACCTAGCCTGACGTCGTCATACTCAGATTCTAGTCAGAATATGAGTCTGATGCGGCTCCATTGGGCTGTGATTATGGGGGGGGTGTTTCTACCGAACCAGGAAAGAAAATGCCTCGGCACTCAATTGGATAGACCTACAACCAATCAGAGCAACGGAGACAGACGTCAAAGAAGCTGCAAGTCAAAGGCAGGCTTCGACAGAGCAAAGGCAGAGGCGGCAGTTTCCGTGTCGTGCGGACGGGTGTGGCAATGTGTATACATACGTGATTGCGGTTCTCTGTTCCTCTTTTAAAATGAATGCGCTGTCGATATCTTCTATAGCAGATGCGATGGCGGAATCTACACAGCGGCAGCCATCTTTGTTGTAAACAAATTCAACCCAAGCGCTCTTTGGTGACGTGGTTGATTACGTCACTGTTGATCATCTGTCCATCATCGTATAAAGCCCGCCCTGACAATTTGATTGGTCCGAACAGCTCTGGTTCGAGCATAGTTGCTCCAGACCGAACTTCCAGACCTCAAATGTTGTGGGCGGGGCTAAGTTCAGCTGGCATCCAGGCTAATGTAAACCACTAAATGATCTTGTCCAAATTGTGCTATATAAATTGCCTTGCCTTATCTCCTTTCTTGTTGTCTTGATTTATGCCCCTTATTTTAGAAGTAATTGCTCCTCTTTGTTCTTTTTTGATCTTAGCTATGCCTAGTGATTAAGAAATGACAATTACTATATTTTACCTTTCGTATTTATTCTGTTGTGTTGACATTGTGTGTAATTTTAGTTTCGGCTTGCATTGGAGAGTGGCCAGATTAAACCCCTCTGAGGGTTTTTTGTTCCTCTCCATCACATCTTTTATTGATTATGTGTATATTGTGTAGTATTTATTTGTGTGTAAACCAATACAACTAAAACTAATTATATATACCATTTCATATAAATCCCCCTTAATCTATTTTTGATTAATGTATATTGTATTATATTTTATGTATGTATTGTCAGCAAGATTGTGTATGATCTTTAATGTGTGTTAAATAAAGTAATAATAATCATTGTAAATTCAACCCCACTGCTGTCACAGCTGATATTTGGCATATCTGTGTTTGGTGTCTGCCAAAGAGAAGAAATGGTATCATAGTGATGCTCTACTCTTTGTCCTTATCATGCAGGCAGCAGCTCCTCTGCGTTCACCACTGCAGCCCTTCCCAGCACAGGTGTCAGTGTGGCTGCTGCCGACATCGCTGTGGTTGTCGTCTACTTTATTTTTGTCATGGGGGTTGGAATCTGGGTAAGACTATTTTAACCCTCCTTGTTGTCCTCGGGTCAAAATTGACTCGTTTACAGAAACTTTCTATACCAGAACTATGACAAAAGAATGTTGAAAAAAGTGACAAAAACTTGTTAAAAACATTTGGAAAAAAAGTGAGAGAAAAAAACATTGAAGAATTGGAAAGAAAGTGACAAAAAAATTGGAATAAAATTGACAAAAACTTTGAGAAAAGTGTAGAAAAAGAACAACAAAATGTTGAAATTTCAACTCAGAAAAACACAAAGTTGCATGGGCGACGTGAAGACAACACAAGGGTTAATTCTGGACTATTTTACACTTGCACCAATATTTACCATTATTCCTAAAAAACATCTTAAACATAACTCAAGAACTATCTCAGGTGAAGAGGTGTTCAATGTAGTGTGTTAAACCAGTGTGAGTCATAAGTCAAATTGAACTGATACCTATTTTTAGATTCCACACATGCTATTACGTATCCTTAAACTAGCTCAGAGGAAACTTGCTAAACCCTGAATACTATACCTGACAGAGAGCCAGATTGGGCTCTAAAAGTGTTAAACATGCTTGTATACCTGGGTTATAATTATTTCTTTCATAATCTACACTGCCTAAAAAGTGTCTCCTTTTGGTTCTGGTTCTTTCGTGAGTCAGTATGTGTCGCATATGACCCCCACATCAATTTTTCTGGCCTAATCCTTACCTCTGCCTATTCTACAGTCATCAGCGCGAGCCACTCGCAGCACTGTGAGGGGGTACTTCTTGGCTGGCCGTTCAATGACCTGGTGGCCTGTGAGTATGATGTGGTACTATAATGATGTTTTTCTCCCAATTCCATGGTAATGTGCTAATGCTATATGGCATTGTCAACATACCGTACTGTTCTTTTGACAGATTTTTTTGGCATATATATTTTGGCATTTCTTTAAACCAATCACAATCGTCTTATGCTCTGCTAAGCGCCCACACGGAGCCCCGGAGCCCTCTGCAAAATGGCTTCAGGAAGGAACTTCTTTTGGTGGAACATGTGTACGTTCAAAAGTTGTTTTAGTCGTGCAACAGAAAACTCAGATTGGACAGATAGTCTAGCTAGCTGTTTGGATTTACCTGGCTGCGACGGGGCAATTCCGGAAGTGGAAGGTCGTGGATATAGACTACTCGGTCTGTTGCAGTGTCTTTGCAGATCCATAAAGATCAGTTTAATTCCTGGTTAAGTCAGATCAAAAAAAGTAAAAGAAAGGTATTCATTTATTAGGATGTTTGTGCAATTTAATTGCTTGGCAGAAGGAAGGATACTTTGTATTTCCCTAGGGCTTCCTCCCTTAAGTAACACCACTTTGTAGAAATCAATATTCTATTCTGTAGACTGGGAGAGTACACTCAACCACTGAGTCATCCTCACAAGGGGATGCTTTAGGAATCATGAGCTGTCTTCCAAGGATGTACAAGGAGTGGATAGATGTTGGAGATGTTGATATTCAGTCAGGCCTGCATGTCTGAGGACTAGTAGGCCCTGAAGTGCATCAACTTTGACAACAGCCACAAACTCAATAGTTGATGTATTATTGTCCACAGTGTTGAGAGAAAAAGCGGAACATAATCAGCCGTACTTAGAGAACAGCTGTGTTTAAGAGTTCCAGACAGGATTACATGGATTCATGTGAGATGTGAGCCAGCTTGTCAGACACAAAGAGGTTGTTCCCTAACCTCGTGTCCTCTTGCCTTGCCTTACATATTTGTCTCGGTACAGGTTCCCAGTCTTAGTATTTTATTGAAACCCAGTGCGTACTGAATACTTACACTGTAATTGTAATACACAGGCTGTAATCTGAAGCGTTATCAAACATTCTATAAATTCAACGTTCTGAATGTTTTATTCAAACGAAGCACTCTTATTTTTTTAAGTAAATATAATCTTTTCTTGTTCATGTGAATGATCTGTGTGTGTGTTTACAGATCGGAGCCTCTCTGATGTCCAGTAATGTTGGCAGCGGTCTGTTAATCGGCCTAGCGGGAACAGGAGCAGCAGGAGGCATCGCTGTTGGGGGATTTGAATGGAACGTAAGGAACATAGTCTGGAAACCATGACCCATGAGTTGTATTTGTTGAGCCCACTAGATGGTGCCCTTGGGCAAGTCATCAAACCCCCAATTTGGGGCACCTGTCCATGGGCAGCCCTCTTACTCTGACATCTCTCCATTTGTACATGTATAGGTCCTGGACACGTGTGGATTTTAGGCCTGTATGTAACTGTTAACAACAGAGTGAAAAAATGATATTTCCCCTCGCGGGATTAATAAAATATGTCTTCTTCAAGTTAATAATCGTTTCATTTGATCCTGAATTGTAAAGTATGTTTCATCATGAGCTAAGAATTAATCATTGATCATCTTCTGACGTTTCATAGTAATGATGATTAAGATTTCAAACTTGGTGAATTCGTGGTGCAGACGCAACAAGCAGCTGTGCATCATGACAGCTGCTCTGATGGAAAAACTGCACGTCTTTGCTGTTCTTCTCACTGGGTGCTGGAGCTGTACAAGTATTGAAATGCAAACGGCTGTTTAAGGGAATTTCTACAGCCATTCATCATTCCTGACAATGTGTGTTTCTGTAGGCATCGTGGGTGCTGGTGGCTCTGGGTTGGATCTTTATCCCCGTCTACATCTCTGCTGGTGTGGTCACCATGCCGGAATACCTGGCCAAGCGCTTTGGAGGCCAGAGGATACGCATATACATGTCTGTCCTGTCACTCATCCTCTACATCTTCACTAAAATATCTGTAAGACAGACAGACACACACACACACACACACACACACACACACACACACACACACACACAAATGAGGTACAATCCAAGACACAGTAGAAACATGTATCTGTGTGTTACCCAGACAGATATCTTTTCGGGGGCGATGTTTATCCAGGTGTCGATGGGCTGGGATCTGTATCTGTCCACAGGCATACTGCTGCTGGTCACTGCTGTTTACACTGTGGCAGGTAAACACACACGCACAAACACACGCACACACACAAACACACACACACACACACACACACACACACACACACACACACACACACACACACACACACACACATACATAGTGCGTCTCACTATCTTTGTGGGGACCCGTCATTGACATAATGCATTCCCTAGCCCTTTACCCTAACCTTAACCATCACAACTAAATGCCTAACCTTAACCCTTACCCTCACCCTAACCATAACCTAATTCTAACCCTAATCCTAAAACCAAGTCTTAACCCTCAAACAGCCCTTTAACCTTGTGGGCTCCAGCATTTTGACCCCACAAAGCTGTCGGGACCCCACAAGTATACTGGACTCCCGGTTTTTGGGACCCAAGAATATAGTTAAACAAGAACACACACACACACACACACACACACACACACACACACACACACACAGCTTGATATAGCCCAGTTAAAAAACAACTGTTCCTCTTAATTGCACCGACAGATAAAGCTACTGTATTTGAATTGAATTGAATAATACTCTGACACAATACCGTGATTATTTGTGTGTGTGTGTGTGTGTAGGTGGTTTGGCAGCAGTGATCTACACTGATGCGCTCCAGACTTTGATCATGGTTGGTGGGGCCTTTGCACTAATGTTCATAGGTAGGGTGCACACACACACACACACACACACACACACACACACACACACACACACACACACACACACACACACACACACACACACACACTATATTATACCAGTAGTTAATACAATATTTTATACCAATAATGAGAATATCGGTGAATGAACATTTTCATTTCAAATATCTCACAGAAAATAAGTGTGATGCTGCAGTTTTCTCTTCCTGCTACTTTCACATTAATCCCAGGAAGCATTTCATGGACAGCCCCGTATAATATTTATAACATTGATCAGTTCTAATGTAAAGTTCAATGTGTGTGTGTGTGTGTGTATGTGTGTGTGTGTGTGTGTGTGTGTGTGTGTGTGTGTGTGTGTGTGTGTGTGTGTGTGTGTGTTTCCAGCTTTCTCCAAAATTGGCGGGTACGAGGGCCTTGTGGAGCGTTATATGTCAGCTGTTCCCTCGGTGACAGTCGCTAACACCACCTGCCACCTTCCTCGCAGCGACGCCTTCCGCCTGTTCAGAGACCCGGTGTCAGCGGACCTGCCCTGGCCTGGTCTGCTGTTCGGCCTCACCGTACTGGCTACATGGTGCTGGTGCACGGATCAGGTGACACTAACGGTCCATAGAAGTTCTGGGGAGGGACTGAGAGAAGTTGTCGATGTTAACATTTTTTGACTAAGTCCTGGATCTTCGCAATCCGACCTACAGCACCTTTAATGTGTGTGTTTGTGTGTGCAGGTTATAGTCCAGAGGTCTCTGTCTGCCAAGTCTTTGTCTCATGCCAAAGGAGGCAGTGTGTTGGGAGGCTACCTCAAAGTGCTGCCCATGTTCTTCATCGTCATGCCAGGCATGATCAGCCGAGCACTGTTCCCAGGTCAGTCTCTCTGTTGGACTGTCATGGTAAACACCTCATTAAACCAGCCCAAATATATATCCAACCATTGTCAAATATATTCATGGAACTGAGCATGAAATTCAGTACAGTTTTTTGGAACAGCTTTCAAAGTGCAGAGCAGGAGAACAGGCAGGCAGCCATATGTAACACATGTAAGGATAATGTTCACAGTGCAGGATGACGTCTCTGGAGTTTGAGTGATGGAAAATGTGGAGAGATCATATTTCCAAAATCTACAACACTTGAGCATTTTTAAAATGTAAAGTACATGTGCATTGAAAACGTGCAAACATACCTGGCATGACCTTTTAATGTAGGACTAATCATGCTGTGCAGAAGGCAGGAGCATTTGTTTCCACAAGGTTCTGAAACATTAGGTCTGAGAGCCTGAAAATAACTAACTACATCTTTTATTCTGTGTGTGTGTGTGTGTGTGTGTGTGTGTGTGTGTGTGTGTGTGTGTGTGTGTGTGTGTGTGCACGTGTGTGTGTGTGTGTGTGTGTATAGATGAGGTAGGTTGTGTGGATCCAGCAGTGTGTCAGAGTGTGTGTGGAACTCCAGTTGGCTGCTCCAATATCGCCTACCCTAAACTAGTGGTGGAGCTAATGCCTGTGGGTGAGTCACACACACACACACACACACACACACACACACACACACACACACACACACACACACACACACACACACACACACACACACACACACACACACACACACACACACACACACACACACACACACACACACACGGTAGAGATCACCCCTCTTCCGACCCGACACTCCAAGAATGCATTGCCCGGCTGCTCACACAATGAATAGGAAAAGGCTGGAAATGACTCTGCCTGTGGACACGTACCATCACCCTGACACTAACCCACTGCCCATATAAGGGCACACAGTCACCATTGTAAGCACTGTTGTTTTTTTTTATGTCATCCCGGAAAACTAAACAGAATATGAAATGAAACCAATCTCATAATCATATAGATCAGTCAATCCACCATTACCTTCATGTGTGTATTTGCTCCGACACTAAATGGCCATGTGCATTCTGTGCTTTCTCCTGCTTCCGTGTTATTATAATAATAATAATAATAATAATTATTATTATTATTATTATTATTATTTATTCCCTCTGTAAATGAATGATCAAATAATAGAGTTTTAGAATTGTAGAATGTAAACATCAAAATAATTGACCATCTTCTTGGCCCCTCTGTCTGTGCAGGTCTTCGTGGTCTGATGCTAGCAGTGATGCTAGCTGCTCTGATGTCATCTCTGACCTCCATCTTTAACAGCAGCTCCACTCTGTTCACCCTGGATCTATACCACAGAGCCCGGCCTGCAGCCTCAGAGAGGGAGCTCATGATAGTGGGACGGTAGGGCTCCAAACACTGATACATATTGGAAAAAGCCAACTTGATGAAAATTTGGTGACTAACAACCTTTTTCATGTTGACGGTGAAGTCGTTGCATTTAATCAGTAGGCCTTCTGTGTCATCATCAGCCGGCGCAGGGCGGGGGTCACCACTCCTCAACCCCCAGGAACTTTGTTTAAAAAGTTCAGCAGCCTCATTCTAAATTTGAAAGCATTTATAGATGAACATCCAAGTCAAAGTATCAATGATGGTCAATGATGGATAAGAATCTGCTGATCAGCAGTATCCAGACATCAGAGCCTCAATGATGCTGAGTAATCGCCTCGAGTTCACTTCAACAGTTGAAACTGCTAACTCGCTGGGTGCTGTTTGGTGGTTTATGATGCTTTTCCATAATTTCTATTTGACAATTTTAGTATGCAATATGTAAAATGTAATTGCTAGTTGTTGTGACAGCAACAATAACTTCATTCTACAACATTAAACTGCAGATTCTGCATCCAATGGCATTAATGCCAGCTGTCTGCCATGACAGTTAGTGGTACTATACTGAAGGCCTTTCCTTCACACCGGTTCATCTCTTTAGAGCCGTCTGTGCACACAGATGCTTATGATGATGCTCATGTGAACATCAGTCGTGTCTGGAGCAGATCTCGCTGCCACCGTGGCGACAGACCATTCGTTAATAAGAGGATTTATTCCGACTGCTCACGTCAACAGGCGTGTTGGAGACGGACGCATTGAAAACTGTTCACACAGCTCCACAACACAATGTGAATGACTAAAAACGTTTCTCAGGTTTGTTCTTTCTGATCCAGCCCCATGCCCGGGAGCTCCAACACAGCCTGGCCACGGAATTACCCAAAGTGCGTGTTGGCACACTCCCGATGCACTTGACAGCGATCTGGCCGGGCTGCTGGGTTCACAGGGAAAAGGCTGCGGGGGCGTCTTGTGGATAGAGAGTAAATCAAACTGCATAGCGGCATAACTGGCATTATAGCATCAAAAATGAGCTTGGAGTGAACTCGGAGGCCCTATGTCGGCTAATCACTAGAATTTCAATGACATAGGATTGTGTATTTCTTAATTTATGATAAGTTAAACAGTTTTCCTGTCTGATCCAGGCATCTTTCCATCCTTCCTAAATCCCCAACTCAGTCTGAAGACAAACAACTGTTGTGTCTTTCAGATGTCATTTGTAACGACTTAGTATCTCACCCAAAGCTGACATACTACTTTTTGGTGTATTTTTTCAGGGTGTTCATCCTCATCTTGGTCTGTGTTAGTCTGTTGTGGATTCCAGTCATCCAAACAGCCAATAGTGGACAGCTGTTTGATTACATCCAGTCAGTGACCAGCTTTCTAGCTCCGCCCATTACCGCTGTTTTCCTGATGGCTATCTTCTGGCCACGTGCCAACGAGCAGGTAGTTCACACACACACACACACACACACACACACACACACACACACACACACACACACAGGAGAGTGCATGTTTCTTTACACTGATGAATGTCCAAAGTGGCAAAACGTTCCTTATACCCAATGATCAGAAGGTTTACAGTGGACATGGCTTTGCTAAGCGTGTGTTACTGAAAAGGAGAAATCTACTCAATGTTTCTTCCACTTCCCTAACTGTGGCCTTACTATCAACATGATCTAGCGGCATAAGAAACATGCAGGCGAAAACACAAGTTGTTGTGGTCTCCACTTGGCATCTCCGTCGCCGCTGTAGCCCCAGCGTGTGGTTACATATTTGAGGAGGTGCACGTCAGCTGCGCCGTCAGCTGCTAACATACAACTATAAATCAGGCTGAGTAAAGGTATTGAAACTAGATTTTTACATTGGGAACCTCTACAATAACCTGACGCCCCAGATGGTGTGTTGCAGCCCAGTCTCACGGCAGTTCGTGAAATGGTCACGTTATTGAATCTATTGATTAGTGTACTGAACACGTTAATGTGGTATTTTCGTGTGGTGAGCACGAATTTTAAAGTAATGTATTTCAATGGGAAGCTTATTTCGTAATCACAGAACGATTACGGTAGCGAGTAGTATTGGTCAGGGTGGTGGATGGGTCAAACAACACAGCACTTTCACCCCGGAGACCGGGGATCGCGTCCCGCGTGTTGCAGTTCCTTTCCACGTTATTCTCTTCCTAACCACAACCGTCCAGTTGTTGACGGCGTCTCCTGCGTGTGACAGTTCCTTTTCCCGTTCTTCTTTTCCTAACCACAACCGTCCAGTTGTTGTGGCCGGCGTGTGGCGTTT
This sequence comes from Zingel zingel, assembly GCA_023566125.1. Classification (NCBI taxonomy): domain Eukaryota; kingdom Metazoa; phylum Chordata; class Actinopteri; order Perciformes; family Percidae; genus Zingel; species Zingel zingel. The sequence goes on from CM042322.1 coordinate 5,208,098, forward strand.
CATGTCCCTGTTGTTGCGTGCCACAGAGACCGCGGATCGTGTCCCTGCGCCTGGGGATCGCGTCCCGTGTGTGGCGGTCCGTCCCGTTGTTGTCACCGGCGTGTGGCGTTTAATTTCCCCGTTGTAGCGTTTAATTTCCCCGTTATGGCGTCCCCCAGAGCAGCCCAGTGTCATGGCAGTTCGTGAATTGGTCACGTTCAAAAATCGTGACCTGTACACGAAATAAACGACAAAATCGTTAGACCATTTCACGAACTGGCGTGAGACCGGGTTGTGTGTTAACACAGAACCATCTGTGAAGCCGGCATTGAAAACTGTTAAGGGCAGAACTTTCAAAAAAACACCTGGCAGGTGATCGGATGAGCCCGGCATTGTTGCTGTCACACACACCTACACCATCCTGTCAGTATCTCCTCACCGGACACTGACTGGTTCGGTGAGCTCATAGTTCAGACACAAATGCATTGGTTGAAGCGCTGCGGAGGAAACCTAGCTAGTCCACACAGCATTCCGGAAAATAGCCTCAGGAAGGATCTTGTTTTGGTGGAACATGTGTACGTTCAAAAGTAGTTTTAGTCTGCAACAGAAAACTCAGATTGGACAGATAGTCTAGCTAGCTGTCTGGATTTACCCTGCAGAGATCTGAGGAGCAGTTAACCATAGTCCTCAGAAATCCACCGGAGTTTAGTACACCAACACAAAGGAAGAGGAAGGTGACGGACGTCCGGCCGAAAAGAGGGACATCTGGCGGAATTTCCGGCGGCACCGGAGCAATCCCGGAAGTGGAACGTCGTTGATATAGACTAGTTGAAGCCTGACAAGATGGATTTCGGTGTGATATGCTATCACCCGCAATTCTTGCGTGATCTCGTGAGAATCCAACTGCCATACAAAGTAGCCTCTACAAGACAGAGCCACCAGATTAAACATGCAGAACCTTAAGACCCTTTTCTCTTCAGTGTTGGCTTTGTTTGCCAGTTCCATATAACTGCATTTCATTTTGTGTGTGTGTGTTTCTCAGGGTGCATTCTGGGGTCTGATGAGTGGCCTGCTGGTGGGACTGATCCGCATGGTTCTGGAGTTCTCCTATACATCTCCCTCCTGTGGTCAGCCAGACCAGCGGCCTGCTGTCCTGGCCAACGTCCACTACCTGTACTTTGCTCTCATCCTGCTGGCGCTCACCTGCCTGGTCATTGCTGCTGTCAGCCTGGCCACTGCCCCGATACCGGCTCAACATGTAAGGAGCACGCCATACATTCGTCAACACTTTCTGCAGTCACGCCCAAGCTGCTGACACAGCGTCATTCAAAAGCTGTGACCCAGGGTCATTCAAGAGCTATGACACAGCGTGGGCACCCGGATAGCTGAGCTGGTAGAGCGGACGCCCATATATAGAGGTTTACTCGGGCCCGGGTTCGACTTTGCTGAATGTCATTCCCCCTCTCTCTCCCCTTTCATTTCTTCAGCTGTCCTGTCAATAACGGCCTAAAAATACCCCAAAAATAATCTTTAAAAAAAGCTATGACACAACGGTATTCAAAAGCTGTGACCCAGCATCATTTACTTTGTGACCTCAGTGAAGGGAGCCTCCTCCCAGCTAACATCTGTCAGTTAACAATCACAACATCTGCTGGCTGAGCTGTGAGGCTTGAACATCACTGTTACAGTTTTATTACTGAGTATTCTCACAGCATGATATTCATGTTGGATAATTTAATGCCGAGGTTCAGCTAAAGCACAAACACCATGAAGAAAATGAGCAGTCTGAGATCTCAATGCACTGCAAATTAAGAAAATAAATTAAGGAAATCTTCACCTTTTTTGACACATGCGCTGCAAATACAGAAAACAACAGGGGACACTAAAAAGTGATGCACACAAGCTGGAACACTTGTTGCCATAGTTTTTGACTTATGAAGTTATTGAAGTGTTGGAAATGAGCTAAAATGGAATTATGTTTTTCTTTTCTTTTTTAAAACATTATGACAGAAGGATTCTGATGTTATTGCAGATGTTAACCTAGCGTTAGCCTTTTGCTTCTTATTTACCTGCCAGTTCAAATAATCTGATGAAATACATACAATGGGTTCATGTTATGTTAGCTGGCTAAAGTCACTTCCAGGACTGTCAACAAATATGATTCAAGAATGAAAATAAATTGCAAATTGTTTAAAACAAGTCAAAATCAGTTGCAATTTGACGGCACGAATAATATTTTGAAAGGTATACCGAGCCTTTCTGTGAGGAAGGAACTGATTAGCAATTGAAGTGCCAGGTTTAATTTTATTCCTGGTAGTTTATAACCTGCTGATCCCTGTACACACTGATCACTTGGGTTAGGGGTTAGGGGTTACGGCAGATTTCCACCAACTGCGGAACGGCTGCGGATCGGCTCCGCTGCGTGACGGCTGCGGCCATGACGGCTGCGGCCATGACTGACAGCTGAAGTCACTAGGACCCACGAGATCTCGCGAATTCACGTATGATCGCGCAATATGACAGGATGTAGTTTCTATAAACAGAACCACAAAACCAACAACGGTTTGTTTCCATTCCGACTTCAGGCCTGTCTCCGCCCATTATGACGTTTTAAAGGTGTAGTGCAGGGAAATATGATCCGCTGTGTGCATGGTGTATTTTATTTAGAAAATTAACCGGATGTTTTATTTTGTTTCTGTGCTCGACTTCCTGTCCCGCACTATCTGCCGTGTGCTGAATTGCTGCGGAGCTCTCCGGCGTCCGGCAAAAATAGAAGCTCTGCGTATCTGCTCCGGAGGGCTGCGGATCGCCGGAGCTGGGACGGAGTTGGAACGGAGTTGGAACGCAGCCGTTCCGCAGTCAGTGGGAAAACACACGTTGACTTTAATGGAAACCTAATGACTCCGCCGCCGTTCTGGAGTGGATCTGCAGCCGTTCTGCAGTTGGTGGAAATTGGGGGTTAGGATTAGCCTAACCCTAATCCGGTTATTTGGTATGTGGAAAAGACCTTTCCCACTGTAGGAATGTAACGTTGTTCTCCACCTGCGCGGGGACGAGTTCCTGAAACTAAACCGCAACACTAAAATATTAGCACGCCTTTATGAAGGATTTAAAGTGCTCATATTATGCTCATTTTCAGGTTCATAATTGTATTAAGAGGTTATATCAGAATAGGTTTACATGGTTTAATTTGCAAAAAACACCATATTTTTGTTGTACTGCACATTGCTGCAGCTCCTCTTTTCACCCTGTGTGTTGAGCTCTCTGTTTTAGCTGCAGAGTGAGACATCTCACTTCTATTCCATCTTTGTTGAGAGTCGCACATGCGCAGTAGCTAGGTAAGGACTACTAGCCAGTCAGAAGCAGAGTATGAGGGCGTGCCCTGACAGTACCTAGGTAAGGACTACTAGCCAGTCAGAAGCAGAGTATGAGGGCGTGCCCTGACAGTACCTAGGTAAGGACTACTAGCCAGTCAGAAGCAGAGTATGAGGGCGTGCCATGCTAGCAGCTAGGCGAGCATTATAACGTGTGTTACAAAGGGACGCACGTTTGTCTCTGAAGTAAAGGCTGGACTACAATAGAGCTGTTTGGAGCAGTTTGTGAACAGTGTTTTCTGTTGGAGATGGTAAGTGCCTTTGGGGTGGATTTTGGGCTTTTTCACTTTGTAAACCTATAACGTGCACAAAAAAGATATATAACACAATAAAGAAAAGGGGAAAAGCCAAAAAGCATAATATGAGCACTTTAATACTGTTGTGTGTTCAGGGACTGGGGGCAGTGCTGTAGATTGTAATTGGTCAAGCTAATACTACAAAGACGACTAGAACACACCCCTGGTCCTGTGTCTCTCAAGGCAGTGGTGGTGGGACACAACAAGTGGGCGCTGTTACTACTTTGTCTTGGTGTTTTCAATAAATCCAAGTCCGTACAACTACAGAGATCCAAAGCCCTGCTGGGGCCAGCACACCCCAGCATTGAGCACCCTGGAGCCTTCTGTAAGGTTTAATTCCCAGTTTGACAGCTTTCTCTGCTCTCTCCTGTGCAGCTGCACCAGCTGACCTGGTGGTCCAGACACAGCCAGGAGCCTCGGATCGATCTCACGCGTCCCCAGATGACCTCTGACCCCAGCCCGGACTCTGAGCGGGGGCCAGAGTCGTGGTGGCGGAGCGCTGCTTTGCGGCTCTGCTGTCTGAGCGGCCCAAGCTCTGGTTCTGTGAGTCCAGAGGCGGAGAGCAGCGAGCTGAACTCTCTGGCGGAGCAGCCGCTCTGGAGACACGTGTGCAACGTCAACGCCCTACTGCTGCTGGCCGCTAACGTCTTCCTCTGGGGATACTTCGCCTGATTCATGGTCAGTAAGGTTACACTGGTGGACTGGACTGGCATTTTGTCCTTTTTGGTTCAACGAAATTAAACAAAACGTCCAGTGGCTAAACCAATCTGCTGCTGTGCTGGACCTTCTACGCAACAACAGTTGTTAATTTACAGGAGTCTCATCAGGAAATACTATAATATAAATAATATGCAATGATCATTGCACACACACGCACATACACACACACACAGGTTTGTGGCACTATCTTTGTGGGGCCCCGTCATTGACATAATGCATTCCCTAGCCCTAACCATCACCACTAAATGCCTAACCTTACCCTCACCCTAACCATAACCTAATTCTAACCCTAATCCTAAAACCAAGTCTTAACCCTCAAACAGCCCTTTAAACTTGTGTGGTCCAGCATTTTGGCCCCACAAGGCTGTCTGGACCCCACAAGTATACTGTATGCCCAGCTTTTGGACCCCACGAATATAGTTAAACAACACACACACACACACACACAAAAACAACAGTGAACAACAGTTGATCATTTACAGGAGTCTCATCAGGAAAGACATACAATAATATGGAATGATCATTACACACACACACACACACACACACACACACACACACACACACTCCGTATTGTGCTCATGATCAAAGTAATCAGATCTTTTGGCCTGATTGTTGGTTTCCGTCTGATTCAAAGTTAATCATGAATGATGCACAAAGAAAGTGGTCCATATGTTCATTCCCAGATATCTATGAACTAATGATTCCATAATGATTCAGAAATATACTGTGGTTATGTTCAACTTACCTATTTAATACATAGCTGTTGATTCAGTTAGTCGGGGACTGTTCATTAATGTTTTGTCAGTCATCAGGTTGTTCCTGATTTCTTCCTCACTTTACTTTGCCTTCGTACTGAATTGTAAATTTCTACTGGATGAATATGAACAATAACATTTTATTGGAGTTGCCACTGATGCCGCAATGCCTAATAAATCTGATTAGGGAGTACATTCAAATCCCCAAACAGAGCCACTGTGTCTGCCAAACTATATCTATTCAACAGCATGGTGGATGCTAGAAAAGCTCTTCTCCCTGAGATGTAGCTCAGCAATATTGATTACTCTCAGATAGATATACAGTAAGATACTAATAGTATCTGGATACAAGGGAAATATTCTACAACTAAAATGTACCGAGACGATGTTGAGAAACGTGTTGCTTTTACAGTCTGCTCTCTTCAAGCTAACCACAGAGCCTAATGTTCTCCGCCGCGGGGCCGTTTGAGAGCTGAAAATAGATCAGTATATGTCTATGGAAAATATACTTATGTATTTTTTTTTTAAACTGTCGTGTATATATATATATATATATATATAATGTATTTTGTATTATTACAGTAGACCTATGAAGGAAAACCTTTGTGGTGCAGCCAGTGTCAGGTCAGTAATGCACAGGACTGCGCCTCTTTGGAAAAGCGCTTGAACGTTATGCTTGAATACAATTACCAGACTAAGCTCCCGACTGAGGAACAGTGAGTATACAATACTTTTTTTTTATTTTACCTTTATTTATTTAGGCAAGGTTGTCTGAGAGTGCCAATGGTCCCACAGCCTTATGTTCCCACATTTCTAAGATTTTTTTCAAAATTAGGACCTATGTTAGGGTTACATTCCATCTGTAGTCCATTGCTATTGGATAATAGGTTGGGTGTAATTGGCTACCAAATTAGGAGAAAGGGGGATACAATCTGATACAAATCTTTGAAAAAGGAAATGTGGGAACATAGGGCCTAATTTTGGAAAATAATCTTAGAAATGTGGGAACTGTGGGAACATAGGGCCTAATTTTGAAAACAATCTCAGAAATGTGGGAACATAGGCACGCTCCCGTAACGCTAACACTGCTAACTGTAGTTAGCTGTGACGTGAAATGTAGCAAAGTACTTGTGATGCTAAAGTACCTAGGAAAGTTTTTTTGTTCTAAATACTCAAAAACAACCTTTTCACAGTACAAGGTTGTTGTAAAGTGAGCGGTTACTTCCAGCCCTGCTGTTAACAAATGGAATGTCACGGTGTCATGAGCACTGGAAAAGAAATGAGACAAACATCAGCTCAGTTTCAAGAATATGGCAATGAAATGTTTATTTTGTCTTCTGTTGACAACGAAAAGAAACTTTACAAAGTAACAATTCAACACCAGACTCAAACTGTTTTATACTGTCTGTTAGCAGAGACTGCAGAAACCTGGGAGGGGGTGGAGGGGTGGGGGGGTTGCTACATCAACATGTTCACAGGTTTGGCTCAGCTTCTTCAACATGGACTCGTGGAACACAGAACTTGGTGATCAGATGATCAGGACATAGTATCATAGAACATCCGTTACAGCTCGCTGTTGATAGGACGTGTGTGTGTGTGTGTGTGTGTGTGTGTGTGTGTGTGTGTGTGTGTGTGTGTGTGTGTGTGTTTCAGCTTTTGTTCAGAAAATACACAATGAGTGGCCAAAATAAGGTGTTTACAACTTATTAAGAACTGTGAGCCACAAATAATCTGATAATAATATATCAGCTGATTTGTTTTGACTGACCTTGGACAAAAACTAAATTCTTAGCACAAATTCAACTTAGTGGACATTTTCTGGGCTTTCAGCCGCAGATGGGGTTAGTTCAGTTGTATGAAGGTTCAGCTCTTAGTTAGAGCCCGACTAATACTGGAATGTGAGGCAGATACTGATATCTATATTGGATTATTATAAAACCTTGAAAACACATGGTGAGACATTAACTTGTCAGCACAAACGATGTAAAGGCAACAGTGTCTAAAGAAATTCAAACATTTTGGGACAACTTGTTCTTGGATTCTCACCAAAAAGGTCCGCTGGTAGCTTGTTCTGGAGCTTTCAACAGTAGGACATGATCTTCCTCAGCAGATGACATTTGCAAAATGTACGGTATTTTTAAACTTTTAGTATTTCTAAAGACTCACGTTGGCTGAAAGCTCAAGACAGAAAGCTACTAACGGACCGTGTGGTGCAAAGTTTATAATAATATCTTTGGCATTTTGTCTGAGTCCAGTTCTTGGTGGCTGCCATATACAGCCGGACCATCTGCAATATATCGATATCCGACGATTATCAGCTCTACTCTCATCTTTATGTTGTAAATGGAGATTCCATTCGCAGATGGAGGCCACATCAATTCCAGTGAGCACACCTCGTGATAAATATTTTGTATAGAGATTCTTAAAGAATTGGGACCAGATATATTGAGCAGGACCATTTTGCAGTCCATTAATAAACTTGTCACCGCCATCTGGTGGACAAATTATGCAACAGGAATACTGTTTCTGAATGATTTGAAGCATATACTGTATACTCAGGCATTTCTATCTACCAGCAATACTATAAGCTGATCCATCGGTGGCCGGTACATATCGATTCATCAGACAGTTCTTAATTATGAACACTTTTGAGAGTCAAAGAAATACAACAAAACATGTTCATACAATGTCATCATAATGAAAGTAACGTAAAACATGTCCAATCAGCAACATGGTGCCTGCAGCGCTGTTCACAAAAGCAAAACCGCTGTGTCCTCATGCACGTGGAAACTAGATGGAATTACATTAATTTGTCCACAAATGGATTCGTAGGCCAGGCCATGCAGATTGGAGGCTGTAAAAGAAGTGGCAGGGTGCAGTTGGCTTCAGCAAGTTGTGCTTGAACTTGATGATAGAAGGATATGTGCTTGTGTTAGTTTCTTTTGGAGAACAGTTGGTATGGTTGCTATGGGTTGAGCTTTTGTTGAACAGGAACCACCGGCAGTCACAGAGGATTATTACACATGATGTCAAGGAAGCCATCAACACCAGCAGATCTGATGGATTCTTATCATGAACATATCAGACTTGACGTAATACGATCAATACGAAGGGGACAGAACAGTGACTATTCAAGAAAACAAGATCTGTAATCTCTGCATTTAGAATGTAAAGTGAAAAAGAACTCAAGGCACAAATAAATACTGCAGAATGGAATACAATGGGGAACACAGCATCTGCACGCTGTCAGATTTCAGATAGTCAGGGTTGCAGGGAAAGGTGGAGTCCACCTGGGCTCACACTGGGACCCACTGACCCGACACCAACGCTCATCAGAATCAAGAACCAAACACAAACTATTTAACAACCAATCTGAGACCCAGAGATTATTTCCCAGTTCAGCACTTGTCATCTGAACCAAACGAAATACTAAGCAGAAAATCCATGAGTGTAATGGAATGTAGCCTGATGTGAAGTGCTACATGCTGACTACTTTGTCCCACCATCTGCTAACACCGCTACCTGCTGGGAAACACTCTTCTTAAATTACTCCACTCTGAATTAGACAGAGAGAGGGAATTAAAGCACAAGGTGTCAAAGAAACCTGCGAGTCACTTTGTGAAATTCAACACTTTGTGATGAAGACATGCTTGGCCTCAGCTGCTCAACACCGCACCTGACCCTAAGCTGCTGAGCACCAAGAGTCATGAGTATAATGAGATGAAGTGAGCAGCCGTCGCTCAGTAATACCAGTGATAGAGAAAGACATTACTATCTCTACGGCTCTGAGTAATACTCCTCTTCCTGCTACAGTCACACCACAGTCAAGTCACCTGGAAACAGGGCTCATGTGGTACTGAGAGAAGAAAGGCGTAACACCAACACTGTTCTCCAGACAGGAAACGGCACGGCCTCAGAGCCATGTCTTACCAGTGTTAAAGGGGCGCTATGCAGTTTCGGCAATTTCTTTGCCGTTTTCTCGCAGGTTTCTCTATAGAGCTCCCCCTACAGTTTCGGAATAGATATTTGGCAACACTGTCGTAAAAACTCGTTGGTGACTCTCCCTCCCCCTCCCATCTTCTCCCTCTGGTCACGTGCATTTGTTTTCAAAGAAGCCGGCGAACGCACAGAGCCATGTCCACTGAGGTAGATGGCTAGTAAGCCCCTAACAGCCGGTTCCTGGATGTGGGCAGTGCCGTGAAGCAATCCGTTAAACATTGCGAGACCTGATAGCACGCGATACTTACCGACGCTGAGGCCGGCGGCTCGCCGGCTGAAAGTTGCAAGGGTGGTTTTTCAGCTCACAGGTGCTAGGGGGGGGAAGCGAGACTACCACCATTCAACCCGAAAAAAGTTAAAGGTAAATATAGCTTAAAAAGAACTGCACAGTTCCCCTTTAAAGCTTTGTGGCTCAACACGAGCCAGACGAACTGTAGCGGCAACACTGTAAACATGGCGACCGCTGCTGCAAGGGCCTCTAGGAGAAAGGTGGGGCAAGTGAGTTCAGGATATAGCCACCGTGGCATTAAGACTTTCCCAGAAGGCCTTGCAGCGTTTCTGTGGAGAGACCTGGTGTACTGACTGCCATGTAATGCTCGAAAACTGTAGAAAAGAAATGAGAAACATTGCTCTGGCCATTTCCTACCTAAAACCTCCATCCATCTGTTGTCTCATCACCTGTGGTGTGGTGTGTCCGGCTTTCAGACAGGGCGCGAGTCATTAAAGTACCACTGAAGCATCGTGGGAAACGCGGTGCAATCAGACCTTTGGTGACGAGGCCATGGGTGAAGTGAAACACGTGTACACGTCTTCTTTCACACAGCGTCACCTTTTGTATTAGCCTGTTGGTTGGGACAGGAGACACAGGCCCAGACACTGTGGGGTCATCTGACAGGTCCAAGACGGGGCTAATACTCCCTTAGAGGGAGCATATCATATTGACGCAGACGCGCGCCAGGATGCTTGGTCAATCATGTTGACCAAGCATCACATTTTAATTTGCCTGTTTTGTCTAAACCCAAAAGATATTCACTTAATAGTCATAAAAAAAAAAAAAAAAAAAAAAAAAAAAAAAAGATATTCACGATTTTGAGAAGGTGGACTTCTTAAAAATGACTTATGGTTTCAGATTCACTTTCTGTCAATCAATGGAAATTGAAACGACTCGCGGCATCCATCTGCGGTTTAATAAACGTTTTAAATTCAGTCCTTAACACGAGGACCATTTAGTAGCTAATCTAGAGCCTTCAATCACTTCACATGATCTTCATTGGCACAGGTATCTGTCCTTGAACTCCATGACAACAGGGCCAACTCCGCCTCCAGAACAGGTAACAAATGGAACGTCGTAGTGACATTTTTGCTACGTTAAAAAGCGTGACTCATGACAGCGGGAGATATTTACAGCCGCACACAACTGCTGTGGTTTCTGTGCGTTTCCTCTACAGGAGACCAAGGACCACATCATGGCACAGTGTGAAGCAAGTAACGGGACGAGACCGTGTGACAGGACAGGAATTAAGCTCCGGGTCAGAAATGGCCAGAGGACAAGGTCCAAACATACTCATGGTCATATTCAACAGTGAACATGTGGTCAAAAATGATGTGCCTAGACGTTTCTCTCCAGCTCTATAGTGCTCAAAGAAGTTGAACTTTTCACAGCCATTGTGTGCCATTCAAGAACAGCAGTAGCTTCAGCTAAGGTTCTCTCATTCTGGCCACAGTCCGACACACAGCCCCACTCCTCAGCGTGGTACAGTACAGTGAAGAGCTTTGTCACATGGTCCAGCACTCAATCATAAGAATAAAAACCATACAAAAATCTAAAAAATAAAAACACATCTCAGACAGAAAATATACACTCTCACATGAAAGCATGTTGTCCTGTACAGAGGAGCAGCTCCACTCTTTTCACACAGTGCACCTCTAAGCACAACAAAAGGCAAAATTAAGAATATACACATCTCTAACTGACGAAATAATTTAGGTTTGAAAAGAACAAAATCTGGTAAACAAAATAAATTAAGGCATGCAAAAGATCATGTCATTTGGATACTCACGTTTTTGTTTTTTTTAAGCCAAGATCTTTCTGTCAGGAAGAAACCACTCACTCTTATTAAATCCTACGAAGGTAGCTGCCAAAATAAAATTCAAACCCACTGGAATATCACTGTAATATGCCCGAGCATTTAAAGGCCCATATTTACATATATTTGTGTTCTGTGTTCGAGCTTTAAGAGGCTGATATTTACATACATGTTCATGCGGATTCAGCAGCAGTGCAGCAAAACAAACAGCGAACACAGACAGGAGTGCTTCTTCAACATCCTGCATAAGAGGAAATAAATACCACGTATCAAAATAATTTTTTTTTTTTTTTTTAACATCACAAACAATGTCACCCTTACTCAGATCCCTCTTTCAAAAGGAATACTGTGGCCCAACAAAATGATATGTAGAAAACAAATGATAGTAGAAAAAGCTTGTCTGTTGGCTTGTAAGGTGACAGTGATACATGAGAAGTGAAGCAGTGCGAGCCGAGCCGAGCCAGCTGTGGTTCTGCCACATTAAGGCTTTGCAGTAAACATCAGAGTGAGATGCTGCTGCGCCCTCCAACCTACACACAATTATATCAACCTGTAGTAGCTAAGCCGGCACAGACAAAAAGACATGCAACGCACACATACACACGTTTGTTTCACTATCTTTGTGGGGACCCGTCATTGACATAATGCATTCCCTAGCCCCAACCATCACAACTAAATGCCTAACCTTAACCCTTACCCTAACCTAATTCTAACCCTAAAACCAAATCTTAACCCTCAAGCAGCCCTTTAACCTTGTGGAGTCCAGCATTTTGGGCCACACAAGGCTGTGCAGATTCCACAAGTATACTGTATTCCCCGGTTTTTGGACCCCACAAATATAGTAACACACACACACACACACACACACACAGAGACTTGCCACTGCCTCTTCTTCGGTTTGGACTTTCTTTTCTTTTTTCCTGGCTAAGATTTCTTGGCAGCATTACATGGTGTGCCTCGTCCCCCCTCCCGGCCTGTGCACCCCCTCGTCTCTGCCTCTGAATGGCTGAACGCTGGGAGGCCAGGCCGGAGAGGAGCTGGGTGGCCTGGGGGTTGTGGAGGAGGGGCTGGGGGCAGTTCAGTAGTCTATGATGGGTGCGAGCTCGGGGGACAGCTCCACCGTGACGTTCTTGTAGAGGCTGCTGAGGGAGATGTGGGGGCTGTAGTGGAGGTTGTTGAGGCCATCCAGGTGTTGGCGCTCTTTGGAATACCTCAGCAGTTTATACCTACAGACAGAGGAATACCTCAGCAGTTAGTACGTACAGACACAGAGGAATACCTCAGCAGTTAGTACGTACAGACACAGAGGAATACCTCAGCAGTTAGTACGTACAGACACAGAGTAATACCTCAGCAGTTAGTACGTACAGACACAGAGGAATACCTCAGCAGTTAATACCTACAGACACACTCCTCTCCTACAGGAGAGGAGTGTGTCACTGTGTTCTGCCAATCTTCTATTCCTTTCCAAAACTCTTGAGTGTGCCATTTATTATCAACTCTCTTCTGATCTTCACCAGAACAACCTTCTGGATCCCCACCAGTCTGGCCACTCAAATGAAACTGCCCTCCTTGCTGTCACTGAGCAGCTTCACGTCGCTAGAGCTCTCTCTTCGTCATCCTTCTGGACCTTTCTGCTGCCTTTGACACAGTGACCCACCAGATCCTCATTTCGACACTTCAGGGTGTCTCAAGCTCTGTGCTCTCCTTGCTCACATCTTACCTGGCAGACTGTACCTACAGGGTAACTGAGGATCTATCTCAGAACCTTGCCCACTCACAACTGGGGTCCCTCAGGGTTCAGTCCTGGGTACCCTCCTCTTTTCTCTGTACACCAACTCTTTCGGGTCTGTCATTCATTCGCATGGCTTTTCATTCCACAGCTACGCCGACGACACCCAACAAATTCTCTCCTTTCTCGAGTCTGAAACGCAGGTAGCAGCATGCATCTCAGCCTGTCCGACTGACATTTCTTCTTGGATGTCCACACACCATTTGAAAGTCAACCTCCATCTCTGTCCATCTCATATGGAATTGGACACCTTGTGTGAAACCATAAGGCTGTTTACAGAGTAGCTGTAGTTTCAGTGTATCTGCACACTGTAGCTCAGTGCTCACCAAAGTAAAAGTCCACTCTTCTGCTTCCTATTGGATACTAAAAACATTATCTATATTCTATCAGGAGTAACAGATCGAGATCTCCGTCTTTATCTGAGCATCATCTGGACTGTTTTGTGTCATTGACGCGGTTACCATGGTGAGAGCAGGTGGTCTTTGGACAACCAAATATTACAAGAGAACTAAACGATATTTAAATCTGTGGGGAGATATTTCTTATGCAACTAAGCATCACCTACAAATGTAAGAATAATATAAAATGAGACTGTTGAAGGTACTGTGGGAATCCTATCTGCTGAGCCAGCAGCTCATCCATGTGTGTGGCCACGACGCAGTGCATTCTGGGAGATGGACTCCACTGGGCTGTGTAGGCTTCCAAACGGCTGCTTATGTGATACCATGAACCTTGTTAGTAATCCCTTCACTGTCTGTGGGGAATGTTTTTCGCTTTCTCAAACGCTGTGGCTATCAAAGACTGCGTGGGCCGACATTTCCTTTTACTGTAAACAACCCACGCGCGTGCATGGCACCCTTTGGCCTCTGACATCATGCCAGCGTCGTGTCCAGTCACTGGCTTCTTCTCAGTAGCAGACTGTCCGAGTCCGACCGCAATAAAAAAAAACAACAACAACATTAACCGCTACCATCTGTGAATGGCATCTAATTTGCAGATAGGTTGATTAGCGTCAACAAGGCAACCGATACCGATGTTCTGCCAATCAATCGGTGCATCCCTTCTTCTATTCATTCATTTAAAGGAGTTAAATGACTTTTTGCAACATGGAGTACAAATGAAAGAATAATTTATAGAGACTTTATTGTAGATCTGAGACAAAAAGCCGTCTTACCTCCCGAGGAACTGCACCTCGCCTCTGTGGTGGTGAGGAATGGACTTGTATTTGCCGATCTCTCCGTCCGGTCGCGTGACATTCAGACCAGCATAGTGAACCCTGAGGAGAGACCAGGCTGCATTACTTCCTCCCCCCCATCTGTTTAACTGTAAACACTGTTCACAGTCTACTAACAACCTGCTGAAAAAAGCATGAGCACCGTCTCCTCCCAGGCACGCTTGTTTAACATTTGTTCACAGTCAGCTGACAATGTTCTGGACATCAAGCTAACAACATGTTGATTACACACAAACATCACACGCCATGTGAATGTGAATCCACTGTACAGCCTCCTTTAGTAGACTAACCTGTTCCACAAGTCGTCATCCTCTCCTCCCCAGCCCCAGAATGCATTGGGAAAGCCATTAATCTTGCGAAACTGCTCCACAGTGAGTCCACTCACCCCGCCAAAGAACTCGCTGTATGGAAGACTGGAAGCAACCACAAGCACCGGTTACACGTAGATCGTACATCGTGCACTGCATGTCAACTCTCAGTGCCACAGAAGAAGATCTGTACTTGTTTCAACATTAGATCCACAGCTTTAGCCGTTTATATTTGATATGTTCTCAAAAGAGTATCTGCATTTTCATGACACACTCACATGTACATGTATTTGTCCAGCTTGGCAGCAAAGTGGCGTGGCATCTGACCACAGCCGTAGTAGTTTCGGTCGTTCTCGGGGATATGGTCAACATCGTGGAAGATCAGGCAGTCCCAGTCCAAGTCCTTCATGGCCTCCAGGAAGCCCACGTTAAACAGCATGGCTCTGTTGAAGGGCTGGCTCCCGCTCTATACACACACAAAGCCTTGATGTCATGGGCGCCCTTCACTACGCAAAAAGACTTTAGAACAGTGTTGCAAAAACACACACGACCACTTAAACCAACACACACACACACACACACACACACACACACACACACACACACACACACACACACACACACACACACACACACACACACACACACACACACACACACACACACACACACACACACACACACACACACACACACACACACACCTGTTCGATGACGTAGAAGGCAAACTGCAGCCGCTGTCTCTGCAGCATGGGGATGAGGTGTTGGAAGAGGATGGGGAGATGTTCATGCCGGTTTCTAAATGGAATCAGGATGGCCACCTGAAGACAAATATTACAGTAACAATCCACCCGTACGTCTACTAGCTTTGCTTCCCCCCCCCAGAATAATCCATTCTGCATCACAGACATTATACCAGTACTCTATATAATTCAAAGACTTGTGAAATGCATGCAGCCACCTTCCAGCGAGGTTTGCAGTCCTTTGGTTTCCAATGGCCTCCAAACTCCATGTCAAAGAACTTAGAGAACTGGAGTTCTATCTCCTCCATAGGGATCTCTGTCATGTTCACTTCCATAAGGCCCTCTGTGAACACATGATTCCAGCGAGACATCAGCATCACACAACTAAAGGAAAACACAAGGCTGGCACTAGTAAAGACACAGCCCCTCTGATATTGGCTCCCTCGGGTTTGATGATTTCATGATGTTTGGAAGATAAATCCTGCATCAGTGTCTGGTGTTCAGAGTGATGATCCACAAAGGATCGCACTGTGGCTTTCATGCCTCTATTAACTTAGAAATAGGCCTACAAATTACATCAATTCTGCAGAACACTTTGACTAAACAAAACGGTATTTTTTAAGTTACAAAAGGGATTTACGCCTACATTTATTTACACCTATTTTAAATCACTAGAATCCATCATCATCACCAAATATTATTGGAAAAACAAGACACCTAGGATCAGATTGGCAACCCTACAAAAAAAAACATTTCTTGCCAAACCAACTGCAATACATACTTGTGGATCCATCATAACCAATCAGAAAACACATCCCATAATGTTGTCAGACACTTAGAATAATAACCTGAGCCTGAACTTTTAGTGGACGCTTACAGACGGTGAACATTTGTCCTATAGGGTTACATTGCAGCCCGGTTCACAGCTGCTGGTTACAGTGTTCTCACTCAATACTGGACCAATTTCAAAGTCTTTTTGTTTCCATTAGTCACTTACACACAAATGCATGGGGAAATAGGGTTCTGGTTGAAAATACTGAAATTTAACTTTAATTTGCATGAGCTCAAAAACAAAAATGACATCTACTTTTTGGATTTCGACCGTAAAGTGATTCATGTGAACATGAATCACTTTACATTCACTGATGAACCTACATTATGGGACAGGCTACTCCTTTTAAAAAAAAAAAAAAACACATGAAGACCTAGAACCTCACCTCCATTTAAAAACATATTTTTCCTTTCTTAAGATAAGTTCCCTTACATTTCCAATATAGTGAAAACAGCTAGAATCATGTTCTGAGTGGAGTAACCCTTAATATTTCTGCACTTTAACACCGTCACTGCAAAAGAACCCTTTATCATGTCTGATAGTAGGGAGGGGGTTCAACCACAGACACACACGTACACAGTTTTTACACCGCTCTACCTGAAATGAAAATAAATGTACTTAAAATGGATTTTCGTTTCGGACTCTTGTGTTTCGGTCTTTTGTGCGTTGGAATCATACCCCTATGTTGATAAGTGGCTTTGGAAGGATTTCAAGCCACTACAGCGCCAACACGCTATAATTAGGCAAGACCGGTCCAAAAAACATGCCATCATTTAGAAGACTTCACAAAGGGCAGGGGCTTAGCAGGACATTGGCAATTACTCATTGACCATTAGTCCAATCATCAATAATCTTGGAAGATAGCTACCCTCATTGTTTGGCAATTGGTGTGCCAAAGCATTCTGAGCCCGACCCATAGGGGGCGCCACAAATGCCAAAAACAAATAGCTCAAAAGCTGGTGAACAGGTTTGGTGCTCATGCTCTGGGGGCAAGTATCAACCAAAATCTGAAGCTTGATATTGATTGGTACACAATCCTGATTTAAGTCAGTGGAGGTATCCCGCACCATGTTCTGAACATTCACACCTGGTTCATCCATAGCAGCTCCGAGTCTCCAGTTATTGGGATGCTGCATACACAGGAACGATCAAACAGGTGTGTGATCGCTCTCACTCCGTCTTTAAAACTGAATTAAACCAGCTGAAGGGACTTTGCTCGGCTTTGTGAAGCCTCAGACCTTTTTTCATTTGAGGTCATTAGAGCTTCAGTTGGCTGTTAAAAAAGGTTTGAAATCTGAATGCCTGCTTACAGCTCGATTTATTATTTGCCCCTTCTTTTGTTCCGCCATCAAGTTACTCACAGAACTAAGGTTAATGCTGTGATTAGCATATTTCTGCAACATACAGCACCTGTAACCTTTTGTGTTTTTTTTTTTTAACTGAAGCATGAAGCAGCACAGCTTCTCGTGCAGTAGAGGTCTCTTGTATAAAAAGATAAAATCATTTCCATCATTGATCACAAAATCATGATTCCCTGAAGTCATTGACCCTGAAACAACCCGTTCCTAGTGCAAGGAATGCTCTACTCACTCATAGAAGGTAATCGCTGTGGGCAGGGGAGGTTCTGGGCGTAGGTGAAGTTCTCAGGGAGGTACGTGGTTGGCTGCACCAGGTATTCACTGGAGTTACTGCCGTCAGGATAGTCTGCAGAAGAAACCATACACACTGAAGGTACTTACTTTTCTTAAGGGGTGCACATTTCCTGTTGGTTTTCCTTAAATGATTGTAAACTGGTACTGCAGCACCATTACTTCCAAAATACTACCACAATACACATTCTGTTTACTAATCTGATATCATTTTAAAAGGCTAACCGAGAAAACATTGCAGAACGCTTTCGCAATTATGTAAGCACATAATGTAATCTGAAAACTGCTACCCTGGTTAAAAAAAAACAATGCAACTGATCTCAGCTGGTATTCTGTCTGTAATGGAGTGGAATGGAAATTTCGAAGTAACCCCAAAATTTCGAAGTGACCTTTTCATCCTTTTTACTTAACATTTTGTTATTTATTTAGAAATGTATTTTCTAGAATTTTCTTCTTTTTTTTGAAAAAAAATAAAACCCCTCCCCTCTTATTCTATTTTAGCCAGTTTTTATTTTAATGACTGTTTTTAAATGCTCTTGAATGTTTTATGTAAAGCACTTTGCATTTGCCTTGTTGCTGAAATGTTCTGTAGAAATAAAGTTGCCTTGCCCTACAACCTCCAGCCTGCCAGTCAGTCACCAGGGCATAGAGAACGCTGTCTCGAAGGAAATGTGAACTGCACCGCGGCTGCTTTCGCCTCGCCAATATATTATATTGCAGGGAACGCGGTCTGTGTGGAGTTTTGAAAAGTGTAACCACACTTGCATCCGCGTTATCGGCATTGCTGCGACTCCCTGTGACTTTAACAAGCTCCAGAGGCGACACAGTCTCTCTGAAGCGAAGTTTATATGTCGTTGCAGCGCGAAGGCTCCGCAATTTGTTGTGGCGGGTGGTCGTGCACCTCCGAATTTGACGGTAATTGAAAGTGTGACTGTATTTCACTGTAGAGGATTCCAACATTGGGACGTCCAACAGTCTGCAGCTAAAGACACAAAACACACTATGGTCACTGCTGTTGTCGGAAAAACACAGACGGGACTAAATGCTGCGTTTACTTGAAACTGGTAAACCTCGGGGTGCATTTAAAGTTACTGTAAAATACTCTCCCTATGTTTTAGTCGTTTAATAGCAATTTATTGGTGAAATAAGTTATTGTTGCAAGTTATTACATTTTTAATAAATCTTATAAATTCCCATTTTTTTTGTGCTGATCCAAAAATTGACTCAAATGACTCCAAACCGTAATCCGATCCAAACTATTGAGTTTTGTGATCCCTTGCACCCCTAATAATTAGTGTAGATAAATGTAATGTTTCATGGTACGTCAGTGTTTATCATGGATGTGTTTACTACTGTTGCCAGGCAGCCTGCTTTCCTTTACTTCCACGTTCTACTTCTCTACTACTTCTTGCTTATTCACATATTTTGTTTGTACGCCCTCTGGTGTTTCAGAGAATACTGCAACGAACAATGCGTTGAGCATTAATGTCTCCGTGCATGCTCGTATCGCACGCTCCATCTATGGAGGCCGGCGCCACGGTGTCTCGCGCCAGTATAACTGAAGCTTTAGTCTGCACCACAGCTCTGCGCACTTGTGTCGGAGCTGAGCCGCTTTCTGTCAATGTGCAGAGGACAGAGAAACTCGAGCTTACGCGCTCTCAGGTACCGAAATATGGCACCGATTGATTTAACATGAATCGGTCCTCGGTAGTACTGACGTCGGTACCCGAAAAAGTCCAGAGTTTGGTACCCGACCCTAGTGAAAGGCCAGAATGGGGCTATATTCACATTGTGTCAGGCCATGACACTGCTGCCTTCACACACTCTGTAAACTCCCAATGTTGATGATTGTCATGAATCAGTATTGTGCGTTTTGGTTAAAAAGAGAGGGCAAGGATAACTTTTGTAATAGACTTTTGGTATATAGTTCTAAAATCATGCGACATAGTTAATTTGCTGTGATATTATGCAGACCAGAAGACATGCTCATCGGGCAGATATTTTGATAAAAGTGTTTTATCAGCCTTCAAGTGTGTTTCCTCTTCATGTTCACATTGTACTAACTTGATTATTTCCCCAGACATTTTGAAATGTTGGTATAATTTCCAATAGGCACTGTGCAGTTAGCTAGTTCGCTTTAGCACACACACCCCCCCCCCGCGCTCCCTCCGCCCACTCCCCGCCGCTAGGAGACTACTTTGCAGAAGGAGAATGTACAGCAGCTCTGGAGGCAGTCCTTCAGTTGGCGGCTGTTGCAACTCCAGTTCAGCCAGCACAAACCCCAGAGCCGGGGGCCCCAGCGGGCCGCTGCTGACTCAGAGTCGGAGGTCCTGGATCAGAAATGTCACTGGGTCGTGCGCTGGCTGGGTTCGAGTTGCTGCAGCCGCAACTGAAGGTCCGTCTCCGGCCGCCGCCGCAAGACGTACATTACAAAAACATAGCATGTGTGACGTTAGCAACGTTATCTTCCCTGCCATTCATCCTCATCCCATGCTCTGTCCCTGCCTCTGCTGAAGCCTCCTTAAAAAAAAGGTAATAGGCGGCTGCATATATGAACACATGAAAACACATAACCTTAAAAAAAATTCTAACAAAAGGTTTCTCAGCTGTTTTTTGTAGTATTAGGTGTCCTTAATAACACTTTACCAAAGTCTGACCACTAGAAAGGTGTAATTTTCAAGACAGCGTCCAAGATGGGCAGATCGCCCTTAAAATATAAGTCCTTCAATATTTGACCTAGTCAAGTAATCTTGATGTCTATCCCCATGTTGTTTGGGTCTATGAATCCATTGGACTGGTCTAATTTGCACTGAGATGATTACATACTTATGGAATACATGATTTTGTGAGATTACTGTAAGGTTTTTTTAACTCTTTGTTTGGGGTGAACCAGAGATGTAAACGGTTTAGCCTATGTCATGTAACTCCTACTCAGTGTGCGTTTTTGGACACATGCCCTTTTATCGCTAAAACACAGACTTGATGTTCAATGTAAAAGTTAACCAGTACTGGGCAGGCCTTAGCTCTGACCTTGTCATTGAGCAGACATTGATGCGATCCTTGAAAAGCAGTGGAGGGGCTTGACCCATGGAAGTGGAATGACTGAAGAAATGCGAGCATTGTGGACCATGTTTACAGCCATCACATCTGAATACAACAACGTAGGGCTGGGCGATATGGAGAAAATCAAATATAACACTATTTTTGACCAAATACCTCAATATCGATACCGCAACAATATTGTAGTGTTGACTATTGGTGCTTTCACAAAATATTAATATGAGATTTTTGATAATCATCAGTAATGTTGATATAATGACGAAGTGGGTAAAGGCAAATAATATAACAGTTACAACAGTCTGGTAAGTTCAGAAAGTGACATCACTTTACTGTAATGCAGCCTTTAAAACCAGGAAAAGACACCACTTATGCCATATAATGATATTACGATATCCAAAATCTAAGACAATATCTAGTCTCATATCACGATATCGATATATCGATATTGTCCAGCTTTACAACAACGCCATGCAGGAATTCAATGACCTCACCTACACAACCAGCGAGCAGCACCGAGAATCCTCAGAAGCAAGGATGAAAAGAGATCACTCTGATCTAGAAAAGGAAAAGCTTAGCATGTGCACACCATTCTCTCTGAGAAATATTGTAACTGGTGGTGTTGCCAAAGAGGAGGTGAATGTGCATGAGTTTGAGACTGTTGGCAATGAGATCATTGAAAAGATGATTGGAAAACCCGTTTTTGGAATATCCTTCAAAACGGAAAGACCGGGCAAAAACCCTTGCAGATGACCAACGATCGAACCATTGATCCTGCTTTGCTGTTCAAACGGTTCCTGATCATGTCGAAAACTGGACAGTTTTCACTGGAAGATGTAATGAGCTATGAGCTCTGCTCATTTCCTGCAGCCCTGTTCGAAGGCAAGGACATCTTCTGTAAAGCCAACAAGCCCCAACTAGCACAGGCAGTCACAGAGTTCTCAAGCAAGAAATCTAACAAAACTGTCCTGGATTCCATCCCACCAACTGAACGCATTATGTCCTTGAAAGTGGCTCCCTGGTTCACCGCTTTGCATGGAAAAAGCGTGACAGTTACGGTTAGATCTGGGCAATATATCGATATTATATCGATATCGTGATATGAGACTAGACATCGTCTTAGATTTTGGATATCGTAATATGGCATAGGTGTTGTCTTTTCCTGGTTTTAAAGGCTGCATTACAGTAAAGTGATGTCATTTTCTGAACTTACCAGACTGTTGTAACTGTTATATTATTTGCCTTTACCCACTTAGTCCTTATATCCACATTACATTACACATTTATCAAAAATCTCATTGTGTAAATATTTTGTGAAAGCACCAATAGTCAACACTACAATATCGTTGCGGTATCGATAGAGATATTTGGTCAAAAATATTGTGATATTTGATTTTCTCCATACCGCCCAGCCCTAGTTATGGTGGCATTGCACAGTCAGGACGTTTCTGGGTGAGTCCTGACTGCCCCGTCTCCGACTGAGCATGTCAGGTCGGCTAAAATGAAGGCAGACAGCTCCTCCAGCGGACGACGGCACGAAACACACCGAACAGACTCGAGTCACTGACCTCGCCAGACTGTCCAACGGCCGATTATCGGCCCGGTGTGTAGCTGCCTTTACTCATTCTTCTCCTCTACTATGCCGGGACGAACAATAGAGGCCTCTATTTTCGTTCAGACAAGTCCAAAGCTACTAAAGTGTACAACAGGGCTCCAGACTGCGACCAAATGGTCGCATTTTGCGACCAAAATTTGAGTGTGCGACTGAATTTTACATCCAGTCGCACATGTGCGACCAGTAAATTTGCCCCCTTTTTTACACGTTAAACGTCGAAATTTCGGTACCTGATAGCGTAAGCTCAAGCTTATCTGTCCTCTCTGAAAATTGACAGAGAGCGGAGCTCTGACACAAACACACACACTCGCACACACGCATAGCTGCGGACGGTGCAAACTACGTCGGCTCTGCAGTTTTGTTGAAGTCACAGTGAGTCACGGAGATACCGATAAAGTGGTTTCAAGTGTGGTTACAGTTTTTCAAAACTTCACGCAGACAGCGTTTGCTGCGATATGATATTAATGGAGAGCCGAAAGCGGTCGCAGTGCTGTTGACGTTACTTCCTAAGCAGGCACAACAGTGGTTTCTGTGCCCTGGGGACTGACTGACAGGCTGAGGATGTAAGGCAAGGCAACTTTATTTCTACAGCAGCTTTCAGCAACAAGGCAACTCAAAGTGCTTTACATGAAACATTAAAGAGCAATTAAAAACAGTCATGAAAATAAAACAGGCTAAAAAAGATTATACAAATAAAAGAATAAAAGTGAGTAAGAAATGAATAATTATTCAATTTAATAGTTTGTAGGGATGGGTTTGGGAGGAAGAGGGTTCTGTTTAATTAATAAAATAACATAATGTTCTAAGTACATAGGATAAATAGGTTTGACAATAATTTTTACAACTGAAATAATTGTTTTGTAATTATAGAGGGAAAGTACCAAAAAAAAGGTACCGTTGGGCAACGGAACCGAATTTCAGGTATCTGTACCAATATTGGTTCAGTAGTAGCCTAAACAATGCATGTTTAATTTTAAGTTGAATTCATTGTAATTGTAGACTAGAGCTGTTATATACAGTGAGGAAAATAAGTATTTGAACACCCTGCTATTTTGCAAGTTCTCCCACTTGGAAATCATGAAGGGGTCTGAAATTGTCATCGTAGGTGCAGGTCCACTGTGAGAGACATAATCTAAAAACAAAAATCCAGAAATCACAATGTATGATTTTTTTTAACTATTTCTATGATACAGCTGCAAATAAGTATTTGAACACCTGTCTATCAGCTTGAATTCTGACCCTCAAAGACCTGTTAGTCTGCCTTTAAAATGTCCACCTCCACTCCATTTATTATCCTAAATTAGATGCACTTGTTTGAGGTTGTTAGCTGCATAAAGACATCTGTCCACCCCATACAATCAGTAAGAATCCAACTACTAACATGGCCAAGACCAAAGAGCTGTCCAAAGACACTAGAGACAAAATTGTACACCTCCACAAGGCTGGAAAGGGCTACGGGGAAATTGCCAAGCAGCTTGGTGAAAAAAGGTCCACTGTTGGAGCAATCATTAGAAAATGGAAGAAGCTAAACATGACTGTCAATCTCCCTCGGACTGGGGCTCCATGCAAGATCTCACCTCGTGGGGTCTCAATGATCCTAAGAAAGGTGAGAAATCAGCCCAGGACTACACGGGAGGAGCTGGTCAATGACCTGAAAAGAGCTGGGACCACCGTTTCCAAGGTTACTGTTGGTAATACACTAAGACGTCATGGTTTGAAATCATGCATGGCACGGAAGGTTCCCCTGCTTAAACCAGCACATGTTACCGCCCGTCTTAAGTTTGCCAATGACCATTTGGATGATCCAGAGGAGTCATGGGAGAAAGTCATGTGGTCAGATGAGACCAAAAT
The DNA here is from genome assembly GCA_023566125.1 of Zingel zingel. Lineage (NCBI taxonomy): Eukaryota > Metazoa > Chordata > Actinopteri > Perciformes > Percidae > Zingel > Zingel zingel. The sequence goes on from CM042322.1 coordinate 5,232,392, forward strand.
AGAACTTTTTGGTCATAATTCCACTAACCGTGTTTGGAGGAAGAAGAATGATGAGTACCATCCCAAGAACACCATCCCTACTGTGAAGATTGGGGGTGGTAGCATCATGCTTTGGGGGTGTTTTTCTGCACATGGGACAGGGCGACTGCACTGTATTAAGGAGAGGATGACCGGGGCCATGTATTGCGAGATTTTGGGGAACAACCTCCTTCCCTCAGTTGGAGCATTGAAGATGGGTCGAGGCTGGGTCTTCCAACATGACAATGACCCGAAGCACACAGCCAGAATAACCAAGGAGTGGCTCTGTAAGAAGCATATCAAGGTTCTGGCGTGGCCTAGCCAGTCTCCAGACCTAAACCCAATAGAGAATCTTTGGAGGGAGCTCAAACTCCGTGTTTCTCAGCGACAGCCCAGAAACCTGACTGATCTAGAGAAGATCTGTGTGGAGGAGTGGGCCAAACTCTCTCCTGCAGTGTGTGCAAACCTGGTGAAAAACTACAGGAAAGGTTTGACCTCTGTAATTGCAAACAAAGGCTACTGTACCAAATATTAACATTGATTTTCTCAGGTGTTCAAATACTTATTTGCAGCTGTATCATACAAATAAATAGTTAAAAAAAAATCATACATTGTGATTTCTGGATTTTTGTTTTTAGATTATGTCTCTCACAGTGGACATGCACCTACGATGACAATTTCAGACCCCTCCATGATTTCCAAGTGGGAGAACCTGCAAAATAGCAGGGTGTTCAAATACTTATTTTCCTCACTGTATATATATATATATATATATATATATATATATATATATATATATATATATATATATATATATATATATATATATATATATATATTTATTTTATTTTTTTTTTTTTTTTTTCTTCATGACAACGATGGTGCTGTCAGTTAACCTTCTATGTTGCATCTTCAAAAGTGACACTGAATTTGAAACAGCACATTGTAATTTCTGCATCTATTATCAAAGTATTTATTAGTAATACAGTGGAAATTAGTAGAAATGTGAATATTTGGTTAGCATGTTGATTTACAGTGTGTGCCCCTAAATTTTCTGGTTGCGCCCCTAAAATTTTCAGTTGGGGGCCACTGTGCTCCTAGTGAAAAAAGTTAGTCTGGAGCCCTGTACAACATCAGTGAGATGAAACAAGTCCTGTAGTGACTTGTGTTCCCAGTTTCTGTTTATTCATGCCTTCACAGGATGTGATACAACTTCACGCACTTTTAGTGTAGGCAAACAGACAGCATTCCAGAAACTTGTGAATGGTGAATCAACCAGTCCTTTGCAAATGTATTTCTGCTCCCACATCGAGCAAGGAATGTCATAGAGGACCATGGGACCAAGGCAATGGCAGTGTTGTTTGGCGGAAAGAGTACAGATTCACTTGCCTCTTTGCGCTACAAACTTTTTAGCAAGAAAATCGTTAACGCCAAATCATTTGTTACCCCATAACGTCTGCCTCCAATTACCTGGGCAATATATCGAACCAAATACCATTGCCAAAGAGTTTACTTCCAGATCATGGTGTGGATTGGGAAGGAAGGTGACATGAACACAGTGGATTGTGGATGGAAACTGGTGGACAACCGGTTCCTGCCAGTTATGACCAGTAAGACTGCTGCCCCAGAAAGCCTCCTGCAGATGATCCACTGTAATGCAGTTGCAGGGCATATGGACTACCATGCATGCCTGCTTGTGGACCATGTCAAGTTGGGAATTGTGAGAATCACTAATATATATATATATATATATATATATATATATATATATATATATATATATATATATATATATATATATATATATATACACACACACACACACATATATATATACATACACCTCTATGGGAGGAAGAGTGCGACGACTAATGGTAAAGGTCACAGTGCAAAAAAGTATAAAAAAATAAACCAGAATAAGAGGAAACAAGTGAAGAAAATAGAAAAAGATATGTATAAATAAGATTTTTTTAAAAGTATAAAAAAAACAAAGGCAATTTTATTTAAAAAAAATAATTTAATTTTTAAAAATTAAAATGTATTATAAAAATATTTAAAAACTCTAAAAAAATAAAACAAAAATAAAAAGGGGTTAGCGGTACTGAGCTTTCATGTGGCAGCCCTGTTTTGACTAATTTTACAGTACCACACAGTTCTAATGAATATATTCAAACGATATGAGAAAGGAGAAATATGCAATTACTTAAGGGGAATTGTATTATTAAATTCTACGTAATTGTATTCACCCTTATTTTTCACATCAATATCCTTGTAACCAATTGCTTTAATATATACACTTGTAATCACTTATCTATCATGCAGATATGCTAATTAGAATATTAGATGGCCAAAACATATTGGGTTGGAATAGTATTCCTGGTCTAGGAGGAAAACAAAGGATTAATGGTCATTTTAAGGACCTGACGGCCACCATTTTGAAAATGGGGCCGTTCTTTGAGTCAAACTTTTAGTATGTTTTTAAGTACATCTGATACTACTGTAAACCACTGAGAAATCTTTTGTTTGAATTTTTTTGGGGCCAAGCCATATTTGCAGCTGACTATAAGCTACGCTAGGCTAGCAGTACAAACAGCTTTGTTGTTAGGGTTTGAATTAGGGATGTATTTAAAAAAAAAAAAAAAAAAAAAGAGAGTTGGAGGCCGATTAAAGTTTCTCGGTGGCACACAAAGCCAAAAAGGTTTGACTTTGTGTGTAAAATGACTGGGCCTATAGAGCGTTTCCTTTAACCCTGCGAGCTATTGTACAGGGTACATAGTGTTTGTACAGGGAAGTTGATGTTCCTCAAAAAACGTAATCCACTGATTCACAGACTCTCTATTGGAAAAAAACTATTTTTGGGCCCAATGGCATCACATGACGGACTTGGAGGTTGTAATTACACAGTTAGGGTGCGCGATCACAAAAGGCTTGTATCATTTGGATGTGGCGAAAGTGTTGTCATTACTTAGAATTCCTCATGGGGGAGTCAGAAACCACGCACTGTAGCTTTAATAATCTAGAAGAGCGCTCTATAAATTGAAATGTAGTACTGTGGTCAATGTTAATGTGGCTGCCATTGCTGCTAACCTTTAAGTCTTACCATCTCCACACAGCGATGGTCATGGCTGGACATTTGAAAGGAAAGTTGAAACGGTGAATGTTTAAAGGTGTTGAAAGCCACTTGCCAACATGATCTGATTGCCGGTTGTTACTCTCCTGTACAATGCATATTGGTACACGTGGGCCAGGCTCTCAATGTTCTTTCCTCTTCATATACTGGGTGTAGAATCTTTGTATTGAGCTAAGAAAGGTGTCTGTGTGTATCACTCACCCGTCCCGTTGAGTGTACTGTTCTTGTTGGTGTACAATCGGATCATCTGGCCGATGGTCCTCACGTTGTCCCTCAACATGATGCCCTGAGCCTGCACCATGAAGAAGTACGTGTTGGCTGACAGGAAGACAGGAGAAAGAAGTTTAGACTTATGCTCAATTACATTTGCTTCATTTGTAGCGAGAGCCATTACATGCCCTCAGTTCTTGTCCAACACAACTTAACACGTTACTCTAGTCAGTCACAACAACACATTGGATTCTCAAGCTGCAGCTAGAACACAGTGAAAGTAATTTCACACAACTACAGAAGTGGACACTGGAACAACATTAATCCACAGTTAACACAACAACAATAAACATGAATACTGTCTTCCACGTTTGAACTACTGGGCGGACAGTAAAGCTGTAGCATCCCAGCTGTCTAGAATATATTCAATGGAGCTGTTAACAACACGGCCACTTATGAACTGAAATGAATAACTGCACTGACTGCAATATGTCCATTTGACTTGGTTCAATGCTTTAATAGTACTCTAACAATCACAATGTTCTGTCTACAAGATCTTTTTGAGATTTTATATATATATATATATATATATATATATATATATATATATATATATATATATATATATATATATATATATATATATATATATATATATATACACACACACACACACACACACTATACTTTCAAATAGTTTGCATTTAGTGAAAAGGAAAGATGGGAAGAAGGCAGTAGGTAACATAGCTGGGGTGATAATCCATCTGTTAAAGTGAAACTTTATTTGGACCTGATGATAGAGAGACTATGGGCGTTTTCACACCCACAGCCTTTAGTTTGGTTGAATCAAACTAGAGTTTGTTTGCCCCGCTGGTGCGGTTCGTTTGGGCAGGTGAGAACGCGGCAATCAAACCCTGGTGCGCACCAAACAAGCGTACAGAGACCTGCTTGAGGAGGTGGTCACGGTACGCTTTCAAATCCAACTCTGGAGCGGTTCGTTTGTGGCGAGAACGCGAGCCGTACTCCAAACGCACCGAATATATGTACTCTGGGATGCATCTGCGATGCAGCAGAGCAGCAAACTGTAGCAGCTTGCAGCGTTTCTATCACAGAAATAGACTGCAGTCAAGCTTGCTGTCAGTCACTCGTATCACCGTGGTCAAACCAGCTGCCGCTAAAATTGGAGCCAGACGCCGGCAGAGCAGAGCATAATGTAGTAACGCTCCCCCCCCTCCAAACAGACACAGATCCTCACTAGTTCATAAGCAGGAAACATTTGAGAAGAGCTTCTTAACCACTAAAAAAATCTTAACCACAAAAAACTAGTAGTAAATTTAATAATGCGATATTGTAAATATTCGGGAAAAATCAATTGAAAAAAAGAAAAAGTAAAGCATGTTTGCTTTAGCTAATAGAACTAAATAAGACAAATCAATGTACATCACATATTTTAATATTAGTATAAAGCTGCCCTGCTCGTTGATTTGTAACAGTAACTACAATGTCTAAGGTCTAACTCATCCACAGTATTTAAAAAGGGTACAAACAGTATCTCTGAGGGTTAACACATTCACGTCGTTCTACAATGTACATACATACATACATACATACATATCTCGTCATATTACACAACCCTGGTAGTTTCTGAGTGAGTAAAGAGTAAACAGGGCGTGTTTGGGGATGATAAGTGTCTTATCACAGAGCAGCAGCCAGCCATGGTTGGTGAGCAGGAGACGCCATTAAGGCTGCGTTCACATACCCAAAAAGCAAACCTGGTGATTCTCCGCAGGGTTGTGCAGCGGTGGGTGTCACTGAAACGCTGGCTGTCACGTCCTGTTGTGTACTTTAATCCCCCAATGTAGCACGAGTAGACTTTACTTTTTTTAGTAGATTTACTGTTTATCGATCAGAGGCTTGACGTTAATGAGGTAACTTCAGGTTCAGCCCAGGGTTTTCTGTATCACGATGGTGGATCACTCAATCAACACTCGGTTGATAACGGCGTCACCGTTCTTAGAAGACCAGGTGGAGCTCGGTGCGCTCAGAAAAGTTAAACATTTAGAGAGCAACAACCCCGTAAACATTCCCTGATGGGTATTTTTATGAAAGATTTTCAGCGGAGGGAATTACGTATAGGCTGTTTGTCGGCTTCTTGAGCCGTGTGTTGCCAATGTGCACATCAGTTTGAATTATGTTTTTATATATATATATTTATTTTTTTTTTTTTTTTTTTATTTGCTCCCATGATGGCTTCACACTGCCAGGACAACTGAAATAAAAGGCTAAAGCAACGACAGTTTATGGAAAGGACAAGTGTAATTATGGTCAGCTCTTGTGCCTGACTGATGGGGAAGTGATATTGATAAGCGTTGTGATTTACGCATTTACAGCGACTGTATTGCATTTTGCCTGTATAACCGTGTCTGTGTTCTTCATATTTATGTAGAATTATAGTGTGCTCTTCTTATGTAAAATATGCGGCTCTGGTAGATGTTTGCGATTGGTCGTGCTGTGCAAACACCGCCTCTTTTATGTGAACGTGCGTCGCTGGGTTGACTGAACTAGTTGTTAACCAGCGTCGTGACACAGCTTATGCAGGACTGCGGTTGTTAGGTTAGGTGAAGCCGGGTAACTGACATAAATCCAGGGCAAGTTGATCTTGATTCGTAGTACAGGCCTCTGGACGTTTCCGAGCGCACTTGAAGGCAGCTTCATTTCCCGGAGAAAGAGAGAAAGAAAAGAGACGGAGGGACAGAGGAAACAGTCAGCTGTTCCACAAACTCCCGGGCAGTTCAGTTCTTGTGTTTGGTGTTTTAAAACTTTCTTGTGGCAGCAATAGAGGCAGTGATGTTTCCCCGTTTCCTGTAGGGGACTCTCACACCACCTCAAAACACACCCAACAAGTCTGATTTACGCACACATGACTGGCCACGCAGAATGACACAGGGTTGAGTCACTCGTCTCCCCCCCCCCCCGCCGCAGCCTAGACCCACTACCCCCATTCAAAATGAATAGGCATACCTGTGTTTTTGCCGTACTGTCTGACGGCCGATAAATAAAAAATGAGCTCGATAATTTAAAAAAATGGAAATTATCGCGGCCGGAAAAATGTCCATTTTATTTTATTGGTTTTTATTCCAGTGGGTTTTTTTGTAAACAGAGACAGAGTACATTTTATTTGTTTTTGGTTGTTTTGTTCATTTATTGTGGATATTTAAAATATGTTCCAGTTCCAGTGTTCAATATTCTTTAGAAATAAAAGTTGATTCATATTTGAAAAGATGTACCTGCATTATTATGCCATTATCATTATATTAGATGAAAATGGTCTCAGAATGACAATATCGTTTATCGCAATAATTTCTGGGACAATTTATCGTCCAGCAAAATGTGTTATCATGACAGGTCTATAAAAGGAAACAGGAAGGTCAAATCAGGCTGGAGCTCAGATAATGCTACTGACAAAGACAGACTATTAGCTGGTGATAACAGTCAAAATGTAAACCAAAAACAGCGTCATCTTCAGTTCAGGATAAAAGGCAGAGGGGGTTTTAAAGATACATATTTCCCTTTATATCTGCTGCCAGGCTAACACACTCATCGGTATGTACTGTACTCTGGTTCCCAAATGCACACATGCTTTAAAAGTCGCATTTGTCACAGCAAAGGCAGAACAAGCAAAGCATGAAATGACTGTCCTGAGTTCAGCTGGATGTTGAATAGAGCGTGGTGGAACACAGTCATCCAGACTGGCTGAGAATCCACACAAGCTTGTCAGTCTGTACTATACAGAAAACTCAGGCCACACCCGATTGCAGCCTATGTGTCAGCAACATACAGTAGAGCCGTTTTCACACGTGAACTTCGGACACTGTCCGAGGAATCATGTCCCGACTCTTTACTGGAAGATTTGCACGCATTAGGCTACCTCTACTATAACTAGCTACAGCAATCAACTGCCTGCAATTTTCAAACCACATGCAGTGTACAGCTGCCACAAAAACAACCCAAATGTCTTAGTAATGTGTTGGCCCAGCTTCAGTGCGGGTCACAAACAGAGTCGGTACAAATATGGCTACATTTTGTCATGGAAACACCTTCATCTGAGCCTTTGCAATGGAAAACACCTGACTTGTAAACATTATCCTTTCCTAACTTTGAGAGTGATATGGATGTGGCCTCTACAGCTTAGGTGTCCATGCTTAATCACACATTAAAAAGGTTCTGTAGGTAGTATTGCAAAGATCCAGGACTTAGCCAAAAAATTTGAACATCAACAACTTCTCACTTCCTCCCTCCTTTCTGCTAAAGCCCAAAACAGTCTCTTAAGACTCTCCCCCCACAAGGGAGAATGAATGCGTGTGCATGAGCATTGACACGCAGTTAGACACCCTCCCCTGGCCCTGATTGGTGCATCTAAACAGGGAGTGGTGGATTTTTGCAAAAAATGCACTACAGGCTGTAGGTGGTGCCAGAGGAGCCAGATTTTAAAAAAAAAAAATTTTTAAATACCCATTTCATGTAATTCTACTGGAACATAGGGTCAGTTTCAGCAAATATGACAGAAAGTTAGTCTAATTTAATTTAATTTGTTTTATATCAGAAAATATGGGACGTAGAAATAAGCGCTGAAAATGTGTAGAAGAAAAATTTTACAATTTAAAATGTTGGGAAAAGCAAAAACAAAACGTTGAAAAAGGTTTTTTTTCCAAGGTTGACGGGAAGACAACACAAGGGTTAAGCTTACTAGGGATGTAACAATTACCGGTGTAAAAAAGGTACACCGTGATAAAAATGTTGACAACAACAATTACCATTTTAATACCGAAAACCGTGATAATTTAATTTTACTTTAAAGTGTCCATGTGTACAGTTTTACATATAAATTTTGATTCTGAAGAAAACAAGTATATAATTAGTGGTGTTTCTTTGATTTGTTTACATATTTTTCTTCATGTCTTAGCTTGAATGTTTGGATTTGTATCATTTAAAACATGCACTACTGGAAATGTTCCTGACATGCTGAACCCTTGCTCCTCTGATGTTAAAAGTTGCACTTTTGATAAGATTTTGCCTATATTTTTTTGTAATATAATAAACACTGTTACACTTTTTGAAACCATTTCAGCTTGTGTAGGCCTATCAGGGCTTTCTGAACATATTGACCACACTTTTGAAAATATTGCGATAATACCGAAAACTGTGATCATTTTGGTCACTATAACCGTGAGGTTAAATTTTCATACCGTTACATCCCTAAAGCTTACCATGAGCGGCGTAGCTGTGCAGCAGTTAAAAAACAAAATAAGAGATAACTGTTTCTGTGTGAGAGCTTTATTTCAGTAGAATGTGTAATATTTTGTCCAAATAAGTGGAATTGGCAGTGAGTACATGTAATATAATACTTGATCGCATTATAAGGGTAGATGTGTTTCGCTGCTTCCACCTTTGGTAACAAACACCGACAAAATACTGGGTAAATCCCCCTAAATCTTAATCTAGAGGTCGAGCGCCTTAGATTTACTTTACAGACTCTAGAATGCAATCCAGTATTAACAACAAAACCAGCGAAAACACAATACCCCAAACTAACTAACACAGAACACAAAACCACCTAATTTCCTTGATCTACAATCACACAGCTACCCTCGGGCTAACACAAGTCTTCATTTCCCAGAACTGCCTCTCTTCTCAAGCATGACCACCGCTGATTGCCAGTAAAAGCCTGCACTATCGCACGCACACACACACACACACACACACACACACACACACACACACGATGGAAACAACTTATTCCTCAATACTGTCATAGACCAGGAGACACGTCTAAGTGGTCAAACATCAGGGCTGCATTGTGCTATTATTATACTGCTAATTAGGAATGGGCTCTAGTAGTCATCACATTACATCACATGAGGTTTACCGACATACAGCCAGCGTGTGTTGGCAGGTTGACCAGAGTTCAGTGTCCCATAATTATCAAAATAGTGTTTCAGAGACCTTTTTCTCCAACGAGACAAACTGTGCGGTAAACGCTGACTAACGCAGACTAGGAATTCTCAACAACACTCATGTGTAGATGGTGGATGGTGAATACTGGGACATTTTAGCCCACTCTAAAGCTGAGGCATTGAGCGGCTAACCTGCCCGGGATGCTGTGTTGATCCTGGGTACAAACCCCTGACATTAACAACACTTTATTCATTCACATTTAAGCTGTGCAACGCCAGCTGAAGCGCATATCATCCATAAATCCAACACGAGGGGGACAATACGTCTGTCATATGTCCATCCACGTGTCATTGAAAGACGCATTTTGCTTTTTGCCACCGCAAAATAGCGGGGGCTAGCTGGACATCATGGCCTGGGGTGGACCTTTTAGCTGTGCGGTAGTTAGCCTATTAGCTTAAGCTAACGGGTTTAGCGTTCAGCTGGATCTTGTAGGGCTGCAGAAGATAATCCAGACATAATCACATTAATTGTTACCTTGTGAAGCGTTTAGTGTAAACATCTGTTGACTAACCTATTCCAGGAGCCACATAAATGAAGTAGAGACAAGTGGTGGACATGGAGAAGAAGAATATGAAGGCCAGAAACGATCGGTTGGACATTCGCAGCAGCCGCCTCCAGTTCACCATCTTGGCTTAGGCCCGTCTCTCATTCGCTGATATGAATCCCATAAAAATACTTATTGGAATTAAAAAGTCCCAGAATTGTTGGACTGTAGTGTCAACGGTGTGGTCATGGGCAAATCTGCACCGTTAAAGCCCAGAGATGCAGCACGGAAAAGGCAAACGCTAGCGATGCTAGCTGGCCTGCTTTCCCCTGCCAAGAAACTTCCAGATGGAAAAAGCAGGCCTGTCGGGTTAATATCAGGCGACTAAAAGGCGCATGAAGCACCGCCGGTCGGCCATAGTGAAACCGTTATCCTACGGGCTAAGAGCTGGGCAGCAACCTAATTAAGGGCACTCATGGTAGCCTTCCATGGTCACGGTGTCGCCAGCGAAGCTTTTATCGCCAGCACTGAAGGTTGGTCATTGAAGGAGGCAGGACCGCTCTGCCTTCACCCACACAGCTCTACTCTCGGCCGGCGCGATGTTTCCAGCTCAGGCGGCGCACTACTTCATCAAACCGCGCACTCAGGAGTTCAGTCATGCCACCGGGTGTCTCCGCACGACTGTGGCATTCAAAACACAAACGGGCAGGATAATATATATGAGAAATAAACTCAATAAAAGAGATGTCGAGTTCGCCTCCTTTTCATTTTCTGCTGGCCTGGCACTGCAGAGACCGTTTCCGGTGGGCGTAACCACCCGTTCCCCTCGTCCGCGTCGCCATGGAAACCTGTCTTCCTGTAGCGCCCTTTTTCTCTATTTAGAGAAATTTTAATTGCAAATTTGCAGAACATTAGTAATAATAATTCATGTATTTTACAAGAGGGGGAAAACAAGTAACTGTGACCCCACCGGTGGCAAGAAAAACTAAATCAGTTAAATGTTTTAAAATGGTCTGCAGACACATCTTAACACTTGGTTTGCAACCATTAGCCTATAACATCTAGCTACATTTATAACAGTCAGAGAGACTCAGAAAGGAGCCCTAGTTAACATGCTTCTCTGGACAGCGTGTCCCGCATAGACAAACATGCTGCAGATTGTTCATGCACCTGTTTCTTATGTAGTTCTAGGTAACCTAGTGGTTAGTGGTTTTCCCCTCTCTGTGTCGAAACCTCTGATTTTAGTTTGATTCAGGTTGCATGACACACAGGTCAGCAGATAGAGTTCAGTAGAGCCCCTCCTCCGAGAGACCTTGGGTTCCGGAAGTAAATTTCCCATTCATTTCTCCCATTGACGTCAGGCTAACCAGCTATGACGTGACTCATAGGCATACAACATATCATTTCGACTGAAAAAACGAACAGAAAATCCCAAAAAAGTCAAAGGTACAAGACTGTGTACATAGTTTCATTATCGAGAGGAACTACTCATCCCATAAACCACCGCGCACCACTGAAGAAAGGAAGCTATGTTAGTTTAACTAACAGCTAATTTGGCTAACCGCTAGCTGATACAGCATGTAATAACTTTAAAAGACCCTCAAAATAAAACCTGAAAATATGTATAACAGCTGTTATGTCAGCTGTAGCCTGCTTTACCCAGTGTTTAGTTTGAGTTAATGTTATTTTAGACTGAATCAAGCTGTCAGCTAGCGGTTAGCCGAATTAGCTGTTAGCTAAACTAACATTAGCTTCCCGGTGGAAGCTAACGGCAGAAGCGTGGAACCGATCGTGTTTCGTGCAGTGTCATCAATCCTCGTAAAACAGGATTATCATTTTGGGCATGCGCATGACGGATCGTGCAGGCAGCTCCCCCTCCTCCCCCTCCTCACCAGCATGAGTTCCACCAATCAGAGGCATCACTGTGGGATTGTTCAGGATTGTGGGTAATGGAGTACTTATCCAAGACATTGCGTATAAAAGACATTTATCTCAAAACAAGGTTGGTGCCACATGAACGTTTGGCATCTATATGAGCATACAGTGCCTTGCGAAAGTATTCGGCCCCCTTGAACTTTTCGACCTTTTGCCACATTTCAGGCTTCAAACATAAAGATATAAAACTGTAATTTTTTGTGAAGAATCAACAACAAGTGGGACACAATCATAAAGTGGAACTAAATTTACTGGATATTTCAAACTTTTTTAACAGATAAAAAACTGAAAAATTGGGCGTGCAAAATTATTCAGCCCCTTTACTTTCAGTGCAGCAAACTCTCTCCAAAAGTTCAGTGAGGATCTCTGAATGATCCAATGTTGACCTAAATGACTAATGATGAAAAATAGAATCCACCTGTGTGTAATCAAGTCTCCGTATAAATGCACCTGCTCTGTGATAGTCTCAGAGGTCCGTTTAAAGAGCAGAGAGCATCATGAAGAACAAGGAACACACCAGGCAGGTCCCAGATACTGTTGTGGAGAAGTTTAAAGCCGGATTTGGATACAAAAAGATTCCCCAAGCTTTAAACATCCCAAGGAGCACTGTGCAAGCGATAATATTGAAATGGAAGGAGTATCAGACCACTGCAAATCTAGGAAGACCCGGCCGTCGCTCTAAACTTTCAGCTCATACAAGGAGAAGACTGATCAGAGATGCAGCCAAGAGCCCCATGATCACTCTGGATGAACTGCAGAGATCTACAGCTGAGGTGGGAGACTCTGCCCATAGGACAACAATCAGTCGTATACTGCACAAATCTGGCCTTTATGGAAGAGTGGCAAGAAGAAAGCCATTTCTTAAAGATATCCATAAAAAGTGTTGTTTAAAGTTTGCCACAAGCCACCTGGGAGACACACCAAACATGTGGAAGAAGGTGCTCTGGTCAGATGAAACCAAAATCAAACTTTTTGGCAACAATGCAAAACGTTATGTTTGGTGTAAAAGCAACACAGCTCATCACCCTGAACACACCATCCCCACTGTCAAACATGGTGGTGGCAGCATCATGGTTTGGGCCTGCTTTTCTTCAGCAGGGACAGGGAAGATGGTTAAAATTGATGGGAAGATGGATGGAGCCAATTACAGGACCATTCTGGAAGAAAACCTGATGGAGTCTGCAAAAGACCTGAGACTGGGACGGAGATTTGTCTTCCAACAAGACAATGATCCAAAACATAAAGCAAAATCTACAATGGAATGGTTCACAAATAAACATATCCAGGTGTTAGAATGGCCAAGTCAAAGTCCAGACCTGAATCCAATCGAGAATCTGTGGAAAGAACTGAAAACTGCTGTTAACAAACGCTCTCCATCCAACCTCACTGAGCTCCAGCTGTTTTGCAAGGAGGAATGGGCAAAAATGTCAGTCTCTCGATGTGCAAAACTGATAGAGACATACCCCAAGAGACTTACAGCTGTAATCGCAGCAAAAGGTGGCGCTACAAAGTATTAACTTAAGGGGGCTGAATAATTTTGCACGCCCAATTTTTCCGTTTTTTATCTGTTAAAACAGTTTGAAATATCCAATAAATTTCGTTCCACTTCATGATTGTGTCCCACTTGTTGTTGATTCTTCACAAAAAATGACAGTTTTATATCTTTGTTTGAAGCCTGAAATGTGGCAAAAGGTCGAAAAGTTCAAGGGGGCCGAATACTTTCGCAAGGCACTGCATATAATCGCTTAGTCATGTCATAGCTGGTTTTAAGTCTACAATTGACGGTTACGATTTTATGGTTTATACTCCAATTTGTCAATGGATAAATTGCATTGTATTTTTACTTCTGGAACTGCTGTGGGCGGGACTGTTGAGCTCTATTTGGGAGGTGGGGTGTGTGGGTGTCTGCATCCTTCGAGGCTCCACCTTGGCACCCTGAAACCAAGGGGGTAAGCCAGCTTCCACAAAGTGTACCTCCTCTGGCGCCATTTCTATGCTACCTAGCACTCAACCGCCGTTAGCATTTCATTGACTGCCATTCATTTTGACGTCACTTTGACAGCGAATAACTTTACTTCTGAAGCGTTTAAAGACTTTATTTGTCCATTGTGTATTTCTAAAGAAACACGACAATGTATAAAAGGCTCCATTACCTTGTACCTAACGTTATGTCTCCGTAGCAGACGTTTTTATAAAAATAGGCTAACGATTGTGTCATAACCACGTGACTTACTGTCGCATGGTAGAGGAATTACCGTATAGTACAGGAGAAGCTCGCAGGCAGTTTCGACTTACATTAGCTGTTTAAGTTAAATTACTAATGTTAACTAGCATTTTAGTGAGCAATAATTAGCCTGTGTCCATGTTATCTCCTTACATATACCTACGCTCTCCGTCTCTGCAAGATTGGGAATGATTGAGATTTCTCTTGGCACAGCTACCAGAAGACTTCCAACTTTCAGACAGGTTGCTCACGTCACATCTACTGTACGTAGTGAAGCTCAGTTTGAAGCTGCGCAGTAACGCTCAGCCCTCACCGGAAAAGTGCTTCTAATATACTTCACTGGTCTCCGTTGAAAACAACGGCGTCACTTTGTCCATTTATTGCACTGTCTATGCCTGAAACACATCTTTGCACCCACTGCCCAATCAGGAGGTAGCAATCACACACTATAAAACATTAACGCACCCGCTAGTGATGGTTAATACGGCTCTTTGGAGGGAGCTGGATGTTATGGCTCCGTTCCTTTCCGACAGTCGTTAAAAAAAGTGGCTCATTGCTCTTTATCCTCTTTTTAGGGGGTGTTATAATCTATGTTTATCTGCAAAATTATCACTAAGATGCCTAGATTTGGATGCACTTCAAATGTTTTCATCATCAATGATTATGCAACCTTTGGAGTGATGACGATTCAACCTTGGCTCTGCCATGCCTCTCACTGGCCTCTTATATGGTGCGATGAGTGTAGACATGGGTAACCACCATCAGCTAGGAGGAAATATCCAGGTGGAGGTTAGTTGTCAATAAAGCCTCCCTGGTGGTTACAGACAGCATTGAGCACCAAAGAAGGGAACAGCTTCCTGTTCTGTAGTTATGATGACCATCAGGGCTGCCGGGACATTTGATGCGGATGTGGCAGCCATCTATTTTACAGTGACAAACCAACTGGGCAAAGCCATCCTGACCACCCGGACCTCTTCCTGGACAGCTACCACCTCATCCGCTGTCCTATGGATGACCCTGTGGACGTTGGTAAGGCATACAGAAGACCCTGGACACAACCCTGTAAGCTGAGCTGCTGGCTAGCCAGAACATGAGAACAAGAGTCTCCAGGCTCGGTCCCCATCCGTCTTCAGGGCCACCAGGAGCTGCTGCATGGCCTCCCTGCCCAGCCAGAAGTCTGGGCGGTTTTCCTCATCTTCAAAGTACCTCTGGAGCATAGGCACAGTTGCGTCGATGACAAACATCTATTGGCTACTTAAAGGTGCTCTAAGCGATGTTGGGTGATGTCACTTCTTGTTGACGTTCAAAGTATTGTCAAACAAAATTAAGTCTAGCTCGCCCCTCCTTCCTCTTTATCCCGTCCCCTCCCCCTCTCTTCCGCGCACTAACCCGCCAACCCCCACCCCCAAATCCTTCTTGTCGGTTATTGGCTGGAACGCTGGAAGACTGTTTGTTATGTTTGGTGGTGCAGGTTGGCACAGTTTGTTTTTGTTGCCGTTTGTGGAGCCTGGGCTGTCTACACAGACCGCCTTTTTTTTACAGTGTGTTCAGGGGACAGGCAGCTAGCGGATAGTGAGGAGATGTTTGCTGTATGTGACAAAAAATGTTGTAGCCTAAAAAACGCGTGACATTGCTTAGAGCACCTTTAATGTTGGCCTTTTGAAAGGCAGTTCCCTTTCCTGTTTCACTAGCAGCATGGGTTAACCTTTTTCTCTTGCAGTTTACTGCATACAGCCTGCAGTAGCTCATTAGCTGGTGTTGTCACAGACAAGGAGTGATGTGTAGCTATCATAGGTTGAAGTTATCATCGCTTAAATCATATATAAGTCTGTAAATTTGGTGCAGGTTGAAACTGCAGAGAACAGAGACCCCCGTTTTCAAGACCATGAGTTTGGTTGTTTGGTCTGCACCAGAGTTTACATGAGCTTTCACACCGCACCAACAACTGGACTATCCGACCAAACGCTCCAGGGTTTGATTAAAACAGATCAAACTGCTCAGCTGTGAAAGCAACCTTAATGTGCTCTGCTTACAATCATAATTTATCTCATAATTAGTACAAGTATTTTGTGTGAAAAAAGGGGTGAATCTCCCACAAGTTTTAACATAAAATCTGACAAATATTTATTACTCATAAAAGTCTCATCTATAACATACAAAAAGTCCTAAAACATACTGAAAAATACTGAAATCGGTGATGCCAATTTCCCATTGCAGCTAAGGGGAGAAACTACAGGTGAATAAGGGAAATATTTTAACTAACAGATATCAGCATGGAACTTCCCCAGTTGATCACTTACATTAAGACAATCATTTGTTGTATTACAAGTTTTAGGAACTTTTATGTTTAATTTTATAAACGAGGCATTGTCTAATTAAATATATGCTAATTTGCATAAATAATGGTGTTTCAGTATTTTTCCAACTTGGACCCTATTTTCCCATGCATTTGTGTCTAAGTGACTAATGTGAACCAAAATCTCTGAATTATTCTCACCATCGCCAAACCCACCAGACTCCATGTAAATAATCAGTACTTTTAGCGTGTATAGAGCCAACATATTTCCATAATATGTAAATGAGTGAATTTCGAACCAAGACAGCTTTTGATTTGATTGTTTCATGTTAAACAAAAAGGATCTTACTCTTTAACAAAATGGTTTATCTCCGTAGGGATCCTTTCCATAATGTTGTCAGACACTTAGAATAATAATCTGAGCCTGTCAGTGGCAAAAACAGAACTTTTAGTGGATGCTAACCGATACTGAACATTTTACATTGCAGCCTGGTTCGTGGCTGCTGGTTACAGCGTTTTCACTCAGTAGGGAATAGGTTACTGGACTACAAATTTCAAAGATTCTGGTTCACATTAAGGCCATTACAGACCAACTAGACGGCTGACCGTTGGCAGAAAAGGCAGTTGGACTGATCAGTCTCCCCGAGTTGGTCAAAAAAAATGCCTCGGAACACACCAAGGCAATGAGATGTAATACGTCTCCATAACAGCAGGCGGTGCAAATCTGTATTGTCGTCCAAAAAATGAAAACCGGCAGCTGATAGGACGAACGCGTCACATGGGTCTGGCTGCTTCTTCCAGATTTTGGATTTTTTAACCTTTTTCCAATTAATGGCGACTCATTCAGAATGCAGTCTCATATTGTACTAAAATAGTTCACCGAAACATGTTTCTGAAAACATTTTAAGTGAGAAATAGACCATGCAGTTGTCTTCATTTCAGATCGACAAAGGTCAGTTTAAAAGATTTTTGTCAGATTTTGAGAGGCTTAGTCACGGTCATCCCGCTTGCCATTTCTGGGTGAGTCCCGACTGCCCTGTCTCCGACTGAGCATGTCAGGTCGGCCAAAATGAAGGCCGACAGCTCCTCCAGTGGACGACGGCACGGAACACACCGAACAGACTCGAGTCACTGACCTCGCCAGGCTATCCAATGGACGATGTGTAACTGCCTTTAGTCACTTAGACCCCAATGCATGGAAAAATAGGGTCCAAACTGAAAAATACTGAAACACCATTATTTATGCAAATTAGCACATATTAAATTAGACAATGCCTTATTTGCATAATTAAACATAAAAGTTCATAAAACTTGTAATACAACAATGTATTGTCTTAATGTAAGTGATCAACTGGGGAAGTTTCATGCTGATATCTGTTAATTAAAATATTTCCCCTATTCCCCTGTAGAGTCTCTTTAACATGGGCTGCAATAAGAAACTGTCGTTACTGTCTTTTATACAACTAAATCAGTTGGAAGAATTTCTGTCGCAATTTGTGTGGGGTCATGTTGCATAATGCCTGTGCTAAATGTATGTTGCTCAACTCAGCTACAGCTAAAAGGCCTTGGTGCAGTAGCTTTGCTTTCATAATTAAATATGCTTACTGTTTGCTTAACCCTTATGTTGTCCTCGGGTCAAATTTAACCTTTTTTCAAAGTTTTTAATATCAGAAATATGGGTTTCTTACAACCAAATTGCCCCAAAATAACTTGGATGCGTGCATGTAGGTTTTATGGGCTCTATGCAACATTCTTCACAGGTAAAATGAATGAACTTTGACTTAAACCAGTCTGTGATTCACTCAACGTCCTAGTCTGATCTTAACTATTAGTCAAAATCATTCATAATTTCTGCTTTTTTCGTATAAAAAATTTGGTAAAATGTCATATACATTAGGTTTAATGACCATAAATTTAAAAAAAGCATTGAAAAAAGTGACAAACGCACCAAAAGCATAAAAAAGGGACAAAAACGTTGGAACCCCCCCCTAAAAAGTTCATTTTAAAAATTTGACCCGGAAGGACAACAAGTTCATGGTCGACAGGAAGACAACACAAGGGTTAATATATTTAATTAAATGTAGCCTATATGTTCTGTTCAGTGTAGTGATATAGTAGTGGCATGTACTGTAGGTGGAATAGTAGTAAAATGCTACTTGCTTATCAAGGGACATACAGGACATACTGCTCCGCCTTTCGCGTTTTCGCTGTCACATAAACTCACAGGCGCTGCTAATTTCCTGAATAAAATGTATACTTCTACTCCACTACATTTCCTCTAAGCATCTTAGTTACTTGTTACTACAAAAAAAAAAATCAGAAGAAATGTGTTACACTAGAAAAAAAGCAGGTTTGGCAAATCTTTGCTCCTAAATTGCCAAGATAATGCATGCTCCATTCCAGTTTTTTTTTAAACTTTTACTTCTAATAATTAATTACATTTAATATCAGAAAATGACTATTGATACTTAAATACAGTAAATATCAGATATTTTAAGACTTTTGCTCAAGTAATATTCGAAAAGGAGACTTTAACTTCTACAAAAATCATTTTTCTGGTAAGATACTTGTACTTTTACTCAAGTATTGCTTTCAAGTACTTTATACGACTATAAGACTGGATATCAGACACCACTACCACCACCACCACCACCACCACACTCACCATTCTTAATGCACAGCCACTCCAACGAGGGAGAGGGACATTATAGGTCTACAGCTCAGTTCAGACCCCAGACAGAGCATCTCTCTGTGAACAATTACCACGTATGTGCTTCAGGTAGGAGTCCTACGACTATGTTCTCAACTATCCAGGAGATAAAGGAAGGAAATTGTCAGTTAAGGAGACAAATGCATATTCCTTATTGCTCTCTCAGCTTCAAGGGAAGATATACCACACGTCTGTAAAAAAAAAAAGTAATGACCATTTGTTTAAAAGAAACAAGAAGGGACCTTCTCTTTACCAATGCAATATTAGCTTGTTTTTTAAATTAAGTAAGCACTTATATTGTGTTTTTATTGAAATGTTTTAATTTCAACAACTACCAAATAGTACGCTAAGAGACAGTGTTTTCATTATTGGTCCCATGGCATGAAAATGTCACTTTATGAGATTTTTTAACATTAATATGAGTTCCCCCAGCCTGCCGATGGTCCCCCAGTGGCTAGAAATGGCAATAGGTGTAAATCAAGCCCTGGGTATCCTGCTCTGCCTTTGAGAAAATGAAAGCTCAGATGGGCCAATCTGGAATCTTCCTTTATGACGTCATAAGGGGAAAGGTTACCTCCCCTTTCTCTGCTTTGCCCGACCAGAGAATTTGGCCCACCCATGAGAAAGAGAGAGACATCATGGCTTGCCAACAAGCGAAGCATGGCAGTTGGTCAAGGCCACACCCTCACCCTCCACCTTTCCCCCCCCTCTCTCCTCCTCATTGTGGGACTGGCTCTAGTGGCTGTAATTCTACACCAATGCTGAATTTCGGGAAAGAGACTTCAGATACAGTATTAGGGGACCAGTAAGGTCTTTATAAAAGAGACTTCAGATACAGTATTAGGGGACCAGTAAGGTCTTTATAAAAGAGACTTCAGATACAGTATTAGGGGACCACTAAGGCCTATATAAAAGAGACTTCAGATACAGTATTAGGGGACCACTA
The DNA here is from genome assembly GCA_023566125.1 of Zingel zingel. Lineage (NCBI taxonomy): Eukaryota > Metazoa > Chordata > Actinopteri > Perciformes > Percidae > Zingel > Zingel zingel. The sequence continues at coordinate 5,252,360 of CM042322.1, forward strand.
AGGCCTATATAAAAGAGACTTCAGATACAGTATTAGGGGACCACTAAGGCCTATATAAAAGAGACTTCAGATACAGTATTAGGGGACCACTAAGGCCTATATAAAAGCATCCAAAAAGCAGCATGTCATAGGACCTTTAAAGATCCCTCCAGACATGTTTTAAGATATATAGAAATACTTTGCTTTGAATAATGATTTAAAATGACAGCTACTCATTCTCTCTCATTGAAAAATCCAGAAATGCTCTTCATTTCAAAAAAGTTGGATGCAAATCTGTATTGTCGTCCAAAAAATGAAAACCGGCAGCTGATTGGACGAACGCGTCACGTGGGTCTGGCTGCTTCTTCCAGATTTTGGATTTTTCAACCTTTTTCCAATTAATGCCGACTCATTCAGAATGCAGTCTCATATTGTACTAAAATAGTTCACCGAAACATGTTTCTGAAAACATTTTAAGTGAGAAATAGACCATGCAGTTGTCTTCATTTCAGATCGACAAAGGTCAGTTTAAAAGATTTTTGTCAGATTTTGAGAGGCTTAGTCACGGTCATCCCGCTTGCCATTTCTGGGTGAGTCCCGACTGCCCTGTCTCCGACTGAGCATGTCAGGTCGGCCAAAATGAAGGCCGACAGCTCCTCCAGTGGACGACGGCACGGAACACACCGAACAGACTCGAGTCACTGACCTCGCCAGGCTGTCCAACGGACGATTATCGGCCCGGTGTGTAACTGCCTTTAGTCACTTAGACCCCAATGCATGGAAAAATAGGGTCCAAACTGAAAAATACTGAAACACCATTATTTATGCAAATTAGCACATATTAAATTAGACAATGCCTTATTTGCATAATTAAACATAAAAGTTCATAAAACTTGTAATACAACAATGTATTGTCTTAATGTAAGTGATCAACTGGGGAAGTTTCATGCTGATATCTGTTAATTAAAATATTTCCCCTATTCCCCTGTAGAGTCTCTTTAACATGGGCTGCAATAAGAAACTGTCGTTACTGTCTTTTATACAACGAAATCAGTTGGAAGAATTTCTGTCGCAATTTGTGTGGGGTCATGTTGCATAATGCCTGTGCTAAATGTATATTGCTCAACTCAGCTACACCTAAAAGGCCTTGGTGCAGTAGCTTTGCTTTCATAATTAAATATGCTTACTGTTTGCTTAACCCTTATGTTGTCCTCGGGTCAAATTTAACCTTTTTTTCAAAGTTTTTAATATCAGAAATATGGGTTTCTTACAACCAAATTGCCCCAAAATAACTTGGATGCGTGCATGTAGGTTTTATGGGCTCTATGCAACATTCTTCACAGGTAAAATGAATGAACTTTGACTTAAACCAGTCTGTGATTCACTCAACGTCCTAGTCTGATCTTAACTATTAGTCAAAATAATTCATAATTTCTGCTTTTTTCGAATAAAAAATTTGGTAAAATGTCATATACATTAGGTTTAATGACCATAAATTTAAAAAAAGCATTGAAAAAAGTGACAAACGCACCAAAACCATAAAAAAGGGACAAAAACGTTGGAACCCCCCCCTAAAAAGTTCATTTTAAAAATTTGACCCGGAAGGACAACAAGTTCATGGTCAACAGGAAGACAACACAAGGGTTAATATATTTAATTAAATGTAGCCTATATGTTCTGTTCAGTGTAGTGATATAGTAGTGGCATGTACTGTAGGTGGAATAGTAGTAACATGCTACTTGCTTATCAAGGGACATACAGGACATACTGCTCCGCCTTTCGCGTTTTCGCTGTCACATAAACTCACAGGCGCTGCTAATTTCCTGAATAAAATGTATACTTCTACTCCACTACATTTCCTCTAAGCATCTTAGTTACTTGTTACTACAAAAAAAAAATCAGAAGAAATGTGTTACACTAGAAAAAAAGCAGGTTTGGCAAATCTTTGATCCTAAATTGCCAAGATAATGCATGCTCCATTCCAGTTTTTTTTTAAACTTTTACTTCTAATAATTAATTACATTTAATATCAGAAAATGACTATTGATACTTAAATACAGTAAATATCAGATATTTTAAGACTTTTGCTCAAGTAATATTCGAAAAGGAGACTTTAACTTCTACAAAAATAATTTTCTGGTAAGATACTTGTACTTTTACTCAAGTATTGCTTTCAAGTACTTTATACGACTATAAGACTGGATATCAGACACCACTACCACCACCACCACCACCACCACACTCACCATTCTTAATGCACAGCCACTCCAACGAGGGAGAGGGACATTATAGGTCTACAGCTCAGTTCAGACCCCAGACAGAGCATCTCTCTGTGAACAATTACCACTATGTGCTTCAGGTAGGAGTCCTACGACTATGTTCTCAACTATCCAGGAGATAAAGGAAGGAAATTGTCAGTTAAGGAGACAAATGCATATTCCTTATTGCTCTCTCAGCTTCAAGGGAAGATATACCACACGTCTGTAAAAAAAAAAAGTAATGACCATTTGTTTAAAAGAAACAAGAAGGGACCTTCTCTTTACCAATGCAATATTAGCTTGTTTTTTTAAATTAAGTAAGCACTTATATTGTGTTTTTATTGAAATGTTTTAATTTCAACAACTACCAAATAGTACGCTAAGAGACAGTGTTTTCATTATTGGTCCCATGGCATGAAAATGTCACTTTATGATATTTTTTAACATTAATATGAGTTCCCCCAGCCTGCCGATGGTCCCCCAGTGGCTAGAAATGGCAATAGGTGTAAACCAAGCCCTGGGTATCCTGCTCTACCTTTGAGAAAATGAAAGCTCAGATGGGCCAATCTGGAATCTTCCCTTTATGATGTCATAAGGGGAAAGGTTACCTCCCCTTTCTCTGCTTTGCCCGACCAGAGAATTTGGCCCGCCCATGAGAAAGAGAGAGACATCATGGCTTGCCAACAAGCGAAGCATGGCAGTTGGTCAAGGCCACACCCTCACCCTCCACCTCCCCCCCCCCTCTCTCCTCCTCATTGTGGGACTGGCTCTAGTGGCTGTAATTCTACACCAATGCTGAATTTCGGGAAAGAGACTTCAGATACAGTATTAGGGGACCAGTAAGGTCTTTATAAAAGAGACTTCAGATACAGTATTAGGGGACCACTAAGGCCCATATAAAAGAGACTTCAGATACAGTATTAGGGGACCACTAAGGCCTATATAAAAGAGACTTCAGATACAGTATTAGGGGACCACTAAGGCCTATAGAAAAGAGACTTCAGATACAGTATTAGGGGACCACTAAGGCCTATATAAAAGAGACTTCAGATACAGTATTAGGGGACCACTAAGGTCTATATAAAAGAGACTTCAGATACAGTATTAGGGGACCACTAAGGCCTATATAAAAGCATCCAAAAAGCAGCATGTCATAGGACCTTTAAAGATCCCTCCAGACATGTTTTAAGATATATAGAAATACTTTGCTTTGAATAATGATTTAAAATGACAGCTACTCATTCTCTCTCATTGAAAAATCCAGAAATGCTCTTCATTTCAAAAAAGTTGGATGCAAATCTGTATTGTCGTCCAAAAAATGAAAACCGGCAGCTGATTGGACGAACGCGTCACGTGGGTCTGGCTGCTTCTTCCAGATTTTGGATTTTTCAACCTTTTTCCAATTAATGCCGACTCATTCAGAATGCAGTCTCATATTGTACTAAAATAGTTCACCGAAACATGTTTCTGAAAACATTTTAAGTGAGAAATAGACCATGCAGTTGTCTTCATTTCAGATCGACAAAGGTCAGTTTAAAAGATTTTTGTCAGATTTTGAGAGGCTTAGTCACGGTCATCCCGCTTGCCATTTCTGGGTGAGTCCCGACTGCCCTGTCTCCGACTGAGCATGTCAGGTCGGCCAAAATGAAGGCCGACAGCTCCTCCAGTGGACGACGGCATGGAACACACCGAACAGACTCGAGTCACTGACCTCGCCAGGCTGTCCAACGGACGATTATCGGCCCGGTGTGTAACTGCCTTTAGTCACTTAGACCCCAATGCATGGAAAAATAGGGTCCAAACTGAAAAATACTGAAACACCATTATTTATGCAAATTAGCACATATTAAATTAGACAATGCCTTATTTGCATAATTAAACATAAAAGTTCATAAAACTTGTAATACAACAATGTATTGTCTTAATGTAAGTGATCAACTGGGGAAGTTGCATGCTGATGTCTGTTAATTAAAATATTTCCCCTATTCCCCTGTAGAGTCTCTTTAACATGGGCTGCAATAAGAAACTGTCGTTACTGTCTTTTATACAACTAAATCAGTTGGAAGAATTTCTGTTGCAATTTGTGTGGGGTCATGTTGCATAATGCCTGTGCTAAATGTATGTTGCTCAACTCAGCTACAGCTAAAAGGCCTTGGTGCAGTAGCTTTGCTTTCATAATTAAATATGCTTACTGTTTGCTTAACCCTTATGTTGTCCTCGGGTCAAATTTAACCTTTTTTCGAAGTTTTTAATATCAGAAATATGGGTTTCTTACAACCAAATTGCCCCAAAATAACTTGGATGCGTGCATGTAGGTTTTATGGGCTCTATGCAACATTGTTCTCAGGTAAAATGAATGAACTTTGACTTAAACCAGTCTGTGATTCACTCAACGTCCTAGTCTGATCTTAACTATTAGTCAAAATAATTCATAATTTCTGCTTTTTTCGAATCAAAAATTTGGTAAAATGTCATATACATTAGGTTTAATGACCATAAATTTAAAAAAAGCATTGAAAAAAGTGACAAAAGCACCAAAAGCATAAAAAAGGGACAAAAACGTTGGAACCCCCCCCCCCCTAAAAATTTCATTTTAAAAATTTGACCCGGAAGGACAACAAGTTCATGGTCGACAGGAAGACAACACAAGGGTTAATATATTTAATTAAATGTAGCCTATATGTTCTGTTCAGTGTAGTGATATAGTAGTGGCATGTACTGTAGGTGGAATAGTAGTAACATGCTACTTGCTTATCAAGGGACATACAGGACATACTGCTCCGCCTTTCGCGTTTTCGCTGTCACATAAACTCACAGGCGCTGCTAATTTCCTGAATAAAATGTATACTTCTACTCCACTACATTTCCTCTAAGCATCTTAGTTACTTGTTACTACAAAAAAAAATCAGAAGAAATGTGTTACACTAGAAAAAAAGCAGGTTTGGCAAATCTTTGCTCCTAAATTGCCAAGATAATGCATGCTCCATTCCAGTTTTTTTTAAACTTTTACTACTAATACTTAATTACATTTAATATCAGAAAATGACTATTGATACTTAAATACAGTAAATATCAGATATTTGAAGACTTTTGCTCAAGTAACATTCAAAAAGAAGACTTTAACTTCTACAAAAATCATTTTCTGGTAAGATACTTGTACTTTTACTCAAGTATTGCTTTGAAGTACTTTATACAAGACTGGATATCAGACACCACTACCACCACCACCACCACCACCACACTCACCATTCTTAATGCACAGCCACTCCAACGAGGGAGAGGGACATTATAGGTCTACAGCTCAGTTCAGACCCCAGACAGAGCATCTCTCTGTGAACAATTACCACGTATGTGCTTCAGGTAGGAGTCCTACGACTATGTTCTCAACTATCCAGGAGATAAAGGAAGGAAATTGTCAGTTAAGGAGACAAATGCATATTCCTTATTGCTCTCTCAGCTTCAAGGGAAGATATACCACACGTCTGTAAAAAAAAAAGTAATGACCATTTGTTTAAACGAAACAAGAAGGGACCTTCTCTTTACCAATGCAATATTAGCTTGTTTGTTAAATTAAGTAAGCACTTATATTGTGTTTTTATTGAAATGTTTTAATTTCAACAACTACCAAATAGTACGCTAAGAGCCAGTGTTTTCATTAATGGTCCCATGGCATGAAAATGTCACTTTATGAGGTTTTTTAACATTAATACGAGTTCCCCCAGCCTGCCGATGGTCCCCCAGTGGCTAGAAATGGCAATAGGTGTAAACCGAGCCCTGGGTATCCTGCTCTGCCTTTGAGAAAATGAAAGCTCAGATGGGCCGATCTGGAATCTTCCTTTATGACACCATAAGGGGAAAGGTTACCTCCCCTTTCTCTGCTTTGCCCGACCAATTTGCCTGCCCATGAGAAAGAGAGAGACATCATGTCTTGGTCAAGGCCACACCCCCACCCTCCACCTTGCCCCCCCTCTCTCCTCCTCATTGTGGGACTGGCTCTAGTGGCTGTAATTCTACACCAATGCTGAATTTCAGGAAAGAGACTTCAGATACAGTATTAGGGGACCACTAAGGTCTATATAAAAGAGACTTCAGATACAGTATTAGGGGACCACTAAGGCCTATATAAAAGAGACTTCAGATACAGTATTAGGGGACCACTAAGGCCTATATAAAAGAGACTTCAGATACAGTATTAGGGGACCACTAAGGCCTATATAAAAGCATCCAAAAAGCAGCATGTCATAGGACCTTTAAAGATCCCTCCAGACATGTTTTAAGATATATAAAAATAGTTTGCTTTAAATAATGATTTAAAATGACAGCTACTCATTCTCTCTCATTGAAAAATCCAGAAATGCTCTTTATTTCCAAAAAGTTGGATACAAGATGTCTCCTACACTATTCACAGTGAAGCTCAAACATCCAAGGGAAGTAACACGTCAGCCAGTGCAACAGTGTGGCTCGGTGATGGGTTTTATGGTTCAGAGGAAGAAGATACATCAGGCTTTGGATACATGCACAACACATTCACACATTCATTGGTCTGGATCAGCACAAGAATAAAAAAACCAAATGATGTGCAGCTCACTGATGTCTCCAGCAGACTGTATATATCCAAGCTGCGATGTGTATCACTGGTGTGTGTTGGTCACCACGGCTGTGGTGCTGTAGGAGTACGGACTGAGCAGCAAGGCCAAGGTGTAGTGACGATGACCCTCAGCATGGGCCTCAAACACTACCTGCACACACACACACACACACACACACACACACACACACACACACACACACACACACACACACACACACACACACACACACACACACACATTTTAACCATTTATTTATGTCCACATGAAGAAAATGATACAGGGACACAAATTACAAATGCAGTACAATACATGCGCAAACTCATGGACCAGTGGCATGCAGCAGGTCTTCACAATATCACTTAATAAGCACAATACTCAGTTCTTAAGGGTATAAGTAGCAACGTCTCAGCCATATGTGGCCAATAACAGCAGATATGGCACAGTACTTTGCAAGCTGTTCAGCCCTCTTTTTGGCCATACCAAGTTGTTGCAGCCCTCTTACTACCAACATGTGTGTGTGTCCTAGGCTACCAAATATGAAAACGAGTAGTCTGCACCTATAGCCCAGCTCTGAGATGGTGTTTAGGAGCGGTTGGTTTTTAACTACCTTGGTGTAGAAAACCTCCTCCATGCTGGAATCAAAGGCGCAGCCTACCTCCAAAATGTACACCTCACTGGACTCCTCAGTGATAATAACAACTGGTGTATTGGCAACCTGGGGCCTGTTTCACAAAAGCAGAATATATAAATCCAGGATAACTGATAAAGCGAGGCTTGACCTAGTCTAATCTGTGCATCCTGGCTTGGTGCGTTTCACGAAGGCCAAGCCAGGCTGAGGAGGAGCGACTAGGTCGAGCCATGCTGAAGTCATTTGGATAGATGCGCGTCCACGGCTTTCCTCAAAAGAACGTGAGGTCGATCACAGTTTTACTAATGCCAAACTGGCGAATATGCATTGTACATACTTTATACAGAGTGAGCAGCAGCTTCTAGTGGAAGTATGATGACGTGAAACACATTATTTGTATAAAAAGAAAAGAAACACGGCCGCTGTAATTAAACAGCGAGAGAAAGCGTAGTAGACGATCACGGACCGACTGAATGCGTAAGTAGCCTAAATATATACATTAACTGACCACTGCTCTGAATTGAAACCGTCATAATCATACCATTCAAGGATTAGGCTACTAATCATTTGCACAAATTAACAGTTGTACTTTTTGCCTTAAAAGTAAGCAGAAGATAATGTTACTCAGGAAATTTACCATGAAGATCAATTTTCTACAATGCTAGAATATGATGCGTAAATATCTCTTTCACTCTGTTCCTCCCTCTCTCTCATGGGCTAAAATATAAATTTCCTAAGTCATATTAACTTCCACTGCTCGCTTTTAATGCAAAGTGTACAACTGTTCGTTTTTGCAAATGACAAGTGACTCATTGAATGCTTTCAGTTAAGAGCGGTAGTTCGTGAATGTATATTTTTAGATTTTCATTCAGTCTGTCCGCTATTATCTGCCACGCTTTTTCTCGCATGTTTTTTATTTTTTATTTTTTATAGAGGATGAGTTTCCTTCTTTACATATTATGCCTTGCTCCCTTGTATATATGGACATAGAAAATAAAGACACTGAAGAAATTGGACTCTAAAATCTAGAAACTATAAAGATAATTAAGTGATAAATCCCATGCACACTGTAAACATGAATGGAACAGAGTATTTTCATCAGTTATTCCCCCCACCCCCCACTAGCAAAATATAAGGTCAAAAACCATTGAGGTGTCCTCTCCCTGTTGTTACGTCAATGTACAGTAGCCTACATCACTAGATAGTTACTGGTCCAGTAAACTAAGACTACAATTTGGGATGATTGTACAATCAGGATATGTTCTTTAAATTGTACAATCCTCCCAAATTATAGTCCCAGTTTACTGGACGACACAAATTGTGTGCTAAGAATGCCACATACAGTGCACATGGAAGAGGAACATACATGGTCCTTATTGTTAAAGAATTTAAAAAAATATATTAATCAACTAAAATAATTCAAGGTGCATTGGTCAACTATAGAAATGTACAGCATTGTATGTATTGCCCTTAGTAAAAGACTTCATTTAAAACACATTTGAAATTTGATCAGCCTTTTCTAATTATCTCAACAACTGCTGGTCAATGGGAGAAACACACTCAGTGGGTGCTGAACAGGGGAGGGTATAAGCCATTGTTAAGGACAAAGCAACAGCTCCGTTATTATCATGAAACCCACGACGCACGACAAACACACAGCTTCGACCCCCACGTCCTCCATCTTTTAGATGCATTTCTTCTTCGACATCGAAGTCTTAATGGCGGTTGGCAAACAGCTTATTTGTTGTATGTCGCGCAGGAGCCAAGTAACTGCCGGCTGGCTTACTTAACTTCAGCGCTCTTATTAGCGGTGTGAATGCAAACAGAAAAAGCCCTTGAAGGTATCAATAGGGGGAGCTCCCAAGCGGGCAGTTCCTCACAAAGTGTCCCCAGAACCGTTTGGTCAGAAAACACCTACTGATAACAGATGACTTTTGGCCATGCTGTTCTGTCAAATGTTAGCTCACACTGCAGACAAACAGCAGAATAGCAAACAGCTGCTGAACATGCTAATGTAAATACTGCTGCGCTGTCCCAACGTACTGCTTGTCTGGCTTCAAGATCAGATCAGACAACAGAAAATAAGCGTGTTAGTGTGTCACCTAGGGCCAGGAGGATACTCCATCAGAACTGCTTGTCAGATGGCCATCTATCTATACTATCGGCTGTGTCCGACCATTTCTGTAACTTTGCTCAGTGGCAATAAACTGGAAGAGGCTGGAAGCGCATATACTCTTTTTCCCTCAATAAGAAGTTCTGGATCTAGCCTCGTCCCGCCCACCACCGCTGCGCGCGCTCGGTTGACCGGGGAAAGAGCAGTGAGCATCAAAATGGCTAGAAACTTCGGAGAGATCCAGCCAGACATGTTTGAACCTCAATTTGCAGCCATAGTTTGGGCATCCTGTCTGACCCCGGCATCAAGGCACATCATTAAAAAGTCCCATCTTTAAAGGGGGGGGACTAAGCTTCATGACCCCGCAATAATCACAGCTGTGAGGCAGGAACACCTTCTTTACCAACCTGTCCTCACTCCCAACTCGTAAAATGCACCAAAGGCCCCTGAACAAATGCCGCTTTTTGACACGCTTGGAGTGAGAATGTGTTGTCTTTACCACCACTGCTGCTTGGCTGGGGGGGTGAAGAAGGAGGCTGGACTGGAGTACACAGTGCAGCTCTGAGTCTGACTGACAGCAGGAATGCATTTAAAGTGCTCATATTATGCTCATTTTCAGGTTCATAATTGTATTTAGAGGTTATATCAGAGGTTTACATGGTTTAATTTTCAAAAAACACCATATTTTTGTTGTACTGCACATTGCTGCAGCTCCTCTTTTCACCCTGTGTGTTGAGCTCTCTGTTTTAGCTACAGAGTGAGACATCTCACTTCTGTTCCATCTTTGTTGGGAGTCGCACATGTGCAGTAGCTAGTGAAGAGGGATTAAATAATATCTGGAATCCCCAGGAACTTAAGCCCCAGATTCTGATTCCAATTGCTTAACACTCTTAACACTCTAAACTCTAAACCATCCCTCTTAAGTGTATTCGTTTTGATACTCACTTAACCAGTGGACTGAAATAAATTACTGAGACGATAGAATAAAGTCAACACTTCTTTAGTAACAGCATTTTAAAATATATACAAATACACATGCAGGCGTACATGCGGGCTACACAACTGGCAGGTTGGACTTCCAACCTGCACACAACTGACAACTCCTTGTGCCTCCCAGTTATGCACAATAGTTACAAAGTTCCACTCCTTTTTATTCTCTCTAGGTGTAATCCTTCCTCTTTGTCCTCAGCATGTGGGGGATGCGTCATGCAACCCAGGATGGCAGAAGTCTGTTCATTCTCCGAGTGGGGGTTAACAGAAACCCCTCTCTCCTCGTCGTGACCTTTTTTCCCTACTTGACTATTTCCTGCCATAAAACCTCTCACACATAAACACACAATCATCATGGTACACTTTAACTTTAACATCCTATATGGCATCACCCCCTCTTCTCTCCCTTAAACTTTTATCCTCTATAACCTCACATGGGGGGGGGGGGGGGGGGGGGGGGTGACCTCTAGCAAGCTTAAAGGAGAACTCCGGGCAATTTTTACGTTAATTTTGATCGCTATACTTTTTTGAGTACTGTCTATAGCAAAAAACACGAGCCAAATTGGTGCTAGCAACATCGAGCTACTGCAGCTAATGCCCCGAGCTCCCAGTTAGCTAAAAAGCAGTTTTGGGGGCATATCATAAAGAGTGCCTTTGTGCCTCTTAACAGACACAAAATGCAATTAAAATGTCTGTGCAACATGAACAGGGCCCTTACATGACAACAAGAAGCGTTTTGAACTCAGACATTGTTTAAATTCACCTACCCTGTTAGCTGCAAGCTGCCGTCTGGGATGAGTGAGTGTGTCCAGCCAGGCTTCGGTAACAATCATCAAGCAGCAGTTCCGTGTGTATTTGTAACATAAATATCCATTTTGTGTGCAATCCATCTGGCGTTGGTGAGTAGGAGTCTTGTCCGTGTCGATCGTTGTGGTTTCCTTAGCCGGGCTAGCAGGTCCGGCCGGCGTCCCTGCTTCTGCCTCCTCCCCGCCCTCCTGGCTTCACGCAGCCGACAACAATCCCACGAGCGCCCGCTGGTCTGGTGGATGTCTTCCAGAAGACCGTTCAAGCCTTCGCCGCGAAAATTGGTATTTTATTTCACCCTCAAAAATAGGTAATTGAGCACTGTAGTGGTTATGACCATATTAGTGACTATGTAACTACATGGAAATGGACCAAATTATGTTTGTGCCCTGTAGTAAAATAGTGTTTTAGACGGCTAGCTGTAGTCTCGCTAAGTCCCGTGGGAATTCAGTTTAGCAGTAGAAAGGTAAATAGCAGTGTGCATGTTGGAGGAGCGTAGTGTGTGAAGAGTGAAGATCGGAGTTGTTCACAAGGGAAGAAGCTTGGAGTTCGAAAAACAAGTGTTGATATACTGTGGAAAAGATATGGTTCGCGTTTGTGCCTTTCCGAATTGTGAACACTATTTTAAAAATCACTATTTTACTGTACAGGGCACAAACATAATTTGGTCCGTTTCCATGTAGTTACATAGTCACTAATATGGTCATAACCACTACATTGCTCAATTACCTATTTTTGAGGGTGAAATAAAATACCAATTTTCGCGGCGAAGGCTTGAACGGTCTTCTGGAAGACATCCACCAGACCAGCGGGCGCTCGTGGGATTGTTGTCGGCTGCGTGAAGCCAGGAGGGCGGGGAGGAGGCAGAAGCAGGGACGCCGGCCGGAACTGCTAGCCCGGCTAAGGAAACCACAATGATCGACACGGACAAGACTCCTACTCACCAACGCCAGATGGATTGCACACAAAATGGATATTTATGTTACAAATACACACGGAACTGCTGCTTGATGATTATTACCAAAGCCTGGCTGGACACACTCACTCATCCCAGACGGCAGCTAGCAGCTAACAGGGTAGGTGAATTTAAACAATGGCTAAGTTGCTAAACACATCTTGTTGTCATGTAAGGGCCCTGTTCATGTTGCACAGACATTTTAATTGCATTTTGAGTCTGTTAAGAGGCACAAAGGCACTCTTTATGATATGCCCCCAAAACTGCCGTTTTAGCTAACTGGGAGCTCGGGGCATTAGCTGCGGCAGCTCGATGTTGCTAGCACCAATTCGGCTCGTGTTTTTTGCTATAGACAGTACTCAAAAAAGTATAGCGATCAAAATTAACGTAAAAATTGCCGGAGTTCTCCTTTAACCTTCTATGCGTCAGTGACATTCCATTGAACCACTACCTCAATTGACTGCACACAGCTTCTTTTGCAACGTGGACAAATATGACTTTAACTGCTAATATTCTATAATCATGTCTACAATAATAGAAATATCTCAACATTAGGTAAGGACAACAAGCCAGTCAGAAGCAGAGTATGAGGGCGTGCCACGCTAGCAGCTAGACGAGCATTATAACGTGTGTTACAAAGTGACCACGTTTGTCTCTGAAGTAAAGGCTGGACTACAATAGAGCTGTTTGTGAACAGTGTTTTCTGTTTGAGATGGTAAGTCACTTTGGGGTGGACTTTGGGCTTTTTCACTTTGTAAACCTATAAGGTGCACAAAAAAGATATAGAAAACAATAAAGGAAAGGGAAAAAGCCAAAAAGCATAATATCCATCCATCCATCCATCCATCTTCGTCCGCTTATCCGGTATCGGGTCGCGGGGGTAGCAGCTCCAGCAGGGGACCCCAAACTTCCCTTTCCCGAGCAACATTAACCAGCTCCGACTGGGGGATCCCGAGGCGTTCCCAGGCCAGGTTAGAGATATAATCCCTCCACCTTGTCCTGGGTCTTCCCCGAGGCCTCCTCCCAGCTGGACGTGCCTGGAACACCTCCCTAGGGAGGCGCCCAGGGGGCATCCTTACAAGATGCCCGAACCACCTCAACTGGCTCCTTTCAACGTGAAGGAGCAGCGGCTCTACTCTGAGCTCCTCACGGATGACTGAGCTTCTCACCCTATCTCTAAGGGAGACGCCAGCCACCCTCCTGAGGAAACCCATTTCGGCCGCTTGTACCCTGGATCTTGTTCTTTCGGTCATGACCCAGCCTTCATGACCATAGGTGAGAGTAGGAAGGAAAACTGACCGGTAGATTGAGAGCTTTGCCTTCTGGCTCAGCTCTCTTTTCGTCACAACGGTGCAATAAATTGACTGTAATACCGCACCCGCTGCGCCGATTCTCCTGCCAATCTCCCGCTCCATTGTCCCCTCACTCGCGAACAAGACCCCAAGGTACTTGAACTCCTTCACTTGGGGTAGGACTCATTCCCTACCCGGAGAAGGCACTCCATCGGTTTCCTGCTGAGAACCATGGCCTCCGATTTAGAGGTGCTGATCCTCATCCCAGCCGCTTCACACTCGGCCGCGAACCGATCCAGTGAGCGCTGAAGGTCACAGGCCGATGATGCCATCAGGACCACATCATCTGCAAAAAGCAGCGATGAGATCCCCAGCCCACCGAACTGCAACCCCTCTCCACCCCGACTACGCCTCGATATCCTGTCCATCTACAAACAGGATTGGTGACAAAGCGCAGCCCTGGCGGAGGCCAACTCTCACCTGAAACGAGTCCGACTTACTGCCGAGAACACGGACACAGCTCTCGCTTTGGTCGTACAAAGATTGGATGGCCCTGAGAAGGGACCCCCTCACCCCATACTCCCGCAGCACCTCCCACAGTATCTCCCGGGGTACCCGGTCATACGCCTTCTCCAGATCCACAAAGCACATGTAGACCGGTTGGGCATACTCCCAGGCTCCCTCCAGGATCCTTGCGAGAGTAAAGAGCTGGTCCGTTGTTCCACGACCAGGACGGAATCCGCATTGTTCCTCTTCAACCTGAGGTTCGACTATCGACCGAGCCCTCCTTTCCAGCACCTTGGAGTAGACTTTACCGGGGAGGCAAAAGCATAATATGAGCACTTTAAAACAGCTGAAGCTGAATGTGAAGCTCAGATTAAAGATGTAGGGCGCACACTGAAAAGGTGCATCATGAACATGAAATCTTCACATAGTGGTGAGTGACATGGAGTTGTAATGACTGGTTTGTACTCACCTCAGCTGCTTCATGAAATGGTGTGCTACCCTCATTCTTCCAGTAACTTTTGGTATCAAACTCAACCCGATACACTCCTGCCGAGAACTGCTGCTCCGTGATCAGATTGTGGCTCTCTCCAGTGTCGTCCGTCACTCTGCAGTGAGGAACAGTGAAACCTGTCTGCATGCCTTGTAAGTATTGAACAGACAATGAGAAGAGACATAACATTTCTTTATTACTGTACATACCCATAAGCGATCTGTGTCCACGCTCCATCGGCAGCTTTCTGAAACACCCTGAGGGCCACAGATCCAGCTGGAGTCCCTTTCACCGCATCCAGGATTTTCACCGTCAGAGGACATTTGGTGTCTGAGCCGCCATGTTTCTCCTGCAGCACAGACACAAGCCAGGCCTGTCACACTTACAGCACCCATCCTCGCACAGCCACACGGTATTACCCAGACTGCCTCAGGGTTCAGTGTTCAAAGCACCATGCACATGGGTAGTGAGTGCGTCTTGTACATTGCGCATTAGGTAAAGTGAGAGGGTACTAAACTATTACCATGCAATGCTCTTTTTTATTCTCATTGGTAGTCATACTTATGTTCTATTCGCCCAGCATGTTTCCTTGGATTAGGGTGGCACTTAAATCATGGCTGCAGCTGTCCCGGTGGTCCTGCTCCAGGCCCTGCTATGCGTGTACACCCTGCTACGCTCTGCACTACTACAACTACTATTTCTGGTCATTGTTCCATTATCTTTATTGTGACTATTATTGCCACTGTTCATCACACCCTCAACTGGCACCGTCAGACACCGCCTACCAAGAGCCTGGGTCTGTCCGAGATGTCTTCCTTTTCCTAGCCACTGTCGCACTAAATGTTTGCTCTTTGGGGAAATTGAGATAACTCTTGTTATGATTTGATACTATAAATAAAATTGAATTGAATTGAATTAAATAGTGATACTGGATGATAACTCTGGAGACATTGGGAGCCCGATGTTCTTAAAAAGAACATAACGGCGTACAGACATTTCCCTGGGGAAACCATTGTTACCATATATACCCGTGCCCAAAATAGCTATCCATTAAAAAAACAGTCAGCTCCATGCCCTGGCTTTTTTTTTTTTATTATTATTTTTTGGGCATTTCTGCCTTTAATCACTGGGGCAGCTTAGATATGAAAGAGGAGAGAGAGAGGGGGGGAAGACATGCAGGTAATTGCAGCAGGTCAGAATCGAACCCTAGGCCTTTGTGTCGAGGAATTAACCTCTTCATGTGGGCGTGCACACAAGTCAGCAGGCAACAACAGCTTTATATAAAATAAACACAGCATTTCACTGAGGAAACCAATGTTACTGTATGTCCACCCCCCTGTCCAAAATAGCTATCCATTAAAACAACAGTCAGCTGCAGGTACTGTAAAGCAGCCTCCCCTGGCTTTTATCTGTACATACTCAGTTTGTTCATTCATGTTAAACTATTGAGTCAGCATAAAACAAATGCGAGCTGTTTTTATTCTGTGAGTCAGGAGTTGAAAGAGCAGTGACCGATGAGTCATCTTTATTTCGTTTAGTACGTTTTCAGATGAATCTAAACTTAAGAACATTCAGTGATATCTTCCAAACAGCAGCCAATGAGCTCTTCGGCTTTGTGCAAGAAAACAACGCACAAATACCACAGGAAAGTCATACAAAATATATAATTACAGTAACAGACAACAAGACAAGAATAATAGTGAAACATAATAACATAGATGCCAATACGGCTTTAAAGATGAGAATAAAATAATTAAAGTTGCTGAAAATAATTTCCAAACACTGTAAGATGCCTTGTTACAGTTGATATTATGATTAGATTGGTGAGGATTTTTGTAGAGAAAGGATCACGTTTTAGTTGTTAGTTAGTTGGTGAGTTCAAGAAGATGAATGAATGAATGAATGAATGAGTGTATTTACCTTGTAAAGCCAGAGACAGAGATACATAGGGAATAAGCTCTAACTGGAACTGAACAGGCTGAACCATGATTATTAGTAAATAAGACATTTAACTATGATTTCAATTAGGGCTGGGCGATATGGAGAAACTCAAATATCACAATATTTTTGACCAAATACCTCGATATCGATACCGCAATGATATTGTAGTGTTGACTATTGGTGCTTTCACTAAATATTTACACAATGAGATTTTTGATAAATAATCATCAGTAATGTGGATATAATGACTAAGTGGGTAAAGGCAAATAATAGAACAGTTACAACAGTCTGGTAAGTTCAGAAAATGACATCACTTTACTGTAATGCAGCCTTTAAAACCAGTGAAAGACACCACTTATGCCATATTACGATGTTACGATATCCAAAATCTAAGAAGATATCTAGTCTCATATCTCGATATCGATATAATATCGATATATTGCCCAGCTCTACTTTCAATACATCAGCCTCTTTGGTTCATCAATACTCAATAAACATTCAATTCCAAGCCAAATCATTCAGCTTCATATTGTGGCATGTCATTTATTCAGCACTGTATATCCAGCTCAGTGAGTTCTAGCAGCTGTTATCTCTGTGTTTACAGGACACAGAGCGTGTATCATGTAGGTCACTGAACCCACAAACGCATCCGCTCTGCTGCCTCTTCAAAGTTTCCGTTTAGTCAGTAACAGTCGCTGTATCAATGTTAAAAAAAGGCTGCACTAGTTAACCGAGGTGTGTTCAGGCACATCATGTGTGCCTCATGTTTAAAACAAGGAGGTAGAGCTAAGCAATATCATGCCAATGACTTTCTCGTTGCTTCAGACAACAGAGGTTGATTAGTGTTTGGGGCAGAGGTGGAAAGTAACGAAATACATGTACTCACGTTACTTTATTGAGTAGTTTTGTTGTGTATTTTGTATTTTTCCAAGTAGTTTTTAAAATCAGTAATTTAAAATGTACTTGATTACGTTTTTAGTAAAGTATTTACAGTGGCCGACAGGGGCAAACGCCCTGCAACTTAAGAAAACACATGCAAATAGACAAAACACAAGTAAATTAAGAAAACAACTTCATTCATTTGACAACATATGTGCAGCATTCAGCAAACGCGCTGCAAATGCACACAACACAACCAAATACATAAACGCGCTGCAAATATAGAAACGATGCAAAAAGAAAAGCACACAAAACCTGAAGACAAATGCAACAAAAAAAACGCTGCATCCAGATTACACAACGGAAGTTCTCCAGGCCTCTAGGAGGAGCAGCTAGTGGAACAGCTGGATTTTCAACCCTACAGGGAGAAAGCGCTCTGCCTTTTTATTAGAGACGGGTATGGCTACAGCCTGGAGAACTCCATAGACAGTAAAAAGAGAACTCCCGTCTCACGCCCTCCCATCCATAGACTGTATATTAAATTAATATTATTGTTATTAAGAACATAATATAATTTATTAATAATATACAGTCTATGCTCCTGTCTCAAGCCCTCCTGGCTGGTGCCGTCCCTGAGCTTCGACTTTTCAAAATAAAAGCTTGCGTCTGGTCCGCTATGTCTTCGTACTTTGGTGTTTTGGATGTTGTTGAACTAAACAGTACGGCAATCATGCTAATGAATACAATAACTTGTTCAGCAGATGTCTTACTTACAACATGATGGAGTTAGCAAAGCAGTTTTGTGTTTATATGTGCGGGCGGGATTTATTCAGTTTAATAAATCTCATGGTAAATTGGCTGGTTTACTAAACAGGGAGGGACTGTATTTCTCCACAATATGAATACAGATCGATCACTTATTTTGTTGGTAACCGTTGTTGTATAATCACAATATTACACTTGAGGAGGCCTAAACACTTCAGTGATGTGCCTTTCGGACCTCGAAATTAAACCCTCTCATGTAGTATGGCTTAAACAAACGTCAACGTTAAACGCTGATGCAGTTTTAAATGTTTTATCACCACGAGTTTACAGACGTCTCTGCTGATGGAGTATCACCTGTGACTTGAGCCGAGACACCAAACGAGAGAAAACATATCTTAATTTGCAGCGCGTTTGCTGAATGCTGCGCATGTGTTGTCAAATTAATGAAGTTCCTTTCTTAATTTGCTTGTGTTTTGTCTATTTTCATGTGTTTTCTTAAGTTGCAGGGCATTTGCCCCTGTCGGCCACCGTAAATATTGTATTTTGCTACATTACAAATCCCATCCGTTACTGAGTAAAAAAAAAAAATTGACTAACGAAAACCGAAAGCCCGGAACCACTACAGTGACGAATGATCAGCATCTAAGCTGCCTACCAGGCGCCAAGTCTTTCTGTAGGAGATTGAGAAGGAGATGGAGGTGGATCAGGCGAGCAACGACGGTTCAGAGACTGTTAGTAGAAATGCTAGCTGAAACATCGAATTCTGCTGCCCAAAACGACGAAATCCTTGGCTACGTTTGAAGTTTTTCATTTAAATTCAAGAGGGCCAATATCATGCAATGCCAGATGTGCCTACCAAAGGTGACTGACCTGGCAGCATTCAATAACTCCACATCTAATCTGCGGAAGCATGTTTTTAGTAAGTATTTGTGCATTGGTACTTCAAACGAAGTTTTCATGACTAATTGCCAATTAGCAAAACAACATGTTCCATGCTAATTTCTGTCTAGCACTAGCAACCCGTAGTATGTAGTACACTGGCTAAATTAATTCACATACATTTAATGTCATGTGTGACATGTGTTTTAATGTAACTAAGTAACTTTTACTTAAAGTACATTTTAAATGAACTACTTATTACTTTTACTTGAGTAATTTTTCAGATAGGTAATTTCACTTGTACTTGAGTAATATTTCATCAAAGTATTGGTACTTTTACTTGAGTACAATATTTTACTTTATAGTACAATATAGTACTTTTTTCCACCTCTGTTGATTAGTGTTTGGGGTCCATCAGCTATACAATCTAATCTCTGTGTTACATTCCATCATATGTATTTTGATCAACACATCCAATCATTGACCCGTACATGTTTGAAAGGATCAGGACTTCACAGTGACCCTCTGGCATCAAAGAGGATCATGTCAAATCAGGACATAAATGTGTCGAGAATCTCTGATAAGCTCAGTTTACAACAATCACCCATTTAAATACGCAAATATTGCTGGAAGAACTTTGTTTTTCCTGAACCTCACGTGTGTCAACAAATATTGAAAGCTGTAGCTCCAGACTGTACAGTATGCACCTCGACAACACAATGTTCTCATTCCTGACACACAGTAGTACACAGACACTGACCGTGGGGGTGGAGTTGCAGAGTAGCACAGCCGAGGCTAGAAGCAGACAGTGCACTGGTTGAATCATGGTCGGCTGACGGACAGACTGATGCTCAAACAGGACCTTCACTGTCTCGGGCCTCTTATAAGAGCAGCTGAGCAACCCCCACCCCCTCACTCTGTGGACCACGTCAACACCTGGACAATGTATAACTCAGACTAAATCTGCTCTGGACCAAACCAGTGTAGATGCTGCAGCTCCCAGTCCTCCCATCACTGAGTCCTCCACAATCTGCTCTTTAAGGCTCATTCGGTCAAAACTTTGATGCTAAATTAGCATTGTATGAGATGTCTTTGTTATGACAACTTTATTAACCTAGACAACATAACCTGTCATAAATAAACTTGTGTTTTTGTTGTTAAAAAAGGTCTCTTAAGACTATTTATTGTCATTTTAAATATTAGCTGGCTTTTGGTGTTCAGATTCTATGTCTATTGGAATTAATCATTTCTTTTGGTCGCAAATGATTTATAAGTGCATTCAGAGTAGAAATCCACCACCATGAGAGTATTTGTGTGTGTTCTGAACAGTTAACTGTCCTATAGTTTGGAATTGGGACACAGCTTTGTCTTTTCAATGATTGAAGTAGCTAAACGGTGGAGCAGAAGCTGGAGCTGGATCACTGACTCCTACGTTACACACAGGAAGAATTCTGTGTTTTTTTTCTTCCATTTGTTCAAAATAGTTTGTATTGACTCTAGCTGTCCCATGATGCACTATGAGGTCATGTGCAAACATTATGAGAGTACATACCAGGTAGAATAGCCTGCCATGTGTACTCTGTAGCACTGAGCTAACGTAACTCGCTGCTCTTAAAGCAACACTATGTAACTTTTAGCTGCAGCTGTAGTTCCAATGAGACAACCTGTAGGGGGCACCGAAGCGGGAAAAGTTACATAGCGTTGCTTTAAATGGAAATTGGAGTTACTGTCTGACTGCTGTCATTCACTTCACAGAATGTACACTTTGGCCTCCGAGGACTGTAATCTGCCCTGTGATGAGCCTTCAAACTGCAGCGCATGGTCAAAGATCAAATGCATTAACAAGCTAGTGTTATTATGGTCTGTAAGCCCCTGTAGTGATTTACTTCACAGTTTTCTTTATCTCGTGCTGTTTTTTGAACCATTTGCTTGATTGTATTTTACAGAAAAGATGGTGCGCTCTGGTGTGAGATACATTACAATGATTAGATGGTTTCTGTTGAGGCTTGAAAGTCCAGTGAACAGCATATTCTCTGTATGAAAGCTTTAAGATGAATTTAAACATTACAGGCCTCTAATACAGCTGCCTAGCATATGTATTAATATGCTAGTGGTTAGGAGAACTCACTGATCAAGTCAATTCAAGTAATCTTTATTCATGTAGTCTAATATCACAAATCACAACTCAGTCACACTTTGCCTGGAAGGGACGTTACAATCTTACCATCACAACCAGGGGATCCTGGTCCACTTAAATACATATGTAAAACTATAAGTTCGAAAATCATTATCTTAAAGGGATATTTCACCGCTGGCTGCACTGATGTACAGGTGTGACAGGTGTGGGTGTGGATACCTGACCCTACCCAACCACACCCATCACTGATGTTTGATGACTGTCTCTAGTCCTGTCCAGGGGAGTGTTAGTGATTCAGTGATGAGCTGTCCGACAGCTTTGACAGACGTATTCTTTGTTCTGATTTTCTTGCTATCATGCTAATGTGTTTTTAATGCACCAATGCAGGTGTTAGCTTGACACGGCAGTGAAAGCAATCACATCTGGCAGCCTTTAGGGCAAAAGAGATCAGACTCCTGGTGACATGAGAACAACACGCCTTACACTGTCTCATGAAGGAAAGTACAGAAACACACACGCACTGAGCACTGCTTTTGCAGATAATCATCTCATAACAAGAACTCATATTTCGTTTGGGGCTAAAGGCAGAATCGTAATGTTTGTGCCTCCTGCCTCCAGCTGATCTGGTATTGCTGCGTTCGGGGATCTCTTTCATCAAGGCCCTGCTGATAATTACCATAACAACAATGTAACTGGTTCACATCCAAGATAAGCATTCACTCTGCAACAGTCCTGTACTAGACTAAACTAAACTGTACACAACACACATTAAACTGCATGTCAAACTGATGACTTCAATGAAATGATGACAGTATTCAGTGTTCCCACATCATATTTTAATACAAATAATGATATTTTTTGAGTAATGGTAATTGTTTACCCTGACAAGAAGACAAAACAACCAAAATACTTCTTTAACCCACTCCCACCTACATGCAGGTACAGACAGATATGTTCATAAATCCAGCATAGTTTGTTCGCCTGATGTTCCAACCAGTCAAACATGTTCTGTCTAGTAGTCATTTCATTTACATTTCCTGCTTAGGAAAGCTTTTTTGCACACCTCTTTTGTTGGGCAGGTGCGTAAGATATGATCAAAAGTAGCAGATCAAAAGCTTAGAGAAAGTCCCGCACACTGGCCATTACGCAAGCAAAAATTTATTTAGAAAAATACAACGTTTCGGTCTTAGACCTTCATCAGGTAAATTAAGATGTTTACCTGATGAAGGTCTGACCGAAATGTTGTATTTTTCTAAATAAATTATTGCTTGCATAATGGCCAGTGTGCGGGACTTTCTCTAAAAATTTACATTTCAGCTCAAAGCAAGTAAGAAGAAATGCCTTTAACAAAAACATGGTTATATGGTAAACATTCTCGATAAGTCTTTTATTACAGACTCTAGTGCTCTAATGAATTTGTGAATGTTTCCTGATTATGTTAAAGCTATGTTTTCATCAGGAAAGTTTGCAATTAAAGCTGTAAACAATTATATTTTCAATCACGATAAACTGACAAACATCTTTTTTTTTTTATTGTAAATCAAAGTCTACCTCAAATGTGTGTGGTCCATAATTTCTGACTTGGCCTTTGAAGTGCAGGCCATGTACATTTTGAAAGCAAGAATGAGACATTCTTCGTTAGCAATATTTAAATCCACCATTAATGCCCAATTGAATACACTCAGGGATTTGGACATTATATCCTTTCTTGGTCTGGTGTGACCAGTGGGTTATGATGGCTTAAGTTAGCTAACGGCAGCAAGCCTTAGATAAAGATTGCTGTGTAATTGACCTGTGCTACTGTTACTCTACAGTGTCTTGGCCTCTTTATTCAAATGGGAAAACCTTTTGCAACTGATAATTTAATTTGTGTCTTTTGTCATTCAACTTGAATATATATTTTGCAAGTGACAATTAATATGCAAAGTGACAATGCAATCCTCTTTTCAGTTTAAATTATTTTGACCAAAGAATTTGAAAGAAAGCTCAATCAATTGCATTTCATATTGCCATGTTTTTTTTGTGTCATTATTTAAATGAAAATGTAATCTGTAAGTCCTTTCATCAAGGCAAGTCTTTTGTTAGGACGTCAATTCCTCGTTCAGTGAGTACCCCAGCCCCGGGCCGTCAATTAACTGGACTCCAGTCTGGTGTTTTGTCCCTACTGGTTTTCAAACTAACTGGTTTCCGTATGTTGTGTTTACTCAACAGCAGCAGCTGTGGCCTGCCTGTCAACAGATTCGTCACACAGTCACAAACATTTTCAGGTCGCATCTCATATCTACTGCGGCAAATGTGATTGTATGAGTAAGCTACCACATCACAGCCACCTATGACAAAAATAAATTGAGAAAATATGATTGCAAGACACGTCAAGCTGGTTTTGATCTCTCTGGAGCAAAAACAGATACACTTTGCATCCACAGCTCGACGCTGCGAGCTACTCAAACTCTAATGTTCCTTCTGCTCCCAGTAAGGTATTAATGAACTACGGCAGCAGCCAGGTAACATTTTGATGGCTTTATTTGAAACAGCTGGTTACCTGGGCTTATGTAAGAAATATTTATCACGTTTCTTTCCTCGCTGCCTCACTACAATACAGCCCCCTACGACTCTACACATTATGACTAATGAATACCTTTAAACTGTGACGATACTGTCAAAATACACAATCAGCATTGACTGAGTTAAATTGTCACCATTAAAATGTATTTAGTAGTTATAATGTGTAGTGTCGTAGGGGGCTGTAATGTAGTGGTTAATATAGCTGGGATGTGCCAATCCAAGGTGATAATATGACACAACTATAACACACATATCAACACTGGGAATTACAACAGAGTAGTACCAGGATGCATTGACTTAAACCATTGACGGTTGGTGCGGTTCAATCTGTCTAAGTCAAGATGTCCCGACACCACTGGTGCCTGGGCCTACACAGCTGCCCCACACAGCCTCAACACTGCCACACAAAGCAAACAGCTGACGTGAAGGCCTGACTGGTCAATCACTGTCATCAGCTGAGGTGTTTCAACACATCGAGCACTTCAGTTTTGGTGATCACTTTACAAGATGTCTAAACAGAAGCCTCACATATTGAGTGTATAATATTTGCCGGGTAAAACAGCCATCCTTTATGGAACATTTAATATCATAAAATCCCAGTAATGATGACATTACTTTAATTATGACATAAAGTTGCCAATTCAACTATAGGGCATAATACTTCCACATTTAACGCCATGGGTTACTGTACAGTTGTAAATGCAGCTTCAAACTGAAAGCAGTCACTGTTGTTTACACTTTCCAGAGGGGTGTTTTGGACTTTGAGGATCCTTGTTAGAGTCCTTTTGACTCTTTCTGGATTTGCTGCGAGGAGTTTGGCTGATGACTGTCTGAATCTGTACAGGACTCACTTCACCACCACTTGCCTCAGCCCCATGCATGTAATTGGGAGCTTCTGAGACAACCTCTATTGAACCAGCTTTCCCCACAGTATTTGGGCCTACCCCTGCTGCTTCTCCAGTCATGCACACGCACTCATTCTGAACAAGGTAACCAGCCTCCTCAGCTACCTCACTTGTTGCAGTAAAACATGCAGTTTCTGCCCCTGCTGAGCCTGGATCTGTTTCCAACACTGAAGATATGGCCTGGTCCACCACTCTAATCTCTAAATCAGATGTTGGTGATACCTGACCAGATGCATTAGTTGCACTGTTATCTAATCCCTCTCTAATCCCTAGGTCAGAAGTGACCTCTGCTTTGCCTTTTTCCAAAGTGAGAACTCCACCTTCAGTCTGTTCAATTTGAATTACATCGGTGTTCAGGAAATCAGACTGAGTTGTTTCTCCCTCAGCTAATTGTCCAGATGCCAATATTCTACCACTGGCCCCTTTATCTTTACTGAACATAGAAACCTGTCCTGTGGCCACCCTGGATGGTCTGGGTTCCTCTGAAGATGTGATCACATCATCCATGTTAGCACCCCTCACTAACACTTGACCAACAGTGTCTTGTCTCTCAGGAATATTCAGAGTTATGTCTCCTCTCTGAGAAGAGTCTATCCCTTGTCTTACTTGATGTGTAGTAACTTCACAAGGCATTTCTTGAGATTCAATCACTGTTGACGTTGCTGCCACCTGATTCATCTCTGCATGTTGACTTGCTAAATAAAGATCTTCCTCATATAAACATTCAGTCTCTAAAGACTGAGAATCCTCTTCTAACTGCTGGAAAGACTTAATTCCTTCTTTCTCAACGTGAGAACTTGTGCCTGTTGCATCTTCTCTTTCCCTCTCTTCATCTTGGTCATCTGGAATTCTAATATTCTGCTGTATATATGGTGCCTCTTTTTCTCCATCACTTGCCACACTGCCATTTGAGATGAGCTCCTCCACTTGAGAAACTGTGTGGGATGCATCTTCTTCTTCACTGTCTTCATCTGAGATGAAAGTTGTTTGATGTTCAGGTGACACCTCTTCCTCCACAATATCCTCCTCTGTCGCTCCATCTTTAATGTTGTCTTCTGGGATAAACTGATCCTCCACTTGGTAAATCACACTTCCTGCATCTACTCTTCCAATCTCTTCATCGTTGGAGATGCTAAGAGGTGGCTGTATCAGTGATGTCACTTCCTTCGCAATATGCCCCTCTTTCTTTCCAATATCCATATTGTCATCTGCAAAGAGCTGATCCTGCAAAGGGGAACTTCTTTCTGATACAGCTCTACCTTCAATATCTTCATCATTGCATATGCTAAGATGTGGCTGTATTGGTGATGTCACTTCCTCAACAATATGCTCTTCTTTCTCTCCAATATCCATATTGCCATCTGCAATGTGCTGATCCTCCAAAGGAGAATTTCTTTCTGATACAGCTTCACCTTCAATCTCTTCATCTTGGTAGTCTGTGATGCTAACATTTTGCTGTATAGATAACGCCACTTCCTCCAGAGTCTCCTCCTCCTCTTTCTCTGGAACATTTATGTTATCATCTGACATTACGGTATCATCCACTTGAGAACTCGTGCATGATGCACTGTCTTCATCTTGGTCATCTGAGAAGCCTATATTGTGCTGTACCTGTAACACCATTTCATCCACAGCATCTTCATCTTGCTCTTCATCGGTAATATAGTCATCGGAGATGTTCTCAATTTGAGAACTCAAAGCATGTTGTCTTTCAATATCTTCATATTGGTCATCAAAGGTGCTGAGACTCTCCTGTGACACTCCAAACTCAACAACATCCTCCTCTTTTGCTCCCTCTCTTAGGTTGTCTTCTGCGATAAACTGATCCTCCACTTGGTAAATCACGCTTCCTGCATCTACTCTTCTAACCTCTTCATCATTAGAGATGCTAAGATGTGGCTGTAACAGTGATGTCACTTCCTCCAAAATATGCTCTTCTTTCTCTCCAATATCCATATTGCCATCTGCAGTGTGCTGATCCTCCAAAGGAGAATTTCTTTCTGATACAGCTTCATCTTCAATCTCTTCATCTTGGTAGTCTGTGATGCTAACATTTTGCTGTATAGATAACGCCACTTCCTCCAGAGTCTCCTCCTCCTCTTTCTCTGGAATATTTATGTTATCAGCTGACATTACGGTATCATCCACTTGAGAACTCGTGCATGATGCATCTTCTTCTGCACTGTCTTCATCTTGGTCATCTGAGAAGGCTATATTGTGCTGTACCTGTAACACCATTTCCTCCACAGCATCTTCATCTTGCTCTTCATCGGTAATATAGTCATCGGAGATGTTCTCAATTTGAGAACTCAAAGCATGTTGTCTTTCAATGTCTTCATATTGGTCATCAAAGGTGCTTATACTCTGCTGTGACACTGCATCCTCCACAATATCCTCCTCTTTTGCTCCCTCTCTTAGGTTGTCTTCTGGGATAAACTGATCCTCCACTTGGTAAATCACACTTCCTGCATCTACTCTTCTAATCTCTTCATCATTAGATATACTAAGATGTGGCTGTATTGGTGATGTCACTTCCTCCACAATATGCTCTTCTTTCTCTCCAATATCCATATTGCCATCTGCAGTGTGCTGATCCTCCAAAGGAGAATTTCTTTCTGATACAGCTTCATCTTCAATCTCTTCATCTTGGTAGTCTGTGATGCTAACATTTTGCTGTATAGATAATGCCACTTCCTCCAGAGTCTCCTCCTCCTCTTTCTCCTGAACATGTATGTTATCATCTGACATTAAGGTATCATCCACTTCAGAACTCGTGCATGATGCATCTTCTTCTGCACTGTCTCCTTGTTGGTCATCTGAGAAGCCTATATTGTGCTGTACCTGTGACACCATTTCCTCCACAGCATCTTCATCTTTCTCTTCATCAGTAATGTAGTCATCGGAGATGTTCTCAATTTGAGAACTCAAAGCATGTTGTCTTTCAATGTCTTCATATTGGTCATCAGAGGTGCTGAGACTCTGCTGTGACACTCCATCCTCCAAAACACCCTCTTCTCTCTCTCCATCACTAATACTGTCTGCATCTGCATTGACTTGATCCTCATCTACTCCTGATTCTGATGTTGTATTAGGTTGATCATCATATTCTTCTTTGTGGCCAGGGCTACTGCCTGTTTGCAGATGTTGCTCTAATGTTGAAATGGTTGGCACATTAGAGCCCTCTACCTGTACTTTCTCTGATATTAAATGCAAATCATCCAGATCTCCTTCTTGTTGGTTAGTTAAAATAGGGCTCACAGTTTGCAATGATGTTCTTGCTTTAGCATCCAAGATATCTGTCTTTGCTTGACCTTGGTCTATTTTAGTCCCTTCACTAGGATCCACCTTTAGTTCTGGTGTTGCTTCTTGTTTAGGGATGGACCTCTCTTCACACACATTCACGGTGTCTGTTGAAATCTCATTTGGTGGAGTTGCAGACAATTCTTCACATGCAGTATTGAGACACACTTCAGAATCTAACAGTTGCTCCTGCACAATCTTCTCCTCATCACTGGTGACAGGAGTCATTCCCTCCATATTCTCTTCTGTCTGCATATTATCAGTGATGGCAATGACCTGATTTGTTTCTGCGTCTGAAACAACTTTCTCTGCTGGACTGACATCTTCCTCCAGGTCCCTGTCACTTTGATAATCTGCAACTTTGTTTGATTGAGGTTCCAACCCAACTTCAGGACTTCTGTCCTTTGGACCTTCACCTATGCTGAGCTGTTTTCCTTCTTCTACTTCTTCATCTTTCGAAGGTGCTGCTTCCTGTCTGCCCACATTTTCTTCTGTGCTAGGCTCCTCTTCATGTAATGTTGTGACATGCTCTGATGTGTAGGTGATCACATCTTGCTTTTCTTCAACTTTATCATCATGCATGTCCTGAGCTAGATCACTGTCATCCTTAAACATATTTTCCATGATACCTTCTTCCTTTGAAGGCTGATGAGTTTTTGCTGTTTCAGCAGTAATGATGGTATTCACAACACTAGTGATCTTGTCTTCCTTTGGGGACTCAATTCTACATGCTTTTAGAATTTCACCAGCATCCGGTGTTTGCTCCAATGGCTGAATTCCTTGGAACTGGTTTACACTGACCTGCCTAATCCCAACTTGATTTATCCCAGCTGGCCAAATTTCAGCCTGTCTGACTTCAGGCTTCATTGTTACCACATGTCCCATTCCCATTCTTGGCTTCCCAACACCAACTCCCAAAACAGGGACCGGCCCTAACCCCACCGGCCCTGGCTGCCCAACCCATGTTTGCCCCATATTGCTATTTACTGCAACAACACCACCCTTTATAGCAACAGTGTGTCCTGGCAGAATGCCATACACACTCCCCTGGGCTGCTGGGCCTAACACCCCCTGAGGGGGAACAGCCTCTTTAACCAGGATAGCACATCTGGGCAAAGTGCCCTGAGGTGAGCCTGGGTCCACGCCCTCTACCTCACCCAGACTACTCTTTTCCTTAACTAACATATAAGTACCATCAGGATTTGGCCCTACTATTTTCAATCCCTGTGCAGGGACTGAGACCTGAGGCACACCTGGTCCACCAGGTAGCAACAGGGAGGGCCTTACTGGACTGACAGGGCTGTCAGGGCTTTTGGGGCTCTGAATGCCCTGGATAACTGGCTCAGAAAGAGAGCCTTTGGGTCCCCTGATTAGGAGTCCAGAAGAAGTACTCTGGGACCCACTCACTACATACATGCCTGGTAAATTGGCTCTAGGGGCCCCATTTGCCAGCAGAACCGTGTTCTGAAGCTGTGGTTGAACTACATAGTGCATGGGCTGCAGTACAGGGCTGGTGGTGTAGTAAACTGGCTGCTGCTGAAGTATGACTGTCTGGGTTTGACGGGGCAGGGAAGCAGAATGACTGATGTTAGTAACCTTGGAGGGAGGAAGTGTCATGGGTGGCAGGGCAGTGCTTACAGTTCTGACGGATGATTTAGAGATGTTAGTAGATGACATGGCCTTTTCTGTCTTTATATCGATATGCTTTGTTTCAACACTGCGCTCCATTTTGGACTTAACGACAGGTTCAACAATATTGACTGTGGTTTTGACAGCATCTGCCATTGTGTGTGACAGGACAGGTGTGGGTGTTGGTGTAGGAGGTGAACAGATCTCAGCCAGGGTCTTGAATTTAAACCCGAGGTCATCGAGGAAGTGTAGGTCGTTGTCAGAGTCCAGGAGGCTGCAGCAGCCCACTGAGCCAGCAGAGGAGCCCTGGCCCTCAAAACCATACTCCAAAAGGTCATCGTTCAGTGGGACAACACACATCGCTTTCTGTTTAGGGCAAAAAACATAGCACGAACACTGGTGTCAATAAACTCGGCACCTGTTTGTATGTGAAAGCTCTGGTGAAAAAACTGTTGATATCGCACCTGTGAGTAGTAATCTTTAAGAAAAGCGTCAGATAGGGCTATATCATCAAACAGAGATGTGGTGTGTTGGACACCAAATTGTTGCATGCCGAATGCAGCACTGCCATTGCCATAGTTGTCCCTTGAAAACCGGTAGATGTTGTCAACCTCCATAAAACTTTGTCTGGTTTCCTGAAAGTTATACATAGATTCATCATAGATTGAAGTTTTCTGATTTCTTGTGATTTTGGAAGGAAACGTGTTGAAGTTTGGCACTGATGCACTCTCAATTTTCTTCTGAGTACCCAATTTGATTGGAACACTTTGGAGTGGCACTTCCTAAAAAAAACCCAGAAGAAACAAAATGTTACCTATAAACACATACTAGTTTGATTTTGACTTGGCAATATGGGTGTGGGTGTTTAACCTATAGCCTATGCAAAAAAGCATAGGCTATAAAACCATAAACCATAAAATCACCACCATCAGCTGTGTTTTAAATGTGCGACTTTAAAGCAGGGATGTCATACATTCATGGGCGTGAATCTGATCTAACAGTAGGGGGGGGCAATAAACATAACATTTCTGTAGATCTTCAATATTAACCCTAATATCAGTTCACACACACATAACGTTAGGCTTATCGTCGTGGTAACGTTAGTTGTAGTGGGTGCATTTCTATCCAACAAGCTATTAAACAAGCTAGGTAAAGTTACATTATATTACACTAACATAGCAAACTTTTCTGTCATGACTAATTCATTAATTACTCAGCATCATTTCTAAAGAAAAACTTCATCCAATGTTTAATGTGAATAAAACAGCCTTGAACCGCCTACTCACTACATTCCTGTCACTACCGATGTGACTGAGTCGAGTGAAGATGGGTAACGTACAGCAGGCAGTGGACCAAACCACTGTGAGGCAAGGGAGGGGAGACTCAAAATGTTTCTAAACTTAAAAAGCATTTTTGGGGGGTTGTATTGTTTTACTACTTACACAGATATTTTAAGTATACATCATTATGTCATTTACAATACACAGCATTGTTTTAATGATATTTATAAGGGGGGACAACCCTTAGATTGGGGGGGGTCCTGACCCCCCCCCCCCCGACCCCCCTGGGATTTACACCCTTGCATACATTTCAAAAAGAAAAGTTTAACTTCTCAATGAAGGTGGATGCTTCATAATTACTTATCATGCCCAACTATAAGTGGGAGCTATTTTATTCAAAGCTTAAACATGATTCCAATAATTATTGAATAGGTGCTTGTAAGATCAGTTTTTAGAATATTTGTCCATATGTGCACCCAATTGAAATGATCATTGACAGGAGTAGCCTTCGACCCTTGGGAGTAGGAAGCATTCAAAATGTGGATGGGACAATCTAACGGTGGATCTCCTGGCAATTTCCTGTATTCTGGTTCCTTGGAACAGGTTATTTGATACGTTGATATTTGTATAACATGTTTTGTAAAAAAAATATGTTTTGTAATTTCATCCAGAGGAAGTGGCTGGCTCCAGATTAAATATTTGAAGATATTTAAAACATAAAAGATAAAAGTACAGAAATTGATTTGATGACAAATTCAGAGCCATCTTCTTTAAACTTGAGGATCTCTGACACAGCATTCTCAAAAGAGCGCTGAGTGGATAGACCGATGCATTGACATGGTAAAATTGCGGGGGGTCTAAACTAATCATTTTATCATATAATAGCTCCGGCGTCCATGTTTCTACCATGTTTTGCAGCTTGTTTTCTACACAAACGTTCATTTTCGATAATACCTGCATTATGTCTGATTCTGTGTATTGGTGAAAGTGTCTGCCAACCTTATCCTCGCCTATGCCTTCAGTGTGGTAGGACATGAGGTGTTCTTTGGCATCAAATGGCAGATCACTAAATTGGTCAGGAAAGATGGTGTCTGCTCCTCCACACTGATAGAACAGCAGGAGAAGAGGGATGACTGCAGAGAGAAGCACAACATTCAGATCAATGTAAAGTGAATTTACTACGGGTGGAAAATAGCACTTGTGCTACAACCTGGCACAATGCATCTCTCCTTGTTCTTATACAAGGTGATTGTTAACTTGTGCATTGTCCCTGTTTAAATAAAGTCAAGCTTAAAGGGGCTTTTTACCTCTGGTGTCAACATTTTCTAATTTCAAGAGACAAAAAAGCAAAAACTAAATTTTAACCGACAGTGACGAGAATAAATCCAACCTTTGAGAATCATCTGTTGTCAAATGTATGTTAAGTCGGACAGGTGGTGACTTAAAGCTATAGTGCACAGTTTCTGTCGCCCCCATGAGCAATTCTAAGTAATGACAACAAAACTGTCCACATGATACAAGCCTTCCGTGATCTCTCATGTGCCCCCACCCCTCCTCCACGCAGTTGCTAGTAGCCAAGGAGGACGCAGAGGATTAAACAAACATGACGGACTCTTCAGAAGAGGTCATTATCTTCACTCGAGTTTCTGCTGGGGAAAGTCACTTCTGAATATAATTAAGTCCAATAAAATATTGTGCCCCCCTCATATGTCTAAATCATGATGTCAGCTACTTTTCCCTGTACTGCAGTAATGCAATACACAGTGTTTTAATTTTCAGTAAATATACTTACTGGCTTGCTAAAAGCTAGCAATACACTCAAACAGTATGCAGAAAATGGAATAATGCAATATAAATTCAATTAGTATAAAAGTATTCAGCCTGTGTTTGCTTGCCGAATGCAAAGACATCTAAGTAATTTACAAGATATACCTTTAGAAACGTTTGAGTAGGTCAGTAGCTACACTCAGAAATTAATCAGTTTAAACAAATTGTAAAATCTTTGAGTATTTGTCCTCATGATGTGAAAGTAATGTGTGCTAGGGTGTTTGTTGAAGCGCCACTCACACAGCAGTAAGCACATTGCCGCTAGCATCAGGCCGATAGCTGAGGCAGAGAACTTAGTGGAAGTACTTCCTAGTCTGGCGGCCTTTACTCTGCAGTCCCCTGTGTCCACACAGGTACAAATGTCCACAGTAAAAATGTCATTGGCCGGGCAAGACAGACCCTTAGCGTCCACCACCTCCACCTGCAGCTGGTATGAGCCAGGCCACAGTGCCTCGCGGGAGTGAAGAGCAGCACTAGTCTCTAGAGAAAACAAAGCACAGAGGGCTGTCAAACTCACTCTGTGTTATCATTATTACCAACTCTTAGACTCTGATTTAAGGGATTAACATCCTTGTACTTATGAAAAGATTTATCTGAATTTGAAGATCTGAATTTAAAATGTCTCTTACTTGAGTTTTGTTTAGCACTTTACTGAATAATATTCAATACAGGCATTCTATACCTTGATCAATTTCACTGTGAAAAGCTCTTGCTAAAAAGAAAATGATTAATACGATTACTACTGCAAGAGGAAAGAAAGCAGTTTGTATCTGTTTTTGTCTTCTGACACGAACCACATAGCACATTTTTTTACCATTGATGACTTCTACATCCCAGCTGCCTCGTGTCCCTTCAGGTATGATTCTGAATGTAAATGGAGCCGCGTTGGGACTCACATCCTCATCAAAACCAGTAACAGTAACCGTTTTGACATCAGAGCAGTAAGTGCTGCGGGTGGTGGTCAGGGTGGGACAGTGGTCATTGTGGTCGAGCACTTGAATGGCTATTGTTCCCGTGGCTGTCTTTGACGGCATGTCTGAGAATGACAACAGTTCAGTGAGTCAAACAGCACACAGACTGGCACACCTGTAGCCCAATGGTTAGTGACATATAACCGCAATGTCTCCGGCTCGTTGCATGTCAAACCCCTCTCTCTCTTCCCCCCCATTTCCAGTCTGCATCTACACTATCATCTGATCTGTGTAGTGTACAGGTCAGGTCATAGTAACACCTGCACTCAGGTGCTCCAGCTGCGTGGAAGTTCAAACATAGACTAGTTTGAACAAAAGTTTGAACTTAAGTCAGAGTTTACGTGCTACTAACATGTTGGTTGCACCTGCTGAAATAGTTCTGACGTAGGCATAAGTTACAACCTAAATCTTACAGCTAGCCCTCAGTAGGTGTTCAAAAGCGGTTGTCATGGCGGCATCCTTTTGACAGGTGGGATAACGTGGAGGATAAGGAGGAGCGACCGGCTGATTTGCATCAGCAACGTGTTCTCTCTCGGAGAATCAGAGGATTACCGACCTGCTGGCAGGTTAGCTAACCTTCTAATTAACAGCTACTCATTTATAATTAGAATAGCTATCATCATGTTTGTTATAACATTACAATTTCATCGGCCTAACAATAACCTTGTACAGTAAGTTATATTATATTACCCCATGGTTAGTTTGACGTTTCACCACCTGATTTCACTGTTGTTACTTTGGACTAGGCGAACCATACGTCTCTGTGGTACAACCAAACATCAACACAACTTTAGTATCAAACTAGCTGGTTTCAACGTATGGTTTAGTGTGGACTTTACACCCTTTCCTAAGAGAGAACTTACTGTACACACAGCTGCTGCAACAGGCTGCTGTTTCTTGCTGTAGCTTTACACAAAATCAATGACTCAAACATAAGTCTTGGAGCTTTAAGTCTGCCGAAAATACCTGCTTAGTACACTGTTGAAGCAAATACAAATTAAATGGTTTTTCTGATGACATTGTCACATCTGAATAATCACAATTTGTGTTTTTGTAATGATGTCAGTTTTTTTAAAAGGTCTATTAAAACTGACAGTGGATGTACTGTATGTTATTTCGCCTCTGGGCTTCTTCATTCTATAGCTGACACACCTTGAGCCCCAACGCGGTTTGGCAGGTTCTGTCAGAGATCAGTGTGCTTTATTTTGTAAATCATATCCAGTTTATGAGCTGCTCACTGAACTCATAAACACAGAGGCAAGAAATCATGTTCAGCAGGGAAGGCAGAGCCTGTTTGGACAGAAATGAAAGCCTTCACGTTGACAATAATTTTACAGGAATTTAAAGGACAAATGGGATTACCTTTGCTTATGGACAGGATCTTGGCAATGTAGGTACCATTCACCAAGAACGGCGACTCTCTATCTGGCACCTTGATGAGTTTAATCTCAGCTGTTTCTTTATCAATGGTAAACCAGTTGTCTGGATCATAGGCTTTGGCATAACTGGAGCACACACAAAAAAAAAAAAAAATCACAGAAATGTAATAATTTGCAACAGTAAACTGTTCAACGTTTGGGGGAAAACACTTAATCACTTTGTTTCTGATCCCCTCACTTGTCATACAGCGCCACAATGAGGTTTTGGCTTTGAGTTAAATGTCTTGAAAACTATTAGGACATCATCATCATCAGGGCAAAATGCTAATCAGTCCAATACTTTGGTGTAAAACATGCTAAACTAAGATGGTGAACATGGTAAACATTACATTACAAAGTGCCTAAGTACATTCTCACAGATCTGCTGGCTTGGCTGTGCATTCGTGTTCTGCTCTGTTAACTGCAGCTTGACTAACCTGACATCTTCAGCTGTTTTTCCGGTGTCTGGATCGACAGCAGCGAACACTGTGATCACGCCATCCTTGGGTGCTTCCTTTGGATCCTCTGATACAGGAACCTTCTTGGTGTCAGGGATGAACGCAGGACCCTCCGGCACGTTATTCACTGCTATCTTAATGGGATAGGTTTTTGCCGGAGGCTTTGTTCCTGGTTTGACACCTGGTTTGACACCTGGCTTAAGTCCAACACCCACTCCAGGCTTAAGTCCTCCTTCAAGGCCAGGATCTAGGCCCAAGCCGACACCTACATCCCCACCTGCATACAACCCCAGGTCTGCTCCCAGGCCTACCCCTGCACCTCCACCAGCTCCGGCAGCAGCTCCGGCAGCAGCTCCGGCAGCAGCTCCACTTGCGCCACTGGCGCCGGGAGCCAGAGGATCATCCTGTCCAACCCAAACGTCCACATCCATCTGTACAGCCTCCCCCTCCACAAAAGGAGCTACATTCCTAATGACCAGGCCGAGCTCAAGTTTCTTGACTTCTTCAAAATCCACGGCCTGTTTGGTCGGGATGGAGCATAAAAAAGGTTGCGAGAGCGGACAATAAGAGATAGAGCAGCAAGCACATGTTAGGGAGCCACCCAACACTAGATACAGTAAGTCAAAAATAATAATAATCAAAATACCATAGTATTTAAAGTCACATACATACCTTGATCAGCTTAAGGATGCCCTCATTGGTTTTTCTGTCTGTCTCAATGGAGAAGAGATTATTCTCATTTCCTTTAGCGATCTCGAAGATAGTCACCCAGTTGTCTGTGTGCGCAAGGTCATTGTCCAGAGCTTTGATTCTCATCACAACTACGTCAGCGACATTTTCATCCACGTTGCCATTGTACTGCAAACAGAAAAAATACATGAAGTCTTACAGTTTTATTCTTTTCTGTACACAAAACTCATGAACACTGGGAACAGACAACATTAGCTGTCAGTGAACACCAGAAGAAAAAAAACACCCACAGCATCCACACTGAAGACGTCAAAGGCCATGGGCTGGGACTACTTATTAACTTTCATTCTCAAATATCTGAAGCAGTTCCACATGGAGATATATTTCTTTTAGTTAATTTCATGCTGACAGGTTCTTGATTCTACATCAAGTCAGGAAAAACACATACACTAGAGGAAAACACAAAATATGAGTTGAATCTTGAAAAAAACCATTTCATTTTGGTTTATTGGTTTTGATATGTGCATTTTCGCTCACTTCTGGCTGGACTACTCTGTAGATGCAGATTCAGGATACCAAACTCCTAATAAAAGGATGTGTGGCTTAGATAAGAGAGGAGGATGACAGCAAACACTTTGTTGACTATGATTTGATCAATTTGCCAAGCAAACGTTCAGTTAGACAAAGAACATGTTGGTCAAAGGGAAGAGTTAAGAAAGGAAGAAGAAAGTTGTTAGAAAGCTTTATTTTGTAGAATTGCATTGACGTTTTGAACTCACATCTATACTGATTCTCACACAGCAGCTTCTACTGTGAAGCATATTGCTGTCTTTTCAGTTTTTTTGAACTGGAACGTGCGTCTGTCTCTGTCTCCGCTCGGGCTGGAGACTTGAAACAAAAGGTAGGACAAGGCGCTGCAATACTTTCCCTGAGAAAGCGTCTTTTTATTTGTTGAGCTGCTGTCGTCATGCATCAGTGATTGGCTCAGCTGTTTCAGGGCGATGAGACCAGTGATGTGACTGGCTGAGAGAGTAATTATTAATCACCACACCCTCTGGTCTATACCCCCACCTTCAGCGAGATGGTGGGAGACGCCCACACAGTCCCTGCGCCCGGGATCCAACACTTTGTGCTGGTCGATGCACTTGGGCGATTAAAATAGGGCTCTTATGGCGCTTTTCCATTACATGGTACCTGCTCGACTCGCCTCGACTCTACTTGCTTTTTTTGGTTTTCCATTATGAAAAAAAGTACCTGGTACCTGCCAGCAGGTACTTTTTTTAGTACCACCTCAGTTGAGGTTCCAAGCGAGCTGAGGCGATACCAAAAGGTGACGTGAAAGCGACAGACGGGGGTGTCCTGAACAAACCCGCTATTTTTAAATAGTTTAGCCAGCTGTGTTTTTTTTTGCTGCCTCCAGCTTCATTTGAAACTAAATGTGTCTTCTGGCTGTGGCAACAACAACACACCTTCGACATTCTGTGTGTGTGTGTCGCGTTAGGTCACGGCAGTTTACTGCGGCGCCGCTTGTTTACAGTTCTGCGGAGGCTCCAGGCAGAGCTTTCGCCTCCACAAAACTGTAAAACAAGCTCAAGTGGCCTGATGTTTATACTTGTGCGCTGGTGTGTGCGTCGAGCCGACGATCAGCCACGCTGAGGCGGTACTAAAATCTGTAATGGAAAAACGCCATTAGTGTTTAAAGGGGTACTCCACCCATTTTACACACCAAGAGAATTTATTGGTCATCACCATCAAAGATACATACCCCTGATGATGTCATCAGGCACATTTGTAACACATAGCTGATATAGTATGGTCTGACATGGGCCTTTACCACGCAGGGAGGCGCTAACAAACGATGCTTTTAAGTTGCATTATGGGAAATGTGGTATTAAGTGCTTTTGGACATTAAACGATACTGGGGACTACAAGTCAGGATATTTCAACCTCTGCTGCACAGACCTGTCTGTCTCTTGTAAGTCATCCAAGCTTATGGAAGTGCAAAACTAAATCAAACTTTTAGTCTTCAAACCTTATTTAATTACTAATTTGATTAGTGTAACTGAAGTCAAATAAAGAGTGATCATGATCATTAGGTGCGTATGTGTTACAATGTACCAAATATTCATGTTATATTGCTCTTTTCTATCGAGTCATTGATGTGAAAAAGTGTAGGGAGACTGAGTACCCAGGGCCCTCATGTGAGGAGGGCCCAAAAAGATGCTAGAATGAATAGTTGTGGATGCGGGGAGGGGCCAATAGAAAATGCCTTTCTACAGGGCCCAGAATTGTGTGCTACGCCGCTGTTGATAACAGAACAGAACCATTGTTAATGTTAGTAAAGTTCCACCTGGGCAAAAGGGAGAAACTAACCAGAGGAAATTAAAAAAAATATTATAATAATATATGCCATATTTCTCACCTCAGATTTTTCCAGAGTGGGGATGTTATCATTGATGTCCAGGACTCTGATCTCCACAGTTCCTGTCCCAGTTCGCCCCCCTGGTGCTCCTCCCAGATCACTCCCATGTACAACCAGTTTGTAGAAGTCACAAGTCTGTCGGAGGAAAAAACAGATGCATGCTTTAGTTACATGATGAAATGTGATCATACTGTGCAGCCTCTCACAGCTCTTTACAGCATGAGAAAGTAGCTCAGGGCAAAATACTGCTGCTGAAAAATTTCTTAGAATCCACCTTGATGTTACATTTCAGAGAACATTTTGTTCCAACTAAAGTTTTCTCATC
Organism: Zingel zingel; assembly: GCA_023566125.1. Lineage (NCBI taxonomy): Eukaryota > Metazoa > Chordata > Actinopteri > Perciformes > Percidae > Zingel > Zingel zingel. The sequence goes on from CM042322.1 coordinate 5,291,359, forward strand.
GTGTCACAATTCCACTTGTAAAAGTGTGATTTGATTAGTTGATCATTGATTGTGAACTACAGGATGACAACCTGACTCTACAGGAGATCATAACTCAAGAGAAAGAGTTGACTATCCTTTTATAGGTTTCATGTTGTGAGAAACTGTCAGCCAGCTGAGAGTGTTTTTGCGTGCAGTGAGCAGTCGCCTCACCTCTCTGTCCAGGGTGACCTCCTTGACGTACAATTGGCCTGTCTGTTCGTCTATAGTGAACATGTGACCTGTGCCTCGTGGCTCCTGGCTGGCGATGGAGTAGGAGATCTTTGAATTAACTGTTCCAGCTTCGTCATCATCTTTCCCCTGGATCTGCATAACTAAGGTCCCTGCAGTGGATCCCAACAATACAAGACCATTTATTTAGAATCCATCACATTTATGCTGTTCACACATACACTGTATCCAGACTGTGTTTAGATTTAATAAGACAGCATTCATGAAAATGCTGTGTGATACATGAATCTCAAATGACTTTGAATTAGATTACAAACATAACCATCAACTACCAACCCTTATCATATCCCACTCACATCATCATGCTACTCCCTGGATTACTACTGAGTCCAAAAATAGGTTTCTTTTCAGGAGAGGACAGACCATTTTTATTTCTATTGGACAGACATTAGGGTTGAGGTTCTTCTTGTCTGGTCTTTCAGCAGCTCAACCCCTGGTGAGTGACTCCCTGGAACTCCTGCAGTTTGCATACTAGGCAAACATTAGTGTGGAGGACGTCGTCATCAACATAATCCACTAAGCCTACACACATGTTTGACTTCTCCAGCTACTTCCTCCAACACCATCCAGTGGCAGCCTGTGACTGAGACATTGTCTGCTGCATCATATCATCATGAATGACAACGTGAAGGAGTCGAGAGCCCTGATGGAAAGCTTCGTAGGTTGGCGTCACAACAACCACCTCCACCCATAGGCGCCAATACTGTGGGTGCTCCGGAGCTCGAGCATGTCGAGTTATGTCGCTGTCAGTCCCCTACTCCATATCCTAACCATCAATCACAGCGTCTCTCGGATGAAAACGCCTCTTTAGTGACCCCTCTCCATCCCCCCACTATACAGCGTGTGCATGTGCATTAGGTAATCAGAGTGAGACTAAAATGGACAGATTTGTTATTAAAAAAGCAAAACCTAATGATTCACGTGCATCAACGACATCCACCACCAGTGCAGAGAGTTCCACCAGTGCCCTGTCAGAACCCTAGGCTACTAGACAGGTGGCATTGATTCTTAATTTCCCACGAAGCTGATTGCGGTTACGTGTCAGTTAAACTTTTCATCCCCAATCCTGTCTGTATTTGTGAGAAGTGGCGCTGTCCTGAGTTGAAAGACTACTTTACGGCTTTATTATGAAGTTAATAGGTGTGTGTGTTCGTGCCGGCCGCTGTCCATTTCCTAAAGTTCTGAAATGCAAGCATTTTTTGACTACTTTTATTTTTAAAGGGCGTGTGCCCGTGAGCACCCACGGAGGAAAACATAAATTGGAGCCTATGCCTCCACCAAGGAGCTGGTGGTGTAATTCCTGGGAGCACACATGAACAATTAACTGGACAACACCCAGGCCCTCTCCCGGAAGATGCAGAGCCAGCTGTTCTTCCTGGTTTAGTTCTATACTGCTACTCTTGCCTGTACCGCTCCTGTGTTTCAATGTCTTTGCCGTTGCTGCTTTGACACCTGAATTTCCCTGCAGAGATTAATAAAAGTTTTTATCTTATCTTGTAAAAAATAAACAAACCTGGGCTACTTTAAAACAGTTTGAACAACAAATGCTGACCTTCATTACAACATTATTATGATGGGTTCACACCAGCAACAACGCCAAATCTTCCAATGGCACTTCCTACTCATCGGCCCACACCCATCTTTAAACTCAGCCTTCATTCTGATCTTAACTACACACCTGTAAAGTGTCAGGACTGCATCTTGCATGGCTGTGGCTCTATCGCGATGACAAAAATCTGTGCGCAGACATATAAAAACCTGGCAAAGTACTCAAAACCGCCTCTGTGGTAGTTCCTGCTACCGCTGGACCGCAAGAGCAGGCTGAAGGAGAAATAAGTGTTTAAAGTTGGAACGTACCTTTTTTGCTGGCCTCACTGATGTTGCCAGTGTGCAGCTCAAAATAAGGAGTATTGTCATTCATGTCCAGGACTATGACATTCAGTGGGATGTCCTCCTCTGCTGCTGTTCCATCTTTGAACATAGCCCTCCCAGATAGCTGCATCAATTACATGAAGAGATGGGAAAGGCTTGACGGTTTTGACATGGTTTGGCATTTCTGCACGCTTTTGCTGCCTTGTTAAAATATAATTTACATGCTAATCACTTTGGCTTGTAGCTTCATCAACAGAGAAATTACTGTCACAAAACTTAGACAGCAATCTGAAACACTTGGGAGCTGAAACATCACTCAGAAACAACATTTTGTCTTGAGGAGACACAAGAATGTGACGTTCGTTAAAGCCTTGTGACTGAAGAAAACTGAGCTGTGTGTCTCATGCTCCCACTCGTCTGCAACAGTTTCAGTCCATACAGTACAGTCAAAGGCCAGGGACTTATTTATTTAAATACTTACATTGAAGAATGGAGTTTTCTCCCGGTCCAGCTTAGCAGTGACTCGTACAAATCCGGTGTTATAGTCCACCACAAATAGGTTGAAGGGTGGCTTGTCAGCTCCTGGTCCGGAGAGATAATACTTCACCTCCATATTTGTTTCTTTATCAGAGCGAATCTGTCAACATAACACACACAGAGAATTCAGAGACTTGTAAACGCTGTTATGATTGTTGCCATTTTAGTGCTAAATTAAAACACGTTGTTGAATGGCACCATGAGAACATCTTGAGCCATTGCTTTGGAGCAGATGCCAACCAGAGCTGTAAACCAGAGCTCCACCACATTAAGATTCTTTCATTACTCCATTCAGGAAGAAATCATCCCACCATGCCCCAGACAGGAGGCTGGTATCAGTCTCCTCAGCTAGCTGGATGGGACGTCTTGACTTATAACATTAAGTTGGAGCATTGCCACACATGTATTCAGAAACAGATAAGATAATGGGCCCCAGGGCACATATGTAAAAGGTCCCCTGACCCAGCCACGCTGCTGCTAGCAATAGTGTTAGCCCTTACTGTAGAATGCCAGCCTGACATTTTACAGACCAAATTGGCAATGCAGGTTAGTCTAGAACCTCTCAGTCCATTTTCGATGCCGAGTGCCGTTATCAACAGGCAAAGACCAAAATGCCTTTGGATGCAATTGGATCGACCTACAACCAAAACGTGACATGGCGCAGAGCAACAGAAACGGACTACAGCGAACAGAGATGAGCTGTGATGGTGTAGCATCAACATGTCTGTGAACCAGTGTTGCTGTTCTGCCATCAGATAAAAGTTGTTGTCTCTTTTCCTGGGAACCAGACAAATCTACAAGCCAAGTTTCATTTGAGATTTGGTCTGGTGATGTCAGGCTACAACGGAAAATTCCACATTAGCTGCAGCCATTCATGTTGTTTTGGAAATTGCGTCAACCACACTCCCTACAGTCATTGTCTCAAAAACTCCCCAGATAAGATGAACGGTTGTCATTGGCTGGCAGATCTGTCCAAAGTGGACAGCAAATTGGCTTGGTTCCCAGGAATGCTGCTGTTGTTTGAAAACTGCACCTGAAAAGGCAGATCTGCCACAGCACACTGACACTTTGTCTTCACGAATATTATACAAAATCTCTTTGACTCTCCAGCAGTGTTGTAGTACTCAAGATCGGTCTCAAGACCACTATTTAAAGGTTTCGGTCTCGGAATCGATTGCATTTTTACTCAGCCTTGTCTCGGTATCAGATAAAGAGGACTCTGGATTTTATTTCAAGACCACAACTGTAGGGATAGCACTAAATTGCCTGTGCATTGTCGGATTTATGCGGTAACATGATAACTATGATTCGATGTAAAACGTCCTGTTTCAAATGCAACCAATAACGTGACTCATTTCTAATTTGAAATTTGTTATGGGATGGTACACCATTGAAAAGTAGTGTTGAATAAAGATGGTTAAGTTGATTTCATCCCCTTAGTGTTTGTATTTGTTTACTCGTAGAAACAAAGGGGAAATCCGTACACATACAATTCACCTTTGCAATCCTTTTTGATTATTTTATCGAGGCATTTCTCAAGATGCACTTATGGCAATGAAAGAGGTGAATGAAGAAGAATCTTAATTAGTTTTCTGTGGGTGTTTTTTGTTTTGATATTGTGGCGTTTTCAGCTCAATTTAAGGAGTGCATATGGTTAACATTTTCCACATGTTATCGCGTCATGCAGTGTGAGACTCGCTTTGGTCTGGTCTTGGTCTTGACTCGATCTTGGTTTATGGGGTGCACTCCAGTAAGAAATGTTAATAACAGGCTCCTGCATAGGGGGCCTTTTGACTCTGACATTTGAAATGTCTCACACAGGCCTTCACTCAAAACGGACGTTCATGGTACACTGTGTTCAGCTCTACCCCACTTCTTATCCCTGGCAGGTGAAAAAAGAACTTATGAAAGCCTGTTGTTAACAGTCTGAAAGGAGATTTGTTTGGCACTTTCACACTGTTGTACCAACAGCAAGTTGAAAGGAATTTATTCACTGAAGGTTTTCTTTGCAAACCAGCCAATGATGTGACAGAAACCAGTTCTTTGTTCCTCGTTTTCTTCTTGTGAAGCTCATCCATCCAGGCACTTTAATTTGCCAGGTTAATCCACACATCATGATGCCAACATATGCTAACTGTGGGAAATAAGATTTTATTAAAGGTGCTCTAAGCGATGTTGGGTGACGTCACTTCTTGTTGACGAAGTATTGTCAAACAAAACGAGACTAGCTCGCTCCTCCTCCCTCCTCATCATGTCCCCTCCCCCTCCCTTCCGTGTTCTAACCCCCCAACCCCTACCCCCAAATCCTTCTTGTCGATTATTGGCTGGAACACTGTTTGTTATGTTTGGTGGTGCAGGTTGGCCAGTTTGTTTTTGTTGCCGTTTGTGGAGCCTGGGCTGTCTACAGAGACCACTTTTTTTTACAGTGTGTTCAGGGGACAGGCAGCTAGCGGATAGTGAGGAGATGTTTGCTGTATGTAACAAAAAATGTTGTAGCCTAAAAAACACGTAACATTGCTTAGAGCACCTTTAAGCAGAAGCCTAATGACCTTGGCAATGAAATCCCTGTTGGTGTAGTCTGTGTTCTCCATCAGCTTAGCAGGAGGAAGTACCCACTCCCTCTTCGTCCTCCTCAGTGTCATTGGCCTCCTGTCTCTTGCCTCAGCGCTGAGCACCTGAAAGCAGACAGCAGAGCACTTTTTAATGGAGACTGTAGGGAGCAGTGTGCAGCGCTAGATGTACTCTGTCTACTTTAGAAAGCAAATGCTGGCCTTCCCTCCTGAAATGAAGGAAAGTGAAAGTGTGAAAGTGTGAGAGCTCAGGTGAGCTGAGGTGTGGTCCAGTTCCTGAACATGAACACGGATCACTGAATCTGAATAATGTTTGGCATTCAGTATCTGTACACACTGAGAAAACTATGTCTCTTTGTCAGGACGGGGTGGCTGGATTAAGGAACTTATGTCACGATACCATATAATTCAGATTTTCTGCGACACAGCAAGGTTTTTTATTTTAACCTTTTTTACAACTTTAAATTATGTCCCCAAAGGACAACTTTGTATGTTTCACGCTGATGGTCACCCATGCTGACCTCACCAGAAAAAAAACTCAACTGCACCAAAAAGTTAAATCCTCATATGCAATCTTTATAATAAAAGGATGATTCATTTGATCATTATATGATTAAATGTGAGGAAAAAATAATCTTCCATCCTCTCCACCTCAGTTCTTTCAGTTTCTGGAAGAAATTATGTCTGTTTTTCCTCCACTACAACAGCGTTGTGCCTTCTTTATTACAAATATTTCTGAATAGAGTCGGTTGAAATCTTTTGCAGAGTCACACACCTACCTAGATTTAAAGGGGAAATAACATGGACAACTATAAAGTGTAATGCAGAAATAATAAGGTAACTTGTGCCCTGAAGATGTTTTCAGAATCTGATATGAAATGGAAGGTATGTCCGTATAAACATTGATGAAAGGTGTAATGTGATTTATTTTGGAGGGTGGGTAAACTACTGTCTTTTTCACAGCAGACATGTTGGCAGGAGGGAAATCCCAGGAGTAAATAATAGCATGAAGGATCACTCAGAATAGAGCCAGAAATACAGTCACAGCTGTGGAATAGGTTCAGAAATATCAGTAATAAAGAAGGCAAGACACTATGGTAGCGGAGAAAAAACTGAAATCATTTCATCCTGAAACGTAACTGAATGAACTGAGTTGGACGGAATGGAAGAGATGAAATGATTAATTTCCCTGTAATTAATCACATGATGTTACAATGAAAATAGTATTTGTTCTTCTCATCATTGTTTTTAGATTTTAGATTTGAAATCTCCATGGATTTGTTGCTGGTTATGACTTCACATTAATCATAATTGTGATAGAAGAGAACTGCAGGATGCTGCTGAACAGGTCACTGACTGCTAGTTCAGCTGTGTAATCCCCTAATGTTATAGAATTATAGAAAGTAATTGACACACACACACACCGTGATGCGTAGCGACGCCCAAAGCAAGCATACAAAAACTATTAGCAATCGTAAATAATTGAAAGGGGAAGAAAAATACATATTAGAAACACCTTGCGTAAAACTTTATTTTAGAATGAGTATTATTATTTGATAATATAGTCTTATAATAATAGTCTTGTCTGTTTTTGTCCGGTTTGATTTTTTTCCTTTTCTTTTATAGAAGCACATTGAGTCTTGTGAAATGCTATATACTATAAATAAATATGATTTGGTTTACATAGTTTGCAGTATCCTCTAACACACAAACGGAACCAGCAGACTAAAGATTATTTAGCATATATGAATAAATGAATGACCAAAAGTATGCCCAAACGGGCTCACAAGACACCATTATTTATAAGAAAGGACCAGATACCAGAATAGCAACAAAAATTAAACAAATGAAGCATCTTGTCTTCTTTGCCATGCTTTAGAGCAGGGATCTTCAACAGGGGGTCCGTGACCCCTAGGGGGTCCTCAGAGTTAGTGCAGGGGGGCCGCCACATTGTGTTAAAAAAATCTTTTAGAATTATTATTTATTTTTTTAAATCAAATATTATGTCTGAAAATATACATTAATATGAATCCAATATATTAATAGCAAAGATAAACTGGCCTATTTGTGAAGAAAAAAATACACATTGAAGCTAAGCATACTATAGGTAAGTTAGCCACAATGGTTAACATATAGTTAAGCTTAAGGATCAACTGTACCTTCCACATGACGCTTTTATCCAAAAGTGACTTCCATTAAGTGCATTCAACCATGAAGGTACATGTATGGTATGTAATGTTAAAACATGATGTATAAATAATAACCATTTATTTTCATCTATTTGGCCCAATTTAATATGCAACTCAATTGTATACAATATCCATATGCAGTAGGGGGGGTCCCTACTCGGTTTCTATTTCAGCTGAGGGGTCCCTGGCCTAAAAGATGTTGAAGACCCCTGCATTAGAGACAAAAGTCACAAACTTACATATATTAAATCACAGCCCTCCATCGGAGATCAGATCACCAGAATATAGTATTGAATATAGCATGTATGTACTGACTGTATTGTTCTTGGGTTTGTATATTACATCTAATTTGGATGGGTTATTATTCGTTTTGATATAACTGACAGATGAAACATATACATCTAAAGTGCAACCAATATAATGTACTGTATATGGGACTTCTAGCCGTCCGTGTCCCTGGTTAGGCTTTTAGAAATGACACACATGGTTAAACACGATAAAATAGACATACACACTAACAATTGAAGCAGACAAACAGGAAGACACAGATGCATAAAAACTAACAGTAAAGCAAACATAGAGCACCCCATAGAACAATTACCAATTACAACAAAGTGCGAATTTCAACTGGTTGACATGAGATCACTAATCAAAATCTAATTACAAGAAGTGTGAATTCAACCAGAAGGGAAGTTTTTCCTTTCCAAATAGAGAAACAAAGACTTATAGTGATGACTATAATTTAAAATAAAAGTACTTTTTTGACGCCGGAATGGGTGGCAAACAGAAGACACATGTCCTAGGGGGACCAATAGTGGAATGTAAAAGGAGAGTAAAAGTAATCTAATCTAAAAAGTATTTTATCTGCTTTTATATGTTTAACTGTTTTTAACTGCTCTTCAGTGTTTGATTTCTTATACTGCACTGTAACTTTTATTGTCATATTTTATCTGTTTTTAATTTTCTTTTAATTGTTTTAATGTAAAGCACTTTTAATTGCCCTCTTGCTGAAATGTGCTATACAAATAAAGCTGCCTTGCCTTGCCTTGCCTATGCTCCACCTGTCTATACTTCGTATATCACATTGCACTTTTCTGCTTTTTTTTGCACTTCTGGTTGCACGCAAACTGCATTTCGTTGTCTTTGTACTTGCACTCTGCACAATGACAATAAAGTTGAATCTAATCTAATCTAATGTTTTTATATCAGATGGTATGGTATTACAAATCTGTGGGCATTTTAACTGAAACATGTCATGTATAAATAAGTGAATAATTAAATTGTTTGTATATAACTAATGTATAGAAGTAGAAAAAGAGAGTAGGGCAGGAAACTCTACCATACAGCACCTTTTAACAGACACACAGACGTACGGACAGACGGACAGACGGACGGACAGACGGACAGACGGACGGACAGACGGACGGAGAGACGGACAGACGGACGGAGAGACGGACAGACGGACAGACGGACGGACGGACAGACGGACAGACGGACGGAGAGACGGACAGACGGACGGAGAGACGGACAGACGGACAGACGGACGGACAGACAGACAGAGGGACAGACGGACGGTAGAGCTGTCATGTATCATATGACAGCTCGACTTTAATTGTGTTTATCTACTTAAGTTAAGCTATACTTATCATTATCAGTAATTGCATTTCTTAAAGTACATCCACTTGAAGATTGAATCCCTGTCCTGCAGCAACACGTCCCACCCTGGCCTGCAGCAGGCCCTGCTGTGTCAGGGTGGGGGTTTGGAGTAGCTTCAGGGAGAGTACTCACCAACGCCAGCAGCAGCAGCAGAAGCAGCTGCCCCTCTGTGTAGCGGAGCCGAGCCATGAGTTCAGGGACGCCACACATACGCCAGGAAAACCCACTGAGGTCTGCACAGAGCAAAAAAGATGAGCCTGGAATAAGTCCTGTTGGAGACACACCTATGTTAGCTTCACCCCCACCCTCCACACCTACAGCCAGCAGCCCCCTCCTCCTCCCTCTCTTCATGCATGATTTCTTAACTGTCACATGCATGCATGTTTCTCAAAGGTGTGTCTGTTCCGCCATACAGTTCCAAGGTTACAGTAAAGCCTCAGGGCAGAACACTTGATCAAGCGGACGAGGACAGACTGGTAGAGCACACTGTAAAGACACGCATCACTCTATCATCTGATGAAGTCAGTGTCCTGAGGGTAGCAGCTCCTCCTGAGCCTTGAGCCTGAGTTTCAACCCCCCCCCCCCACAAAGACAAAAAAACACTTCAAGAGAGCAGGAACACTTTTTGCACAATTGAAAATATTTTATCAATGCACATAAAAGTAGGCGAATAGCTCTTGACATAATTAAATTTCATATGGGGAGTGGAGAAAACTGACATGATGTTGTCCTACCTTTTTTTATTTTAATGCACATTAACAGCGGTAATGCCATCATAACCACATAGACATGTCAAGCTACTCCTCTGTGATTTATTTGCTCCTTCTGTCCCTATAAACACTGTGAGTGTTGACTAACATTCCAATTCAAACAGTTGGCAGCAAGTTCTTAAAAGAATCTATTTTATTAAAGAAATAACCTAAGTTATAGGCATGTTCATGTGTATAACTTTAACATCTTGGTTGTTGAAGAGGTTTAACGTTAAACAGAGATCTATGCAGGGACCAGTGTCGACATTACATTAGCACCAGCTCACCGGTGGTGTGTAACACAGTCACAGTCCTGCGGAGCCTCGGGAAGGATCTTGTTTTGGTGGAACATGAGTTTTTTGTGATTGTTGCGGGCAAAAATCCTTGATTATGCGGCACGTTTTCTTAAAAAATGCGATTTAATATGCGGGATATTTATGCAATTTTATGCGATGAAATTTGCGGGAACTTGCAAAAATTGCGGTTTCATCGTGGCTTCATCGCGGGGTTTGCAGATTTTCGATGATGTTCACGTCGCGTAATTACGTCACTTCATAACGTTCCCATGGCAACAGGGGAAAATGGCTGCTCTTGTGTGAAGTAAACGCAACATTTTTCAAATTTCTGCTAAGATATGTGTGACTTTTTTGCAACGAAAATGCGGGGATTATGAAATCATGCAAGCCCCACATATTTTGCGTGGAAATCTGCAATTTATGCGGCAAAAGTGCGGCGTATTTGAAAAAATGCGGCCCCCGCATAAATATGCGGACTTTGGGTGATTATGCATTGAATTATGCGATCGCATAATCACGTTTTTCTGGAGGGACTGACAAAAGTTGTTTAAGTTGTGCAACAGAAAACTCTGTTTTAGTCTAGCTAGCTGTCTGGATTTACCCTGCAGAGATCTGAGGAGCAGTTAACCATAGTCCTCAGAAATCCACCAGATTTTAGGACGCCAACACAAAGGAAGCGTTAGATAACGCAAATACGGTAAAAGAAAAAGGACATACGGCGGTATTTCCGGCGGCAATGGGGCAATCTCGGAAATGGAAGGTTGTGGATATAGACTGTGGCATGTTGGAAGCCTCCGGTCCTCTGGGCTTGGAGGCCGGCTATCATGGAGCAGAGGGACCAGCAGATGATTCTGATGATGAAAGTATATACACACACACACACACACACACACACACACACACACACACACACACACACACAGAGTAATTTACATTATTAGGGGTCCAAGCCCGAGTCTGCAAGAACCGGCGGTAGCAAGAGCTACGCCGTTCGCACAGCAGGACTTTGGAACCCTATTGTTTTTCTAAGGATTATTATTCTTCTCCGCCTAAAACTCCGACTACAGCCTAAACATACATGGTGGGGGGTTGCCATTTTCAGGACTGGTCCGAAACTCCGCAAGGACCTCAGGCGCAACAATTGACCCACTTCCACCACTAGGTGGCGCTATATCAGAAAAAAACCGCGTTTGGCCCTATACCTACCACACTGTACACCGGACATTCAAAAACCATACATCCACGCGTTCCCTGGATCGAACTGAATCACGTGATATAGGCCACGCCCATTTCTGCCTAGACTTTTATAATAAATAATAAATTATTATTTTTTGTCTTAAATCTACCAGCCATTTTCATATTATACCAACATTTGCAGCATCCTGAGCCTTTTTGGTTTGAAATCTCAGCCCAGAGTCATTTTATTCTCATTTTATTATTTAATATAATATTTTCAATATTTTTTTTGTTCATTAAACATGTAGGCCTACAATTACTGTAGAATATGACCAAACTGACCAAACACAATTTTACCAAGGTCTCGCAGGCTTTTTTTCACATCACTTTTTATTTGCCTATATTAATAAAATATGTAATAATAATACAAAAAAAATTGAGCATTGAATCAAACTGGATCACATGATATAGGCCACGCCCATTTCTGCTTAAAATATTTTTTGCAATATCGCACAATGCACAAAACCAACTTTTTCGAACTCGTCCTTGGCCGTGCGACGGATCAGCACGAAACCTGGTACGTAGCATCTCCAGATGGACCTGACCAAAAGTTTCTCAAAGAATTTTGCTACGTTAAAGTATGCGCATTTGGCAATTGCAATATCTCTGCCACAGTAAATGCAATCAACACGAAACTTGTGTTGCTCGTTCGGCATGTCGCTCTAAGGCTCTGTACCAAATTTGGCAAAGATCGGCCATTAGGGGGCGCTATGATCAATGTAGACGAGTTTTGGCTGAAATGCAAAGAATTTTTGACTACTTTTTTTTTTTCTTTTTAAAGGGCGTGCGCCTGTGAGCACCCACGGAGGAAAACATAAATCGGCGAATATGACGCAACAACTTGACCACCTCCCCTGCTCCTTGAACAACCACACCTGCCCTCTCGGTCACTCTCTCATTTCTCTCTGCTGTCCCCTGTGGTCAGGGGGGTTAAGAAGTTTGTTTATTGTAGAGCATTCTTAAAGGTGGTCTGTATATGTATGGAGATGATGTTAACCGCTACATTTGCAACTGCGATGTACCGCAGACCTCGCGGCTCACACCTCTCGATATTTACCGACGTTTGCCTCCCCGCCGCCAGGCTTCAGGTTCTGTTTTCGCCTGCTTCCCGGGGCGTTGGGGGCGACTGCCGTGGGTGGCTTGGGCCCCGTCATAACTGCTTGCAGTTCTAGTTTTGTATTGTATTCATAAAAGCCTATATTAATTTGAATTGATTAGACAAAATTAATATGCTACTTTGTATAATTTACTGCAGCTGGTAATAAATATTTAAATAGATAAATAGTCTTTGTGAAAATCCTTGAATTCAAGAAACCTTTCAGTCATCTGTTTCTTTGTTATAACGCACATGAGCACAACATTCTGCACAGTGTCACGATTGTGAGTTTCTGTTGTTAGTGTTTCCTGTTTTATTTTGTAGTAGTCTGTTTTCTTGCCTGTATGATTGTCTGCCCCGCCCTTATGTGTTTCACCTGTCCCTGATTCCTTGTGTCACCTGTCCCTTGTTTAACCTCGTTACCCTGTGTATTTAGTCTCTGTGATGTCTTTGTCCCTTGTCAGATTATTTCGTTCTGTTTGCTGTGCGTACTGTTCCCTGTCGTATTCCCTGTCATGTATTTCTTTGCTGTGTGGATTATTTACTCCTAGTAAGTGTTTTTCCTGTCGATAATAAATCTCTTTAACTGGATTTGGGTCCAAGCTTCGCCTACATTCGCCTCAGCCCTGACAGAATAATCCGACCAGTATGGACCCAACAGTTTTTAAACCATTTTTTCACCCCATGGACTCTGAGGGGGAACTGTTGATGGACTTTTTTCGCTGTCTTCATGAGGAGGATCCCGCCTTTGCTAGGCACCTGATAGAGGTGCGCTGGCAGGCTACTGAGCAGGAATTTACCATCTTTCCTATCTCCAAGCCTGTCAGTCTTCTAGATCCTCAGCAGCCTACCAGCTTTCCTGAACCTCAGCTGACGTGCAGCTCCCCTGAGCCCGTGCTGTCCAGCGACACCGAGCCCGTGCTGTCCAGCAAGTCAGAGCCCGAGTTGTAGTTTAAAGTACATATTACAGCTACGGTAGCCTTCACGCTTCAAAAAGCCGGCTTCTTGCTCTTTTCAATGTCCGTTTTCTGGGCGAAGAAGAAGACTCCTGTTCCTAAAATTTGGATTTTGAATACGTTAGTTAGTTAGTTAGTTAGTTAGTTAGTTAGTTAGTTATGTTTTATTTCTGTGTCATGCCAACCATTTTGGCCCATCCCACATGGGCTTATAGGACACCACAAAATTACTTATTTAACAAACGTCTTCCTGTCACATATACCAATCATTCAGAGGAATACATGAATACAAATATATACATATACACACAGATACACATACATACATGTGTATATATATACACACACACACACACACACACACACACACACACACCACACACAAACAACAAATTCTCTTCTACAGTTCATCTCGATAAGGAGCTTTTTTCCTCTTCTCCCAAGCTTTATCTAGATAATTGGCTAATTTATATGTTTCAAATGTGAACAGCCATCTCAGTCTTTGAGCCATATTTACCAAATCAATCTCTGCTTTTATCCTACGAAACAAAAAATCACGCTGTTCACAATAAAAAGGACAGTAGAAAACAAAATGGAACTCATTTTCTATGTCATTCAAACAACACATGGGACAGATCCTTTTTTCCTCTTCTAAATTAATATCGTTCTGTTTCAACAGTCAAAGGCAAAGCCCCAGATCTCACTTGAGCACATAAAGATCTTTGCCTTTTTGACAAATTCTATACAACATAATTCTCTGTGCCATATTCCGGTTTTATCATCACAAAAATACGCAATTTTGGCTTAGCCCATGTATCGTCAGCCCACTGCTTTTTGACTTTAGCAAACACAGATTCTTTAAACAAACCAATATTCAGCTTTTCATTATTAAGAAACAACTCACCAAAACCATAATTACAAAACAATTTGCATATGTCATTAGACCACTTTTAACCCAATTTTAAACTCATAAGTACTACGAGGAGTTAAAGGTTTTCTAAAGTGAATTATTTCTGTTTTCTTTCTATTGATAAACAGTCTCCATTTTATACACCAATCATCAATATAGGAAAGCATCCGCTGCATATTATCTTCAGAGGGTGACAGTAATACTATGTCATATGCGGACAAAAGAATACTTGTCATTTCATTTCCACATCTTATCTCACAATTCAATGCTTTAATTTCCTTTGCCAAATCATTTATATAAATTGCAAATAATATTGGAGACAAAGTATCACCCTGTTTTACCCCTGATGATGTTGGGAACCAGTTTGTATGGTGTTCATTCAATCTTACACATGCTATGGGCTTGTGATAAGCAGACTTCAGTGCCATATAAAAATTTCCATTTACCCCGTACTCTATAAGTTTATATGCTAACAGATCCCTGTTGGTCATATCGAAAGCTTTGTGAAAATCGATAAAGCACGAATATGTTGGCTTATTTTCACTTATTCTTTTAGTTATAATTGTAGACAATACAAAAATGTGATCTAGGCATGATCTTGATTTACGGAACCCATTTTGTTCTTCCACAAGGAGCTCTTCTTTCTCTAAGTACAACATGAGTCTCTCATTAAGTACTGTAGAATACAGCTTATGAACTGTGCTCATTCGACTTATTCCTTTATAATTTAAAAGCACTCTTGGATTTTCATTTTGGGATTTTGGTATCGGATTAATAATTGATTTAAGCCACATAGATGGTATTTTGCCGGATTCAAAACATCCTTTAAATAAATCACACAAAATATCAAGTAATTTGGGTGATTTCAGTATTTCATTTGGGATATTTTCAACCCCTGTCACTTTTCCCAATTTAGCTTTATTTATAGCTATTTGAACTTCTTCTTTTGTAAGACTATTATTAAGATCCTTATTTATCCAATATTCCCCTTTTAAAATGTGGCCCTCTATTACATTTTTCCTCTGACATAAATCCTCGTAGTACTCTCCATCAAAGTCAAACATCTCACTAGAGAAAAGACCTTTAAAATCTTTCTCCCACCTGTTGATTACATCAGACAGCCCAGTCACCATCATTCCCCAGCACTTCCATGGGTATTTTCCAACTACGCCTTGGCCCTAGTTTATTAATTTCTGACCAAAATCTCTTAGGGTCAGATGTTTGGATTCTCTTCAGGTTTAATACTAATCCTCTTTGATAACGTCTTTTGTGGAATCTGTATCTTTTATCAAACCTATTCTGACTATTCTTAAAAGTTTCTAATAATTTCTTCCTTTCTATATTATTATTTAAACACTTCAGAAACTTATTTTCTGTTTTACACATAGATTGCCACAATTCTTTTAACTCTTTGTTCCAATAAGGTTTCGTATTGAATGACTTTTTTATAATCTTATAGTTGTCTCCAGCTTTAATATCAGACTCTATGTCTTCTTTAATCAATTTACAAAGGCTAACATACCAGTTATCTAGATTTTCTTGTTCTCTAAAACATAATTGTATATCATTCTTCATTTTCAAAAGGGTCGATTGCTGTAAACTCGTGGGTTCACGTGTGGTCCTCCATGTTTCCTTCTTCAAACTTGCCCGGGCCGGGAAGCTACGATACCCATTAGCAGCATTAGCTGCACCTGTGAGTTTATCATGTGACAGTGAAAAAGCGTAAGGCGGAGCAGTATGTCCTGTATGTCCCTTAACGGCTAGAGTCATAAAATGTCCTTAGGAGTGCCCCCTGCACCTCAAAAGACCTGAGTCTCCTCAGCAGATACAGTCTGCTCCAGCCTTTTTTTTAAAGTGCTGTGGTGTTGTCAGTCTAGTCCAGTTTATTGTTCAGGGGAACACCCAGGTACTTTTAACCACTTTAACCATATCGATGCCCGTACAGTGTGAACAGGAACGGGGCTAGAACTGTTCCTTGTGGGGCCCCAAGGAAAGATGGGTTGCTTCAGATGAAAATAGATGATTTCTGTAAGTTTGTCAGAGATAAGGAAGCTGCTGATGTGTTTGTGACTAAGATTAACAACACGATGCTTGCTCAAGCCTCTCACACAGATTGGCAGCCACAAGGAAGTGCCCAGCAGAGTGATTGGACGTAATACTGAATATGATTGTCATTGGAGTGCTCACAGGGTGGCACAACTCTGTGTCATGTTTCAAATCAGAGGTGTAAAGAGTAAACAGGAAGAGGACAGTCCTGTGTTGCTTATTACAGTTTCTGATACAGTTCCCCAGTACTACAAACTGTGGCCTGCTGGTCAGGTAATCTGTTATCCAGGAAACAAGTGTGTTCACCTGCATGACCCTGAGCTTATCTCCCAACAGCAGAGGCTGAAATCAAAGAACATGACCCCCACAGTGCTCCCAGCCTTGTAACCTGATGTAGTATGTAGATGGTGGTGACTCTAAACTTCTCCTGAGGTGGGAGAGTATCAGTCTGTAGTCTTTTTAGATTGTGGGGAGCTCCTTCTTGGGTACCGGGACCAGGCATGACATCTACCACAGTGCAGGGACCTTATCAAGTCCGAGGTTCAGGTTAAAGATGTGCTGCAGGTCTCCACACAGCTGTGCAGCCCAAGCCCTGTGCACCTACATGCTCATGCATCAGGGCGTGCATCCTCTCCTGAATAGACTCTGAAGTCCTCTAATCAACATCTGGGATGTTTGGGAATCTCAATTAGTGTGAGCTCCTCCCGGTCCCCTGTCCATAAGAAGGGACTTAATGTCTTTGGTTATCCAGGGTTTACATTTAGGCAAAGGTTACAGTCCAGTCAGAAACAATATTGTCCACACATAAATATCCCTTGATGTCCTCACCATATGGCTCAGTCAGTATTGAGAGATCCAAGCTATCTCCAGGAAGGGCAGAAGTGAAATGGAGGCAGGAGTCAGACTGGGAATGCTGCAGACAGAGGTGCGAGGTGTATGGTAGAGTTAAAGACTGGCATTTAGGGCAGAGAAGATTTGGAGATGATTAGCATCTGCTGCCGGACACCTGCACACCTGATCCCACACCTGTAATTTAAACAGACAAGAGAACAGAGGGCGTTGCTCAATTCCAAGAATTCAAAGAACGGACTTGTGTTCTTGGAGAGAACATTCTTGCTAGTTGTTTTTGGAAGAATGAACCCCCAACGTAACAAGCACACAGAATGCTGTTGACCGTTTGAGACGATGCGTTCTTACTGGTATACCCCCAGCCTGCGGTGCTCCAAAGTATCAGCCACAAATAAAAACCGCAACAGTACAGCCACTTAAAAACTATTTAAACAAGCTCCGGGCAAAAAGACAAATCTATACCACTATTGTAATATGACACACACACACAGATCAAAAGTTTAACTAACGATACACACCAATTGCACTAATGGCGTGGCTGAGAGATAAAGAATGCAACATGACAGTTAGCCAGTTAGCCATAGGCTACAGGGGGCCCAGCTATTACTGTAACCAGCCAAACAAGTTAGCTGATTGTTATTAATCCCAAACTGGGAAATAGCAGGTAACATCCACACAAAATAAAAAAAAAAATAAATAAAAAAAAAAAAAAAAAAATATATATATATATATATATATATATATATATATATATATATATATATATATATATATATATAGACAGGTATTTACGGCAGAGAAGATTTGGAGATGACACCTGCACACCTGATCCCACACCTGTAATTTAAACAGACAGAGCGGATGTTGCCACTTTATGTACAACAGTTTATTTATCAACCAAACAGACTGATACTTAACTTCTAAAATATGAATTTATCTAAGAAAAGCAAATACACCACACAATAATTATGAACTGAGATATTACAGCTAATGTCTACGAGGCCGGTGTGTTGATAGAGCTGCAGGCAGCTGATATCAGGGTCTGTGAGGGGGACCGGCCCAGGGGAGGACTGACAGAAGGGCGTTACTCATTTCCAAGAATTCAAAGAACGGACTTGTGTTCTTAGAGAGAACATTCTTGCTAGTTGTTTTTGAAGAATGACGTGACAGAGGCTGGTAGCAGAGCAATCATGGCAAGGGAGAAGCAGACAACGCTAACTTTTAAGAGCGTTTTAAGCTTCGTGGCTTTTTGCTGGACGGCGCTCTGAGCCAGGCAGACACAAAGCTGACAACCTCCCAGATGGATGCGGTGGAGATGGGGTCATACATACACGCAGCGGACTGCTGTGGACTTGTGTCGGTTGCACGGACACGCAAGGATATCCAGAAAAGAGGCTGCATGTGACAATGCACAGACCACCGCTTATCCTGGGGGCAGCAGCTCCAGCAAGGGACCCCAAACTTATTTTTGGGCGTTTCTGACATAAAAAAAATGGTTTACTTTTATTTGGTTTGAGTATACCTTAACTTACCCAATGCAAAAGATGACTAAACCAGTAAGACCAGAAGAAAAAGTAGTTAATAACGGCCCCCACCAGGTCATGATGAACAGCAGCTCTGTACTGCCATCCAGTGGCAGAAACACCAACTGGCAGCAGATGCTGGGAGACCACCACAAAGCAGCCGCTCTCCGAACCGCCGATGGGTCCTGATCACGACTAACTGACAATAACAAACACATTTAAATGAATAACAAACCACTAAAGTAACCATGGAAGCATTCTGCTTGTTCAGGAGGTAATTCAACGTACAGTGCACTCTAACAACCTCTGTGATTTTCAGATTAAAAGCCCTGTTCTTTGAAATAAATTGCAGGATCTTTGTTGCAGAAGGGCTAAAGGTGAGACTATTTAATCCCCTCATGCTTTATTAGTATAGAAATGTGCACTTCTCAACTGGACTAAAGACATGTTAGGGGACGTAAACGGAAGAAAAACACATTTTTTTGAGTGCAGGATCTACACAATCTGAAATCTCAGCCTATTTCAGCCCTCTCTACCTCCCACCATGCACCACACTAGCTACTGTAATAAAAGTAACAGATGCCCAAATAATCATTCAAAAGGCCTCACTGGATATCAATGAGGAGTTGCAGAAGCATTGAGATTTGCTCAAAACTAAAATGATCAATGAAGTTGTCCAATAGATCATTATTTTGGCAAACAAATCTCGAATAAGGAAAATCCAAGGCACTCTTCTTCAAAATGATTTAAAAAGCCTTTATTTTACTGGCTATTTCATAATAGAAATTTGAAAAGACATAGGGAGAAGCTTTCTATTATGAAATAGCCAGTAAAATAAAGGCTTTTTAAATAATTTAAAACTTGTTCTACACTTAATTGAATTCCCGACCCCAAAGAGCACCTTCAAACATGTGTTTAAGTCATTAGCCTTTTTTTCACTAGTCTGATCCGGCAAGTAAAAAAAAATTCTACTTCCCCAAAGTCAATTTTTACTGGCAAATAGTTTTTTATCGAAAAAAGTATGAAAAAATGTCAAAAACTTAAAGAAGCGGGAAAAACATCATACATATGTCAATCTTTAATCTTATATTGCTGCTGCTCAGGGCAGACTGCCCTTGGTTCACTAATCTCCCTGTAGAGTCTAAGCACTAAAGACTTTCTGCCAAGACTTAATTGTCACAGAGTGATAAATGTTAACCTTTACTTCACTCACTTGCCTCTCCTGATTGAACTGTTGTCTGTACAGAAGTGTATTTAAACGCTGATGTGTTCACTGACTGACATAGGAACTGAAGTGTCTTTGTAGGGTGATGCGTTCACTTACTAATGTACTGCCATTCATCAGTCAGATAAATCATCTGGGAACCATGAATGTCTGTACTAAATTCAGTGCCACTGAAATGTGTTCTGATGTTTGACAGGAGAAGTGAATCTTTGACATGCTGGTGGCACTAGAAGAGAAAAGTCAGGGGATCATCAAGTCCATTCATGTGCAATAACTCTGCTTAATTTGCACATGTAATACTCATGCTGTCAGTCTTCTTGGGAGGACAGTCTCCAGATTGTATACTATACAGTGTGACACAGAATCAAACAACACACCCTCATACCTAAAAGACTGAATAGGTCGATTGCCAATGACTCCCAAAACGACATATATAAAACATATAAAACGACACATAGCGGGGTTTTTTAATGCCGTGATACGGCCGCACGGTGGCCATTTTAAACACATGACCATTACACATGACTGTAACACGTGACCTCTGTGGCAGGTTTAATTACTGTATGTGACTGTTGGTAACATTGTGAAATGGGGACAGGCTGATTCCTGTTGCGTTGACAGACATGAGGAGCCAGGAGCAGAACAGCGGTGCATGATTCAAAGCAGAGGAATTTTATGGTGTGTGAGAAAATATGTGTTTGAAAAGATAATGACACATTGCATTAAATGTTTAGGGAGTGATGAACCATCACAGGCATTAAGCTTTACAACCTAAAACGATAAACCTAAACACGCAGAACCTCCCAGCCATGGTCCACCACATTTCACCTAGTTAGACCTCTGTTCAGCACTGTGTGTGTGTGTGTGTGTGTGTGTGTGCGCACAGACCATCTTTGACTGACTAAATTGCCTTTACCATTTAGGACTTTATCAATCTCCATTTAGGAATTCCACCTGAGCTGCTCAGCCAGAGTACCTAAAAGTCTCTGCAGGGCCTTTATGACAGAGACGCTATCGCCCGGTGCTTTGCAATGCTTTCGGCTTGAATCCACTTTAAAAGAAGTCATGTCACTTCAGCTATATTTGGATACTTATTGGAAGACTGAAAAGGGTAAAAATAATTATCCAGTAATCCACCAAGAAATGATTAATGATGTTATGGTGGCCCAGGGGAAAAAATAAACACAATGCAAGTAAAATCAAGAAATTGAATCATAAGACACATTACTGCAGAGACAGATACATTTGCGAGATGGACATTATTTTCAGGAGTTACTACTCTGCGTTGAAGTGAGCCGTCCCCGTCACTGTTCCCCTGGTCAGAGCCAGAACCAGAGACGGTACGGACAACATCTGTGTCCCAACAGGTGACGGTACGTCAGCGCGGACAGCAGTGTTTTCCGAGCTGCTGACAGATATAAACATGTCGGGAATTAATGTTTAGGCTTGCTACACATAAATACCATTGAATTTTATCAACGGTGGAAAGTAACTGTGCCGTAGTTAATTCAACTGTAAGGTACTTTTAATTGAGTATTTTCATTTTCTCCTACTTGCCTATTGTACGTTTTACTTCTCTATTTTCATGTAGCTTTAGTTACTTTGCACATTCATATTAATTATACAAAATATTATGAATAATCTATGATGCATTAAAGTGGATAAAGAGGAGACTTTATTGATCTGGTGGTGAAATTCACAAGCTACCTGCCAAGTTCAACTTATTTTATTGAAAGTAACTCAAAAGTAGTGTAAAGCATTACAATTCAGAGACAGTAATATTTTAATATAACTAATTGCTCTCAAATGACAGTAACTAGTAATCTATAATGTATTACATTTTGGAAGTAACTTGCCCAACACTGGCGATAATGTGCAAATATTTCTGAAATGAATTGTTCTTTGAGAACATGCTTCCCTGTGCATGCTCCGTCCTGATCATCTTCTTTTAGTCTGGGTGTGTTCTTACTGTCAAACACTGTTTTCCCTCTGCCAAGCCAATTACAGTAAAAAAAGTAAAGCTTGTCATTCACAGTCATATCATGTTTGAGCCTGCCCTTGTGCAGACAGAGACAAAAAAACCGCTTGTAGACCTGAAGTATTGCAAAACAGTTTATTTATTTTTTTATTTTTAAGTAAGCCAGCGAGAGACAAATGCTTCCCATCGGACATCCCTGAGACAGTCATTATCGCATTGTCAAAATGTCTTCCAAGACATTAGCATCCGTCTGCATCATAAAAAATGAACAAGTTTTTACCATTTATAGGCATGAACATGTACACGCAATAAAAAAAAAAGGTTTAGTTCAACACAAACAATTGTGTATTTCACGTTCTCAATTTATTTGAGTTTTAAAGTGTGAACAATAGCATAATCAGCCATTTTACATTTTATACTGAAAATGACATAACACAAAACCCATGACCATGACACGGTGACTAGTAAAAAAAAAACAACATAAAAACATTTCAATGTAGTTCATTCAAGAGTAACATTCCAATGGCAAACACATAAGAGATGTGTAAAGGCAGATTGAGCTTGTTTAGATCAAGCTGGATCACAAGAAACCAAAGTGCAAATGAGCAGAAACAAATGTTTAGGTTTTTGTTAAGATCACCCCCACTTTTTATCTTATTGCTTAAAAGTGCTTCTGCTTTAACATAATTATTAAATATAAGTCTTAGCTAGGCAAGCATCTATCCCTCCAAAGGTGTAGAGTGCAAGAAAGCAGGTAATTCATGGTCAGCTGACTAGGAACCGTTCCAGTGAGTTATCGTCACCCATGTAATCACAACAATGCCTTCCAACCCAGACTCTCATGGTACCTTTCCACTACATGGTACCTGCTCGACTCAGCTCAGCTCAACTCGGCTGCGGTGCCCCGTCCTTTTCCATTGCACATTTAGTACCGCCTAATGCATGAGGCGAGCGAAGCTGGTCGTCTTAGTGACGCCACAGGAAACTGCCACGACCTAACGCGACACACACACAGAATGTTGAATGTGTGTTGTTTTTGATTCTCGGCATGTGGCTGTTGTCACAGCCAGAAGACAAATTTTATTTCAAAAGAAGCTGGAGGCAGCAAAAAAACCACAGCTGGCTAAACTATTTAAAAATGGTGGGTGTGTTCAGGACACCCCCGTCTGTCTCCGACCAATCAGTAGTCTGCAGGTTTTCACGTCACCTTTTGGTGGAGGTGATACTAAAAAAAGTACCTGTTGGCACAGGTTTTCATAATGGAATACCAAAAAAGGCGAGTAGAGTCGAGCTGTGTCGAGCAGGTACCATGTAGTGGAAAAACGCCATTAAAATACGTAGTGGATCAGCTGCTTGGGCTTTCTACTCTGGTTGTTGGTCTGCTGTTTAGGCGGTGTTGTCCTGTTGTATCGGCACGTGTTATACTGTACTGTATACTGCACCCTCAGGATGTTGTGGGTTTTTCTCCCTGGCCGTTAGAGAAACATTTCAAAAACCTGAACAGCTGACACAATTGAACCATTGGACAAGACATGCATCTCAGTAAGTTTCACACTGCCCTAATGGTGGAGGGACACATCTGCAGAGGATGTTTTGTTATATTACCACAGAGGCACTTTACCTGAAATAACATACCTAACCCGTAACATGACCCCGCCAAGGGTTAAGGTTGTTGGTCTGTACAAATGTTTGGACAAATGCATCTGTTAGATGTTGCAAAATTTAAAAGGATAAGGGAAAACTTTGACTTCATGGTGGCGCTAGTCAGGGGCGTCAACAAAGTTATTCTATATCATCCCCTAGGGTCCATAAATGTCAGTACAGAATTTCACGACAATACATTACATACATTACAAGAGTTGTTAAGACAATTGACCCTGAAACAAATTAGTAGGCCGGCAGACTAACAATGCTGCCAGCATGGCAAACTAAACCTAACATCACAAAAATACCTTTGCCAAAACAAACAGTGGACAGAAAAAAAAGATATGGCAGCTATGTGTTTGGAAATGAAATGTTCCAGAAAACTGTGAATATAAACGTATAACATATAAACACACAATATAAAATATTCTTAAATGCAAGATTGATGGGCTTGATAATGTTTGTCTGGGTGCATATGTTGGTGTCAAGTAGAAGCAGTAAACTGCAAATAAACTGACATGAACATGCAGGGTGTCTCTCATGAAAATACTTGAGAAGTTGCATTGCCATAAGTTTAAACAGCATTTTATAAGTTTTTTTTCCCCACATCACAATTCAGTGGTTTTCTCCTGCACCACCACCTTGCGGTAGGTGGGGGTTCCGCTCACTCTGGTGGTAGAGGAACCCGCCGCGCTGCTCTGAGGGCCAGCCGAAGTGCTGACCTTGCTGTGGAGGACTCTTTGAGAGCCAGAGATATCACTTTTCTGGGACAGACCTCCTGCCTCCTGGATCAGCTGACCTGCGCTGCTCGTTGGCCCCCCGACCAGCAGGACCCTCTGAGATCCAGAATGTCCTCCTGGCTGCTGCAGAGTGCCCCCCTGCATGAGGAAGGTCTGGCTCCCCGACAGGCCTTTCATTGTCCCTGCAGGGACCATGCCCTCCATGACCATCATGGTCTGGGAGCCAGAGAGGTTGCCAGCATGGATCATGTTGGCACCGCTTCCCTGGACACCGCTCCTCTCCACCAGCATCATGTGGGGGCCCTGGGCTTGTCCTCTGGACATCATTGTCTGGTTCTGAAAAACCATGCCTTGGGCCGGACCAGTCTGGGTGCCGTTAAGCAGTACCATGCTCTGCATGTTGGTGGCTGGTGCCTCAGCCAGCAGCACTGTGTTCTGAACCTGTGGCTGGACTACGTAGTGCATCGGCTGCATCACAGGGGCGGTGGTGTAGTAGACAGGCTGCTGCGCTGGCTGCTGTAGCAGGAGCATCTGGCCGTGAGTTGCCATCCCTTCCTTCACTGTAGTCATCCCTTCAGTCACTGTAGTCTTCCCTTCCCTAACTGTGGCTGTGCTTTTCTTCACTGTCTCACTGACCACGGCCTTAGGGACGCGGGGCTTCGGCTCAGGTATAGGGGGCAGCTGTTGGGCAGTCATCAAACTTGATACTGAGGACTGAGTGTTGACGGAAGCACTGGGCAGAGGAGTGAATTGTTGTTTGACTTCAGTTGGGATCTTCTTTTCTCCGCAGACCTCAGCCAGGGTCTTGAACTTTGGCCCGAGGTCATCGAGGAAGTGCAGGTCGTTGTCAGACTCCAGGAGGCTGCAGCAGCCCACTGAGCCAGCAGGGGAGCCCTGGCCCTCATAGTCATAAACTAAAAGACAGTCCTTTCCTCCAAGGTTGTCATTTTCACTGGCCGTCTTCTGTTGAAAAAAAAGTAAATCATCCCCAAGGTTATCTTTTTGTAGCAAATAGGTATTTTGTTATGGCAAAGATCCAAGACGACAAAACTCCCACTATGGGTGACAGAAAGTTAAGAGTAGAAATACTTTAATGACTCCTCACCTGAGTGTAGTACTGTGCCAGGAAGTGGTCTGGCAGAGCAATGCTGTCATACATTCCTCCACCTACTTCTGATTCTCTGCCCTCAAACTCAGAGTAGAAGCCACTGCGACTCGGCTGGTTCATCATCCCCCATGTCCCTTCTCTTTGGCCACTTGCAAAACCTCCTTGCCCATTCATCTCATCCATGGAAGTAACGGATCTCTGGAAATCCAAACCTGCCATGGGCGGGTTCATTGCTGAAGTATTGTTAGCCATGCCCATATTCACGTTGACCATATTTCCATCTGTTTGTGTTGGCATGTTTAGTAGCGGCACCTCCTATAAAAGGCCAGTGATCCAATGTTAGTACAGAGTCAAAGGTTATTCTGCTGCCTAAATCACTTAATGCAGCTTTCAAGCAGACATCATCTCAATAGCAAGCAGTTCAGTATGAATGACGGTATCCCTGTCCTCAACAGTGAGGCTGGTGTGTTGAAAAGGTAAATATGTTCATCTTACCGTGTTCTCTCCCTGGCCCTCAGTGCGGTAGTTAATGAGGTGTGATTTGGTGTCGAAAGGCATCTCAGTAAAGCCACCTGGCAAGCCCCCAGCCCCCCCACATTGGCAGAAGAGCAGCAACAGAAGAAGTACTGCAAAATCAACAACAACAAAGTTTTAGTCTAACTTAGTCTGGTGTGGTCCTTTGGGATCCTCCAAAACAGAAAGTGCAGTTTCAGTTTACCTTACAATACAGTGTGGTTATGCTTTTTTTTTATTATACTTTAATACAACCATTCTGGTGTTTGTATGTATGTGGCATTTTTTGTACTTCTCTTTCTCTGACTAACTATATATGGGTTTGTGTATAGGATGTAGCAGTTTTCAACTGATGATATCCTATGTGATCAGTGTGTTTAAAGGTTCCAGTCTTCATTTCGGTATTATTTCACACTTGACAAGATGTGTGCACTGTCTTCGCCCTAGTTTTGGTCTTGGTTTTGAATCATTTACTCTGGCCTTGTCTTTGGCCTAAACTGGACTACGAATAAACTTGACCTGTTTTGGGATTGTCGTGAGCACAGCAAAGGTGTAAAGTGTCTGATCCCACTTCATCAGAATGAGCAACACATCATACTTACGTAGTAACACCAGCAGACCCAGGAACAGCAGTCCGATGCCTGCAGGTCCGAGCTCTGATCCTTTGCTGGTGCTTCGTTTTCCACACACCATCCCAGACACACAGGTACAGACTTGGATCATTACTTTCTGTGGGTCTGGACAGGCCTCTCCCTGCTTGTCCCTCACCACAAATTCCACCTCGTAGAATCCAGGCCACATGGACTCTTGGGCAGTTAGGGAAGCTGCAGTGTCTGCGACATGAAAAGTGTACTTAGTCAATTGTCTTTACTCTGCAGTTGACTACAAATTGAAATTTCAAAACAAGGTTCCAGACATTCTGGTACTACTGGTCTAAGAAAAACAAAGAAACAAATCAATACAGAGCCATTTTTAATTTATTAATTCATTTCTATATCTGTATCTATCTTTTACAAAACTTTTAAGTAATTAGCAGTATTCCTCTCACCATTTAATTGCGCCACCTGCCATTTGCCCTGAGTGCCCTCTGGGATAATGACAAAGTCAAAAGGGGGTCCGTTTGGGTAGGCATCTTTATCTTCAGCGTTCACAATGACAGAATCATCCGTGGTGCACATAGTGTGACTGTCAGTGGTCAGGACGGGGCAGTTGTCATTAACATCTCCCACCTGGATGGCTATTGTACCAGTGGCTGTTTTAGCAGGCATGTCTGTGTTGAAAAAAACAGAAATCAAAACAGATGGCTCAGCATTCCCTTTGTTTCTAATTCTAGTCTTCAGAAACCGAGTGTGGCTGTAGATGTTGATGGTCCCCAGAGGATCTATCCTAATCCTACGCATATCTAGTAGCTGGCTAAACTCTTCCATACAAATATAAACACTGCACAAACTTCATAATCTAATCTAATGATTCATCTAATCATATATGCTCCTGAATGATAATATTTAATGATTTTAATGACTCTATGGCATTTCCTCTCAAGCCGTGTTCTCTCGAACGTTAGATTTTAGCTCGGCTAGAAGATTAGCAACAACTGGCAGTGTTTTTGTTTCATCTATCACGTTCATCTTGTTCATACTAGAGCCGGTAGAAGTCACTAGCAGAGTTTAGAGCTTGATGCTTGATGTTTCCTACCTTCTACGGCTACTTTTCACCAAAGAAGAGCTGGAGAGTTCATAGTAGGCTATTGATCCCACTAGAACACTGCGCTGCCAGATTGAAGAATTACTCACTAAATTCAATTGCTCTTGGGGGGGGTGGTTTAGACCTACTCTAACTGTAAAGTGTCATGAGATAATTTCTGCTATGATTTGACACTATAAATAAAATTTAATTGAATTAAGAATACTAGTATTACATGTATAACATCTGGAACATAGCGCTGTAGAGCATACCTTCTGTAATGCAGACTATTTGTGCACTATATGTCCCATTGACCAGGTATGGAGATTCTCTATCAGGCTTCTTGTTCAGTTTGATCTCAGCTGTCAAAGGGTCGATGGTTAGCCAGTTGTCAGGGTCTGAGCCCTTGGCATACCTACAGTAGAAGGAGACGGTATCGGTTATTATCGCTGAACATGTAAAAAAGATAAAAGCAAAATAAAAGAACAATAAAATTAAAATGAAGTACATCTATACACAAACTCAATGAATGCATTCTCAAAAACACAAATTCAGTTTTACATGTTCCCAATACCTTTTCCGCTACTATTCATGACATCATATACATATTTACTAGGGCTGTACAATATATCGTCTTTTTTTAATCGTCATTGCAATATGAACTTGTGCAATATATACATCGCAAAAGGCTGCAACATATCGCAATAGACACTCAGACTTTTTGTGTTAGTTGAAAGAAAATATCTTTACAGACGGTCGAGCATTGGATCACTGGAATACAGCACAAAGCCCAACATAGGAGGTATGAGTAGCTACACTTTAATGGCCAGTTAAATTGTGTGCACACATAACTAGGCATAAACCCAATACATTGGTTCCTGACGAAGATGGACAATAGACACATAAGGTGCTTTCTGAATGGATAGTACTTGTACTTTTTAGAGGAAAAGTACACTTCTAAGCAGTTCTAAGAACTACTCTCCCCCAAAATCTTTTTTTCTGTTTGTATTCTCACTGGCCAAGTGGCCATAGAGACTGGTAGGAGGGGTAAGGGAGTGACGCAAGCACGCAACGGTCTTTATAGCATCGTCACTAGACCTTAGCGCCACATACAACAACAACAAATGATGCTAATACTTGTGCACTTTTCCTATATTAAATGCACGTCCATTCTCGTAGTAATTCACGTAATGTTTTGCTCAACACAGACGGGGCTTTATTATACTCGGAACAGACCCCGCCTCTGCCTGCTGCGCTGTGAACGTGTGTGTGTGTGTGACGGCCGGCGAGCCGCAGGACATGCTTGTGGAGTTTAACTCCGAAAAGACAGTTAACTACAGGTTCCCGTTAATCTTATGATGGCCATGTGTTGTGATATTTAAAAAAACAAACCGTAAACGGCGAAATAAAAGCCTCTTATTTACGAGAGCGGTCTGAGAGACCTCCAGCTCACAGCGAGGTGTCTGAGCACGACTGGCCGAGCGACGAGCTAGATTTCTCGCCTAAAACGTCAGAAGTGAATTTAATGATGAATAAGATGGTGAAAATTGTTAAAAATGTCCCGTTGTTGCTCTGTCTGCAAGTTCTGAGTTGGCAGTGGGCGTGACTTATAAGTTCGACCAATCAAGTACACCTAGGAAAAGGGAAAAGGGAAAAGACCCTGCTCTGAAGTAGGAGCTAAAAAAGTATGCTACTGAGGCCAGAGGAACTTAAAAATCCCCAAATTTTTCCTGTCGGAACATGACGAAAAATATGATCTAGGAACGTTTAGTTCTAAGAACTGCAAAAATCCCTCCGGTCGGAAAGCCCATATAGTTTGTTTAAGGTGAACTTTTGATTCACTGACTGTCACAGAGATGCGTGACTCAGTGTCAGACATTATTACCGGGACTGGTATGCATAAAGTTACCGCTGGTAAACCTACAGTAGTAGTGTGAGTAGCACGTTGAAACACAAACTGAAAAACAGGTAACGTTAGTTAAGCTCACTGCAGAAGCGCATGCTGATAAATTGGACAGGTTGCAAAATGCTAGAAAGGCTAAGCTACACAAAGCAAGCCTCTTAATAAAATCAATACAAGAGTTAATATTAAAGGGTGATCTATAACTGTATTTTTATTAGGCTAATGACTGAATGACATCATCAGTGACTAGTCGACGTCGACTTGACTTTCATCACATCAGAGTCGACTTTAAAAAAATCTGAACTCATGCAAACCCTAGTATGCACACAAGCCAACATATGCAATTAATTAACAATTATCCAACTTATTTGTAGTACGTGAATGTCACACTGTGTCCGTAAAAATGTGAATGTGTTTGTGTATGCACTGACCTGACATTCTCAGCTGGTTTCCCAGTGTCTCCATCTATTGCCTGGTACTGGCCGATGACATTATTAACGTTGAAGGAGGTGCCTCTTTCTGACACGGGAATCATTTTGATCTTTGGGCCAAAAGCTGGCCCCTCGGGCTGGTTTGTCACATTGATTTTGACTGGATAGGTTACAAATGTGGTCCCACCTTGCCATGATGATCCTACAGACCCACCTCCCCCACTTGCTCCACCTCCCCCACTTGCTCCACTTGCTCCACTTGCTCCACCTCCCCCACTTGCTCCACTTGCTCCACTTGCTCCACTTGCCCCACCTCCTCCCCCTGCTCCACCTCCTCCCGCTGCCCCACCTCCTCCTCCTGCTCCACCTCCTCCCGCTGCCCCACCTCCTCCCCCTGCTCCACCTCCTCCCCCTGCTCCACCTCCCCCCCCTCCGAAATTTACATTAGTTGCAGAACCCCCAGATCCATCAAACATCGGAGCCTTGTTCCTCACAATTATGCCTAGGTTAAGGTCCTTCACATCTTCATAGTTCACAGCCTGTGAAATGGCACACACAAGCACAAAAAGCACATAATACCATAAATACAAATGTTAACATAGTATCAATACACTCTCTAAATTGCGTAAAATGAATGACAGCAACATGTGCTGAGGTTAGCACAACACGCTGATAGGCATCAAAGTATGCGAGCACAAATGAAACACTGGAGTTGGAAGACCCGGCTGCGGGTGTGGCGTTGTCGCTCCACTGTTGCAATAAATTTGAATGGAAACACATTAACAGGCCAAAACACATTGGACGGTATCGCCTAGATGTGTCGAATGCAATAAAATAATTACAAAAAGCAATTGGCATTTACATAGGCATATAGCCAAGGTGTAAGGGTGTAATGTTCGTATTTTTTATTTAAAAAAAAGTTTTCCAAAGAGGACAGAATGTTCCCTCAGTCCCCAGCAGAAGGATTGGGTCTGTCTTTGATTCCTGAACTACTTTCTGTTGTAAATAAACAAAAAGAAACGGATCCTTATGCAATTTTTGTTCCGGACTGAACCGTGACTCCTAAACTGTGGCTTCTGTGTGCGTTACACCCCTAATGCTGACGCTGTACCTGACTATCATGTAGGGGGAACCAAAGCTCATTTGGATGAGGGGATGCCTACTTCTTTGCTTTGAAAGGACTCTCAGCTGAGGTGGTTCAGGTGGAAGGACTACATATCCAATCTGACTTGGGAATGCCAGGGGATGCCCCAGTAGGACCTGCATGTGGCTAGGGGGCCAATGTGAACTTGTTTGTTTCTGAGGTTATTACTTTTTTTTCAGGTCATGTCTACACTTACTCCTTTCATGATGGGCAAGTTACTATTTTCATGCATTATGTATGGGAGCAGGATCACTGGATTCACCACATTTATCCCACAAACGACCGGGAGACCAACATATTTCATCTCAAATGAAATTGCAGAAACACCACTGTGTTGCTCATTCAGCTGTACCTTGACGAGCATTAGGACGCCCTCATTGGTGACGGAGTCTGTTTTCATGCTGAAGTACCCAACCTCGTTGCCTTGGACAATTTCATACACAGCTTCCCAGTTTTCTGTGTCCTTAAGGTCCAGGTCCTGTGCTTTGAACCTCATCACCTCCACATCCTTTGTGTTCTCCTCAATGCTGCCATGATACTGAAAGTCAAACACAAAGCAACAGGGTTCATTTCTGCAGCATTTGTTTTAACGACACATTTGTTGATTGTTGTAGCATTTCATCATGAATATGTCAACATTGAAATTATTCAAATAACCAACACAGTACAACATGTTGATATGGAAAACTACCTCGGTTTTTTCCAGAGTGGGGGCGTTGTCATTCATGTCCAGGATATTAATGGTAACTGTGCCGGTTCCTATGTTTCCCCCTACGTCGCCATTTAAGTCTTGACCTCTCACCGTCAGAACGTACTTATCTGTTTTCTGAAATTAGAGACATAAATGACTTACAGCGACTGCATCACATTGCTGTGAGATGGGACAATAAATGAGTTTGCTGCATGGTTGCACATCGGACAGAGTAGCATTAGTCCTGCTGTAAATTGTACATTTCTGGTATTTATACGTCAAAGAAGGAAATGTATGAACTGCTATTGGTTTGAAGGTGAGGAACATTAGCTGTATTTTCTTTGTAAACCTTCAGGAATATTTGGAGCAAACTGCCAGAGGTACAATGGTGTCTTTACAATAAATCAACGGTGAACTTCAGCTAAAGCAAATTACGATAATGGAAAAAAGCTCAAACAGTAAATGCTTCTTTAGCAGGTATTACGCAAACATTTTTTAGGCTTTGACAAATGTGAAGTGTATGTTGCTATAATGTTGTTACGTTAATGATAAAGGAAAATATTGACTATTACTGTACTCTCAATGAAATTAGGTCAAATGTTTATTCTCCTTTTAGCTCTGGTTTAGTCTCCACCAACTCCTCTGGCTGGGAGTTAGTGCAGGGTGGGTGGGTAGCGTACAGTGGGTCTGTCAGAGCTCTTTTGCGCTTTCCATCTGCCTGCTGCTGGAAACAAGGTCCACACGAGCAGACAGCAGTCCAGAAAACCAGAACAATGGAGCTGAGAGGGGCTCCAGAGTTTGGTGATATTTCTCTGTGGGTTCATCACTTTCACCAACAACTTTCACATTACACATTGTGTCATTTTAACCACTGTTGAGTAGGCTGTGGATGTAATTCAAACTGTACCTCTCTGTCCAGGCCAGAATTTTTGACAAGGATGGTCCCTTCTTTGTTAATCATGAACATGTCATGAGCTGGAGTCTGATCTACGATGTAATAGGCGATCTGAGAGTTCACATTCCCTGGTTCATCAGCATCAGTTGCAGCTACTCTCATAACTGGAGTCCCTGTAAAAACAGCATCACATCACCAAAATGAAAGATGTTCCGTGTAGTTTTGTTGTAAACAAACCAAAGTTATGTTTACATTCAGTGTTTTTCACCAAAACACTTAGCACATTGTATCATTGAGTGCATTTCTTTTCTCATAAAATATTTGCAACGCTGATTTTCCAATTATGTTTAACTTTTAAGACAAGGGGCGGAAAAATTGTGGGTCAGAACAGCCAGAAAAAGCATGCTGGCTGCATATTGCAGAATGTGACCAGATGCAGCAGGACATCCTGGTATTTTTGGCAGACTGCATTTAGAATTAATTTATTGTATTGTATATATTACTTATTTTTTTAAATCTTTTTTTTATTGCATGAATATCGCTATTATTATTGCATAAATATAGCTATATATATATAGTAACGTATGAGCCCAAGCCAATTTAAACCCAACACTTTTTCGGGCAGAGAATCTAAACTCGAATCTGTATGCATCGTCGCATAACGTTCACTTTTTCTGGCTAAACTCCACTACCATGGCCCTTGAAAGGATTGTCATCTGGCGGTGCCTGTAGCCGGCTCACAGTCACCTATTGGCGGGTAAACAACTGCCGCTGGTAGCCGGCGTCCCTAAGCTATGTAGCAGCTAAATACAACCAGCAATTGCAGCTCTGATTTTATCGTTCTATGGCACTATAGACTGTTGTCTGTTCACGTCTTTATGGCCTTCATGGTGTTGAGCTTATGACGTTACTGTTTGCGTATGGCCCTGTAGGCGCATACGCCTTTTCTGATTGTGTCGCCTTAAATATTTCATTCTTAATTTAGGTTTGTGACAGTGTTAGTTTTACCTGTGTGTGAGTGGGAGAGAAAGAGAGGTGGAAATGCAACTACAAAAGTTACGCTCCTTTCTCTGACATACACTTTCTCTCTCTCTCTTACTCTCTCTCTCTCTGTATGTGCACAACACCTGGTAGGAGAAAGCTGTTCTGTTGTTAAAAGTGTTTTGTGGAGTAATTGTTGACATGTTAACAGAGTGAGATACAGAGTATTCCAGTTTTACTGGTATGCAGCCCATCTTTTGAAATGGTTAGTGCCCCACCAATTTCGCCACTGACTTGACATACTATGTTTTGGGACACTTTTTTTATTTTAATCATCATTTAATGAAGCTATTAAGGATTACGAAACAGTAGAGACATGTTACACAAAAGCAGAAACACTAACCTATACTACTGCACTCATTCACCGCCCCGGTCTGGATGGCTTGAAACACTGGAAAGTTGTCGTTGTCATCTTCAACCTTGAATCGTATGTCAACGTTTTCCTCTGCAAGCCTGCCATCCTTGTACCTAGCAACACCTGACAGCTGAAACAGAAAACTCAAATTTCATTTATAGTGTCAAATCATAACAGGAATTATCTCAGGACACTTTACAGATAGAGTGTAGGTCTAGACCACACTCCCAACAATTCCAATGATTCCCCCAAGAGCATGCATGAATGTGTAAGTGCGACAGTGGCGAGGAAAACTCCCTTTTAGGAAGAAACCTGGGACAGACCCAGGCTCTTGGTAGGCGGTGTCTGACGATGCCGGTTGGGGGTTTGATGAACAATGGCAGTAACAAAGTCACAATTAAGATAATGACTAGAAAATGTTGTCTTCATCCTCTGTCTTAGCAGGTACATATTCAGAAATGAATAGCCTGTGACGTCAGTGTGTAGCAAATGGCTGCCAAATATTTAAATATGACAAGCACAGAAGAACAGAATCTGCCATTACTCACATTGTAGGAATGGATGAATTCCCTGTCAAGAACTTGGGTAACACGAATGTTTCCACTTCTAGGGTCGACAACAAACACATGGTAGGGATTGCTGCTTGCACCATTGCCTTCTAGAGAGTATTCAATATTCCCTTTCCCGTCATCATAATCGGAATGAATCTGAAACACATTGCACAGAGCTGATTAAGATAAATACAGTCTAATTCACATACATTTGAAAAGCTCTAAACCATCATTTCTTGAGAAATAATTGCGATTAACAATATAATTGTCTCTTTCAGTCAAATATTTATTTATGTATTACTTTTGCAAACAAATTAAAGTTTTGAATGAATTCCAAGATACATCTTTTGGTTATATCACTGTCATGTGACCCAGATAATGTAATAACACAGGTACACAGCATATGAAGTAAACCACGCCTCTTTATTATCATAACACATTGTATCTTTAAGTAAACCTGAAACAATTACCATCAACAGTCATACCATTAGGACCTTAGCTAATGTTAGCCATTAATTGCAGTTAAACAAAGAATGGGCTATTATGTAAAAAAATTGGGATAAGACAATTATGCAATAATTGTTACAGGCCTGTATATAACAGTATGGAGTTACAGTAGATTAAAGAGATTTTGGTCAATGCATGCTTATTTTACAGTTTTATCTCTTTAGAAGCAGGTAAACTTAACCCAAAACAATAGTTTTAGATTTGAGAAAAAGCTTATAAAATGAGATTGCATACATTCACCTTAGGGGTTTGTCCTAATTTGGTAATTGGGACAACAGGTGGACATGATGGTTATTGACTCAAAGGAAAAAAAAATATATTTCACAAAACAGCACAGAATTCCCTCATTCAGGCCTGGATATACTGTTGAATCAGGTTTGTAAATCCAAAAAGTCTCTCATTAGGAGTATACGCAAATAGTTCCCACCTCTAATAGATGGTTTAACCCATTCCAAACATTCTTATTGAACAATTATTGCTGTTATGCGCTTCCTTAAAATGTTTTAAATTTGATAGTCCACATTTAGCTTTTCTTCTGCATATTTGTGTTCAGAGAGACGCCCTTGTGTGTTATGTAAAGCAAATACACAAAGAGATGATAAACCAAAAAGGAGGTGATACCACTTCTCTGATGGTATGTCCAACCAGTTTTAAAATCAATGTTCTTGTTTCTTGATTTGGACATTGGAGCAATTGGGGCACTAGAAGGTGCACGAGGGCTTCTTCAGCCACATTAGTGTTAATATACTTCTGTTTCTTTTATAGTTATCAGTTAACTAGTAGCATTACAGAGAGTTGAAGTCAGTGACCAATGACTCACCTTGGCAACATATTCCAATTTGGTGTAGTCTACATTTTCCCTCAGTGGTTTTGGTGGGGGAATCCAGTGGGCCTTCACCACAGCAACAGCCTGCAGCTGGAATACAATACATGGAATTACTTCACAATGGACCCTTACTTGACTGATTCACATAGGTTGATGCTAGAATGGATGGTTCGTAGGGACAGGCAAAGCCGTGACCCGCCTTACTCTGCTTCTGATTGGTTTACCCTGATATTCCTACTCTAACATTAACCCATCTCACTCCTCATTCCTAAACCCAACCAGTCAGCCAATCAGAGGGGGGTCATGCCTTTGCCCATCTCAAATTGTAAGGGATTACAATTTCCAAAACAGTAATTATATTACAGTTATTAATTCAGATGTTACCAGAACGCAATATGTTTTTTTGTCCTAGGTCTGATGATGAATCAGGGCCAGGGCAGGTGATGTTGGCTACTAGCCAAAAAAGCTAAACTAAGGATCAGGATGGAAGATGACAAAGAGTTCAGGCCTGAGGCTACTTGCCAATATTGACTCATGGTCATAGCGCCACCTGCTGGCAAAAGGAAGTCATCTTTATACTCAAGCTGCTGTATTTTAACAGACTTATTCTACAGATTAAAAACAATTGACCTCAAACCATCTGTCATAGACACTTGTGGGCACAGGATATGGGACAACATTTGCAATACACCATTTCCAACAGCACACAATCCACGCAGGAAATAAAGTGTAACTTGTGTCTCAGTGTCCGATGGTCACGCAAATGCACGGCTGCATCGACAGGCATCCCAGTGCGAGGGACCATCCATCGCTGCTTGTAGCTTTTATATTAAATTAAATTAGTGCTGTCAAACGATTAAAATATTTATTCGCGATTAATCGCATTAATGCCATAGTTAACTCGCAATTAATCACACATTTTTATCTATTCTAAATGTCCCTTGATTTCTTTTTGTCCCATTATTTTTTCTCATTTTAATGCTCTTATCAACATGGAAAAGTGGATCGGCTTGCTTTGTGCAAATGTTTGTTTTTTTATTGAAAACAACATTGGCATACTGTAGTGTTCAATTTCACACTAACATTCTCACTTGGAGCAAATAATCTCTCACACAATGTAACGGCTTTGACAAGGGGGGGGAAATTGGCATCAGCTCTGTGCTTGGCCATCAAGTGGTATTTCAGACTGGACGTGCTGCGATGATAGCTCAGTTCACAACGACACACACAGATCACTTTGGTCTTGTCAATGGAACCATTTGGCAACTTTTTAAAAGTAAACTTTCCATTCAGAATCTTACTGGCATCCATTTTGGTGTCTCGCGCTCGCCATCTACTCAAAACGTAATGTTAGCCTACTACTCTTTGGCCGGCTCGCAAGCCCAAACAAGTGTGTGCGGCGTGCCTGTTGTTTTGTTTCCGGTCTAGCTAGATCCGGTGTGGTGTTGTAGTTTTTCTAACGTTACTAGTTGTTGCAAAAGCATGTGAAAAAAACTACAAAGTTTGCTATGCCAAAAATTACGTTAATCTTGCAGTTTGCGTTAACGCTGTTAATAACGCGTTTAACTGACAGCACTAAATTAAATCTATGATATTGATCCCTCATGGGAGGAAGGATGGTTTACGTCTACAGCCAACAGCCCACATCACTCAAATGACTAATTAAATAGTAGTTATACAACCATAATAAACAGATTAAATTGTGTTTTTTTATTTGTATGTGTGTAAAATACAACAAATAAAAATGTAGACATCTGTACATTCTTGCAACACAAAGCCACGTTGTGAATAGAATATTCTAGAATAAAATAGAGAATAGAAATAAATCTATACGTTGTTGTGAACACTGTTCTGCTCCTCTAACAGAGATCATATAATACAGCGTATGATAAAACAACGGACGCATCTCTTCCTCGCCTCCTCCGCTCGAAACAAAACCAAGGACAATGACACCTAGTGTCATTCTAATGAGGGAGAAACTCATGATGCAATCGTTTTGTCCATTGATGCTGAATTACAGACGTCGTGTTCTTACTGGATTTGTTCCTGTTGTCAATCAGAAACTACTACAGAGCTACTTATTAGAGACCCTCATTACCTCCATTTTTAATAAAAGCTAGGAAAGATTCTTAGTTGCGTCGACCTCATCAGCTCCTGTTACTCTGACTGGTTGGAGCTCTGCCCTGTGTCAACTTGGTGGAGCTATGCAGCATGAAATACCATATGCTCAAGAGAATGAAAACTGTAAGGTGTCCCGTTCAAACAAGAACAAAACACACAGTGTAGAGTCAGTGAGATATCAGTCCTGAGAGGAGGTCTGACCCCATTCAGAAGTGAGTGCATTCCCCTGCTGATACTCCTGCAGAGTTTACTCTGGCTGAAATTTGACCTGCACATTTGAGAGCGAGGGTGGGGCTAACCTGTTGTTCAGGTTCTACTGACTGTTACCTTTTGTTTGTTGCTGCATGAGCTACAGAGCCAGCGTGGCTAGTCAACGGTAGCATTCTGTGTGTTGAAAATTTTACAACACTGAGCTGTCTTTGTCATCCGTCCTCATTCTACTGCATTCATTAGCAAACAATTACACAAACTTAATGAAGGAGAGGTCAATCTCAAAACTGGCAACATCAATGTACTACGACTTTTTTAAAATGGATTCTCACATTGTAAGCCCTGTTGTCAAACCATAGAGTAAATGCATAGCCCTCTAAAGGCAGCTACACACCGGGCCGACCGTTGGCAGAAAAGGCAGTTGGAATGATCAGTCTCCCAGAGTTGGTAAAAAAAGTGCCTCGGAACACACCAAAGCGTTGAGATGTAATACGTCTCCATAACAGCAGACGGCGCTAATCTGTATTGTTGCCCAAAAAATGAAAACTGCCAGCTGATTGGACGAACGTGTCACGTGGGTCTAGCTACTGCTTCCAGATTTTGGATTTTTCAACCGGCCATTAATGGCGATGCATTCAGAATACAATCTTATATTGTACTTAAATAGTTCACCGAAACGTGTTTCTGAAAACATTTTAAGTGAGAAATAGACCATGCAGTTGTCTTCATTTCAGATCAACAAAGGTCAGTTTAAAAGATTTTCGTCAGATTTTGAGAGACTCTAGTCACGGTCATCCCGCTTGCCAATTCCCGAGTGAGTCCCTGTCTCTGACTGAGCATGTCAGGTCGGCCAAAATGAAGGCCGACAGCTCCCCCAACGGACGACGGCACGGAACACACCGAACAGACTCGAGTCACCAACCTCGCCAGACTGTCCAACGGCCGATTATCGGCCCGGTGTGTAAATGCCTTAACAGGATTCCCTGTGTTTAGCCAGTAGGGAAGCCTGCTGGAGATGTATAATAGAACAATACTTAATTAGCTTTTCTTTACTTTTTTCTCCTTTTTTTCAAATGTGTAGCAGCTGAGTGTGTCACAGATTTCAGTGGTCATATTGGAGTGCTAACAGCAATAGATTTGCAGCATGTTGGCCTCCAGTGGTTAACACTATTGCCAGGCCTCTGCTGATCACTACTGTGAGGGCCTGTGAACGGTCAGGTACTGGTTAGCTGCTTGTGTTGAGAGGAGAGGCCGACACGCCCTAGCATTCCTACTGTAGGAGATCTAACTACGCCTCACCTGTTCAGTCAATGCATGGGCATGTCAAGGAAAACAGAAGAGCTGGGATGACTCACCCGGTACATCTCATTTATGAAAAACAGCTGAAAAAATATCTCAAAGCTCGTTAATACCTTTCCCACGCTTCAATAATTATTCACTAGTGAATCATAATTTGTTGTCTGCAATTCAGTACTAGAGAAAAGAGCATCTGTGTTGTCAGTCA
The DNA here is from genome assembly GCA_023566125.1 of Zingel zingel. Classification (NCBI taxonomy): domain Eukaryota; kingdom Metazoa; phylum Chordata; class Actinopteri; order Perciformes; family Percidae; genus Zingel; species Zingel zingel. Next base: position 5,331,184 of record CM042322.1, read on the forward strand.
GTCCAGGTACAGCTAGATCAGTTCAGAAGTTGTAATACCTCAGGCATCCAAATTCCTCAACAACAACAACAACAGCAGCAATTGAGCTGGAACATAAATGCATTTCTATCATCCATAAACACACTGATGATCCCTGATCACTAATGATTGATATGATGAGAGCACGATTCCATAGAAAACAAGTGTACAGAATGATAACGCTTCAGAATAAATAAGAATATATGAATATTTAACAGTTAACTGACTCTATATGTAGAAAAGCTCGAATGCCTTTGTGTTGCCATGGCAGCCGGTTCACGTCAACATGAGCCGGTCATTGTCCTGAGCAATGGAGTGAAACCTAAAGTCTTTCAGACTATAAGAGGGTTCAGTGTGTAACAGTGGAAAACTCACCACAAACAGCAGCACGGCTGGAGAAAACCAAGTCATGATGGAGAGAAGTCCCAGCGAAGACAAGTTCCGTCAAGAGTTCCAGACGGACTGAGCTAAGAGAGGAGAGGAGGAGGCTTATGAAAGAGGAGGAGGAGTGTTACACACACACACACACACACACACACACACACACACACACACACACACACACACACACACACACACACACACACACACACACACACACACACACACACAATCTCTTAGGACAACAGTAGCAGTGTGTGTGTGTGTGTGTGTGTGTGTGGATGGCCTAGCGCCACAGTCCTAACTTATAAAACAAAAGAAAATGAAAAGAAAAAGACAGAAAAACAGACTGGATGATATGTTTTTCTTTGTTCTTTAAAAAGATGAAATACAGTGTGCGTTGCCTCTGAGTTGGACTTGTTATTTGTGAGTTTCCATCGAATAATTATTGTCACAATTTTGGATAAAACGCTTGAGAAAACGCTTTAGAAAAGGTAGATTTTTCATTTTTAAAATTGAATGTTCATTTGCATAGGGAGCATAAACCTATGCCACACAGCAGATATGCGTCACAGCCACAATTTTGCCGATCCCATACAATGTGCTGATGGTGTCACACCCAGAGAGGATTATCAAACGTATTTTAGTGTCACTCCTTTTCCAATTTACTGCTATTGATTGACAGCCAACGAGAGTCAGAAAAAAGACGTCAGCACTGTTGCTGGTTCTGCTTTGACGGTTTGTGTGTGACGAGATCTGTCACCTGCAGCACCTCTCTAAACCTGTTTGTGTCCTGTTGCTACCGGTAACTGAGTCAACGTTACTGATGCCTCCTTGGCCTGTCCTGCTCCACATCCATCTTCCAACTTAGTGGTTAAATGTCAGATCTCTGGAAAGTTAATAGTTTTTCTGTCCTGATTTCATTTAAAAAAAATGTTTTTAAAGATTTTTAGGCCTTTATTGACAGGACAGCTGAAGAAATGAAAGGGGAGAGAGAGGGGGCAATGACATGCAGCAAAGGGCCGCAGGTCAGAGTCGAACCCGGGCGCGCTGCATCAAGGAGTAAACCGCTATACATGGGCGCCCGCTCTACCAACTGAGCTATCCGGGCGTCCTGTCCTGATTTCATTTGATCAAATGGTTACACTTTACTTGGAGGTATCTACATAAGAGTGACATGACACTGTCATGAACGTGTCATGAACATTATAAACAAGTCATAAATGTTTATTACATAATGCTTCTTTTAGTGTCATTTGGTTTTTGTCATGACAAGTTAGGGTTAGAGTTAGGGTTAGAGTTAGGGTTAGCGTTAGGGTTAGGGTTAGGGTTAGGGTTAGCGTTAGGGTTAGGGTTAGGGTTCATGTGTCATGACTGTGTCATGACAGTGTCATGTGTTCATGTGTTCATGACAGTGTCATGTCACTTATGTAGATACCTTCAAGTAAAGTATTACAGATCAAATCAGTTAGACTTTGACCGTGTGGTATTAAACAAAATATGTCCAACAGATTTCTATAATTTTTACCAGCCTGGCTTTCAGATGGTGGAGGGACTGCCTCTGATTCACTGAAACTATTTTAAATCTTCTCTGTACTGTCTTGAAAGCTCCTCCTCATTTGAATCATCTGGTTTTTATGATACTTTGTGTTTTAATCTACATACGCCCAACATCTAACTCTGGTTTATTCAGGAATTCCCTGATATTTCTGCTTTTATTACACCTCGCTTTGATAAACTCTTGGTTTTAGGTGATTTTTACATACATGCCGTCCCCCAGGTTCCTCTTTTACTGTGGATTGTATAGACATTGTGATATACTTTAATCTGGTTCAATCAGTTGAGGGTCTTACTCACACAAGGGGACGCAGCCTGGACATTGTTCTCTCCTCTGGTTTGACTTTTTTTTTCTTGATCTCTGCGAAACTAGCTGCTAGCTGTTTCTAACCACAAAGCTATTATCTTTAGCTTTGTGCACCTCTCTCCACCTCCTGCTCCCTCAGTGGCTACGTATAGGTATTCCCATTTCCTCAAAACAAACTCTGCTGACAACTTTCATAAGGCCTTTACCACTCACACATAACAGTGACAAAAAAACCTAATATGTCCACAGATGATTTTCTAAATGCCTAGATAGCACCTGCACAAATCAGGAAAGTCAAACCAACTCTGGGACAAATAAAGAGAAAATTCAGACAAGCTGAATGGAAACGGGGAAAGGACCGTCTGGTGATGTCATATGACATTCTGAAATATCTAATGTCCACTTATCATAAAGCAGTAACAGAGGCCCGGCCCTCCTATTTCTCCAACATCATTACCACAAACCGTCATAACCCAAAAAGTCCTTTATCCAAACCATTGACACTGTAATAAACCCTCATCCTGAACATCACACTGAAGCAATGTCGCTCTTTCTTCACAAACCTAATCATTTAAAAATAAAACATGAACATTACTTTTGGTATTGGTATTTCCATTTAAACTTGAGTTGTAATTGTAATTTTTGGATTTTATATCATCAAAGTCAACATTTCAACCATATAAAGCACTTTGTAACTTGGTTTTGAGTGCTGTATAAATAAAGTGTATTATTATAGAGCTAGTTGCAAAGTGTTGGTACAGTGTTTGGTGTCCAGTACAGTCAGGTACAGTACAGTAGTTAGTTGATGTGTTCGTAAGGAGCATGGCAGCATGGATGAGTCAGTGGACCGCTGTAGGACAGTCTCCTTTTGGACAGGAGTGAGTGATGGACCAAATATCAAAGCAGGGGATCTTCTATATCACTATGTGTCAAACTCAAGGCCCGTGGGCCAAATCCATTTGGGTACACAATACATTTTGACCCACCAAGTTGTACGCCAAACCAAAAACACAGGAAAGTGTTTTTTTAAACTGCAATTACCTGACATTCAGATTCGGCAGATTTGCTGACTCTGAGACTCAGAAATTCCCCCAGAAGAAGCAGAGAATTTTCATTTTCAGGCTGAGAAACAGGTTATCATTGTTTTACTTGATTTGCTAAATTCTATGATGGCTAAGGAACTCTTTTGATGACTTTTGTAGGGCTTCATGTCAACAAAAATGCGACAAAAAGCATACAAAAATGTTTGAAAAAGCCACAAAAATGTCGGAACAAAAACAACAAAAATTAGGAAAAAAGGTACCAAAATGTTAAAAAAAAAGTGACATGCATTAACAAAAGTACGTCAATAAATGCTACATGTCTGGCCTTTAGTGAAAATGAGTTTTACACCCGTGTTCTAGACTGTCCTGTTTGTCTGGCTATTTGGAATGACTAAGAAAAGGAAAGGCTAGTTTCTGCCTCCCTGTCCTCTTTTCAAGGTACAATTTATGGCAGCAGCAAACAATTATCTTCATTATAAATGAATCTGGCAATTATTATCCATGAATCATATCCAATAATAATTTAGTCTATGAAATATAAAAACTGGAAAGAATTCAGATTCCTTTTTTATTTCCTTTATAGAGAAATTAGTTTGTACACAGAACAATCTCACACTCCATCTGACATCCTCAATATATAAGAATATAAAAAATAAAGAGTTCTCTTTATGACCATTTGCTGTTGCGTCTGCCTGCTGTTTATGTGAGCATGCTACATTGGTTTTGGAGAGCAAGACTGCCTGTTTGTGCCACTTGTGCTATGCCTATGAAGTTGTCGGTTACATGGACTGAACGTTTAGTGTGTGTGTGTGTGTGTGTGTGTGTGTGTGTTGGTATTGATGTTGATAATGACAATCTGTTCTTGTTTATATGTTGATTATGAAATTTTTTTAAATGTTTACATTTATAGTCAATTTTACTTGTATTGGGCTAAACCTGTATGTACTGTTATAATCATTTTATCTTTTTAGGTGTGACGTTGTACAATCTGTCCAGGGACAGCAGATGTAAAGTAGCCTTTTGGCTAATTCTGGCACATTTTACATTTTTAATATGTATTATTAGTGTGCATTGTCCCTGTTAAATAAACCTGAAATAAATAAATAAATAAGACAAACAGCAGCCTGTCCATGTGAGTACAGGTAATGGCCTGGCCTTTATTTGTCCACACGGCGCCTGGAAGATCCAGACTGACTGACCACTGTTTAACAGGGAGGGGGGTGCCAAGTATTGATCTGTTATTATATATGTGTTGGTCAGTTTGTCTGCTTGACAATCCCATTTTGCAGCAATGAAATTGAAGTGAGATGAACAAACAGAGAAATAAGATAAGATAGACTTTATTAATCCCACACTGGGGAAATTCAGCAGCTCAAAAGAAAAAAATGTACACACATCAGAATAACACAAACACACATTAAGTAGACATAGGAGAACAAATATACATACAGTATAAAACGTAGAAAAAATAGAATTAGTCATAATAATAATAGTAATGAAAGAAACATATTTACACAATAAACACCCTTATATAAACAGACAGTATGTAAACACAGATATACAGATGAGTAAGGTTTGGATGAATAGAAAGGACATATTGCACAGTTGAAGGTAACAGAGAGTAAAAACAAAATACATATGTATAGTGCAGAATATTGTCCACTGATGGCTCATATTGCAGAAACAGCTAGCAGTAGCTAACAGAAATGTATATTTTTTTTATATAAAACAGATGTTGACAAAGTTTCCTTTTGGGGACATCATTTGAAATTGGGAAAATTTGAAGTTGGGAAAAAAAGGTAATACATTGCGATATATATCGCAGAATACTGCAATATGTTTAAAATCGCAATAATATTGAATCGTGATGATATCGTATCATGAGGCATTTGGTGATTTCCACCCCTACTGTTTTAATGATCAGTTACAGAGCCACACCTGCAGGCCTTTTCTTCTTACTGCTAGCCACTTAACAGTCTTTTTTATACTTTGTGCTGTACTTTAATGCATTTTTTCAATACAAAGGTTAGGTAATTCCAAGGGTTCTGAGAGGGCAGAGTTGATGTGCTGTGGAGGAGGGTCTGGCTAGTCCACACAGCATTCCGGAATGGGAGAAAAATGTGCTCTGGTTTATTGGCATTTCTTTTAACCAATCACAATCGTCTTGGGCGGTGCTAAGCGCCAGACCGAGCCACTGTGCCTCTGCAAAATAGCCTCGGGAAGGAACTTGTTTTGGTGGAACATGTGTACGTTCAAAAGTTGTTTTAGTCATGCAACTGAAAACTCAGATTGGACAGATAGTCTAGCTAGCTGTCTGGATTTACCCTGCAGAGATCTGAGGAGCAGTTAACCATAGTCCTCAGAAATCCACCAGTGACATGAAATCAGACTCAGTGGTGAGTGAAACTGAAGCAGTGTGTGTGTGTGTGGGGTGTGTGTGTGTGTGTGTGTGTGTGTGTGTGTGTGTGTGTGTGATTGTGGTTGTCATACTAGAGTTGTTAGCAGACAAACAGATCAACAGGGAGTGGTGGTAATTGCAGGTGTGTCTGTCTGTGTGTGAGTCATGGTTCGGTGTGAGATGAGCTGCGTTGTGAGAGAAACCAAAATGTTTTTGATTTTTCGGTACTATTTGTGCCTTCGGCTGTTTGTGCCTTCGGCTATTTGACAGCACACAGGGATCAGGCTGGGTGAAACCTGCATGGCATCTGGATGGCGCTGATGGTGAAAACACATCAAGCCTAACCCACACTTCTTGCTCGGCATGATTTCCACTCATGGTGATCTTTGGAAGAAAACAACAGCACGTTAACACACTCTAACCCTCTACCCTGCTCCTTGTCTGCGGTTCAACATCAAACTCTGAGGCCATGAACTCAGAACATAAGAAAACAAAGAAAACATAACAAAAGAACAACATCCGACAATGTATGAACCATTAACTGAAACAAGAGAACTATTCCTCAAGTTAAGACATCTTGCTCTGATTTTCCTCGTGGTCCTGCTTCATTCATAAATTGTTCATTGCTTCAATCATTGTATTCATCCATCATCACATTTATTAATTCATTTGTATGTTAGTAGAGGTGGGAATCACCAGAGGCCCCACAATACGATATTATCACAATACCTATGTCACTTTACGATATACAGTGCAATATTCTGCAATATATTATATTTTTTCCAACTTCCGATGATGTCCCCGAAGGAAAACTTTGTCAACATCTGTTTTATTTAAAAAGATATATTTCTCTGTTTGTTCAGCTCAGTTTAATTCTATTAATGCACAAAATCTAGTAGACTGAAGAAGCAATTTACTGTATCATCCTAGTACCAAAAAGTTCAATTCTTATGTGCACTTTATGTAATAAAAAATCCATAATTGGCGTCCGTGTAGCTATGCTATATCAATTTTTCCCCCCAGCCCTGTATGTTCGTAGCTATTAGTTGTGTGTTCAATAAACCTGTAATTTATGGAACTATAAAGAACTTAATTATGGGTACATAAACAGTTTATCCCGAAAAGCTGAAGTAGTGTAATTACCCTTCATTTTGTTCTACTATGTACTACTATGTTCATGTGTTTTATGTATTATGTAATTCTAATTTCAGCAGGATTCCACTGAAACCTTTATCTCATTTGTGTTGCTTTATTTGAAATCCCCATCAAATGTATGATCACAAATGTGAAAGAGAAACAAAAACAAGAGAGAGGAGGAAAATAATCTGAAGTGTTCAGCTGGGTGAATAACACAGCAGCCTGTGACCACATTAACCAACAACTGTTCAGCGTTGTCTTACCGCTTCCATGTGTGAGAAAAAGTCCTGATGATTAAAAGGGTGGAGTGAATCTATTTGGTGTGGGAAGGGAGGGAAAACCGGTCCTACAGGAAACCTGAAACGCACACACACACACACACACACACACAGGTTTGTGGCACTATCCTTGTGGGGACCCGCCATTGACATAATGCATTCCCTAGCCCCTTACCTTAACCTTAACCATCACAACTAAATGCCCAACCTTAACCCTTACCCTCACCCTAACCATAACCTAATTCTATCCCTAATCCTAAAACTAAGTCTTAACCCTCAGCCCTTTAAGATTTTGGCCCTACAAAGCTGTCCGGACCCCACAAGTAAACTGTATTCCCAGTTTTTGGACCCCACGAATATAGTTAAACTAGAACACACACACACACACACACACACACACACACACACACACACACACACACACACAAGATTTGTTTAAAACATGTCCTCTAATGTTTATTGAGACCATCTGAGCAGAAAAACACTGAGCATCATGCTAATGTCTTTTTTTTTCTAATTTTATGTACCCACAAGATCCAGATGTTATCCCATCTCACCACAACGGAGAAAAGAACACATCTGAGCCATCATAATTAACTCATCATCATGCTGGGTCTACTGTAGCTCACACTACAGTAGACCCAGCAGTCTCACTGCAGGTTGGGAGGTTGTCTTATTGAACCTTTATGGAACAGCCAGGCGACATAGCTGAGCATAAAGACACTCCCGGTGTTCAGTGCACCCGGAGACTACACCACCACGTTACACTCCCTCACCTGCTACTGCTGGGATCAAACCAGTAACCCCTGTAGTCGCAGGTATATATAAATATGTTTTTATGGTGTCAACTAGTCATACTTTGTTGTGTTTATGTTTTTTTTAAAGACCTAAAACGAAAGAAATAATGGTAACAACTAAGAAGTTCAAAACTAGGGATTGGTTAGGATTAGCTCAGAGCTGCATACCCTAAAAGTTTTTAATCACCCTCTATCAGAGAGATCTGAGGTTCCACCACTTCATTCAAAAATACAGATTTGTTATGAACCAGGTAATTTATTTAAGGTAAGGTTTAAAAGAGCAGGACAACTATAATAATCTAATCTTTATTCATTACTGGAAACTGTTTGACACTAATAACAGGCTGGCATATTCAGGTCTGACATTGCATTGTACAAGAGTCAGATGGACTAAACTGATAACTGTCAAAGTGATGCTACACAAAGAAAACATAACATTGCAACACGTTCATTTTTGTAAATGTTATTATTCCAAAAAATGGAAAAAGGGACAAAAGGAGCAAAGAGGAAGGGCCAATCTATCTATAAATTACAGGAACGTCTGTCTGTGTGTCTGTTATAAGGATATCTCTCGAACCGTTAGTCTGATGGACTTCAAACTTGACAGGTGTCTTGCTACGGGAACGAGTAAGTGCAGTGCCAAGTTTGACATTTGGATTAGAAATGCAAAAGATATCGTTAAATATATATCGGTAAAAGAGGCACACGTTGGCTTTTGCCGCTGCACACTGAGTGAGCACAGCGCAGGGCCAGAGACAGAGAGGGTCGAAGAAAGCAGTGGAGCTTTGGCAGCTAAAATGTGAAATAAACCTCAGACCCAAAAAAATGTGCAAAGAAGCACTACTTTGGACTGTCTCTGACTTTGAATATACAAACGACAATTCCCAAAGTTAAGGATGTTTCAGAATCCCACACATGCAAAGCACAAGCAGCTACAGACAACAAGTGGCAGACAGAGCGTGATGCCACTTATAGGCTTTTTGAGTTACATCGTTACAAATATCACATGATGATGCATCATTCCACAAAATGGTTTGTCTTCTGTATCATCAAGTCATAAAACTAATAACATTACCGTCGGCAAAATAACGCCGCGAATCAAATCCATACTTCAATGTTAACCGTCAAGCCTCTAAGCCTATATGGAAATGAACGTGAAGTGTTAACTTCGTTAACCATAATAATGAGACAGGACCGCCATCATGACTGTGGTGTTATCAACATGCAATATCGTTGACGAAAAAGACAACACTAAAATGTTCTCTCTCTCTCTCTCTCTCTCTCTCTCTCTCTATACACACACACACACACACACACACACACACACACACACACACACACACATACACATGTACACACACACACACACACACACACACACACACACACACACACACACACACAAAGAGTCGTTTCTGGTGGTTGATTAAAGCAGATATGTGCTGTTTAGCTCTCATAATGGGTGATTGTGATATTTTTGAATCTGCTACGTTCTCTTTCAGGTAAATGTACTAGTGCAACGTAAGAAAGCTTTTTTGCACATCTCTTTTGTCGGGCAGGTGCGTAGGATATGATCAAAAGTAGCAGATCAAAAGCTCGGAGGTAAATAATACCTGATGAAGGTCTGTGACCGAAACGTTGTATTTTTCTAAATAAATTATTGCTTGCGTAATGGTCAGTGTGCGGGACTTTTCTCCGAGGTAAATGTACTAGTAAAATGTCTTCCTCTGATGTAGAAGTATACTGTTTAAGCCAAGGACCCCTTAAGAGAGACAGAGCAATATACTACATATATCGTATAAAATTAAGTTGCATATAAAACTGGGCCTACTATAACGTGTAGAGTGGCCTAAAGCCTTTACATAGCTTTGTAGTGCATAGAATACTAAGCTATTAAACTGAACCAAAAAGCAATGCATTTACTAGCTTGCAATTTCAACTTATATATGATTTAAGGGATAACCTTAAAATCCATAACCTTCTCCTTACTCGCTGTCTTGTCAGCTGCTTATTGTTCGCTTTCTTCTAAAATATTAGAAACACTAAAGCAAAACCAGAAAAACCAAGACGTTACAAATTTGATGTTGCTCCATTATTTCTGAGACCAGGAAGTGTCAGCGAGTTTCACTCAGATATACTGTCTAATAGACCAGCGACCATTTGATTACAATGTTTGGTGCGCTTGACAAAGTGCAGTGTGAGCGCTAAATGAACATGTGAAAAATGCAACAATGTTACAACTACAACCCTGAATCGCACCGAGTCTACAGAATTAAAGGTGTGAACCAGTGATAAATCTATTTGTATGGTTATTAAGCAATATGAAACAAAAAGTATATTCTAATAAAAATGTAAAGACAGTAAAATTTGACCTTCAACATAAATATGTACAGATATTTTAAACTGGGATCTTTGTGTGTGTATATCTATGGTGATGACACACTGTGTGATGTTAGGCTGCATCACATGACTTCTCCAGACTGAAAAATGGCAAAATAGAAGTATATAGCCCAACATGGCATTTGATATGAAGTTCATTTAGGGTCTTCTTAAAGGTCCAATGTGTAGTAATTTCTCCCATCATATATCGCAATCAACTCTCTCGCACAACGCAGTTTAAAATACGTATTACAGCTACGGTAGCCTTCACGCTTTTTCTGGGCGAAGAAGAAGACTCCTGTACCTGAAATTTGGATTTTGAATATGTACCTCCATGTTTCCTTCTTCAAACTTGCCGGGGCCGGGAAGCTACGATACCCATTAGCAGCATTAGCAGCAACTGTAAGTTTATCATGTGACAGCGAAAACGCGAAAGGCGGAGCAGTATGTCCTGTATGTCCCTTACCGGCTAACGTATTTCAAGATGGCGCATGAATATGGAGCATCTACCCCAGTTCATGCAAATGCAAATGTAAAATTTTAAGAAAAAAGGAATACTTGGAATTGATGGTGGTGGTAAATATTCATGAAAAAGAACAAGTTTGTGAATGGGCAACACAGAATTTTGATAATGAACAACTAAACACGTTACACACCGGACCTTTAACAATGTAACAAAATGAAATGAAATGTTATACTTTCTTTATTTAAATATTTTTATTAAACACAACAATGCATTTATTTTACAGTAAAGACTATTAATAAAGTCCTATTGACCTTTTCAATTGAATTCCATTGCAAGGCAACAGTCTGTGCCCTTGTACATCTAATTACACTCATATTTATGAAGGGAAAATCCTCGTAGTCCATTGAAGAACTCAAATCCCCAGTGTGTACTACTGAATATGGCAGAGCTGGCAACCGCTCAGTCTCTACACAGAGAGCATTTGGGTTTCTTTGAGAGAGTGACCCCTGCTGGCGGCAGTGTTGTAACAAAGTACAAATACTTCACTACTGTACTTAAGTAGAATTTTCATGTAGAATCTGTACTTTACTTTCCGGAACCTTTTACTTTTACTCCACTATATTTCCTAAATAAAATGTATACTTTTACTCCAATACATTTCCCCTAAGCATCTTAGTTACTCGTTACTACAAAATAAAATCTGAAGAAATGTATTACACTGAAAAAAAGGAAGTTTGGCGAATCATTGCTCCTAAATTGCCAAGATAATGCATGCTCCATTCCAGTTGGTGATGCGATGCCTCTTTGCCTCTTTGTGGCCAAGAGGCAAAAAAAAACATAAATAAATAAATGAATATATAAATCTTTTGTGTTTTGATAAAACACAAAAGATGGCACCGCAGATTGGCGACACGGTGTGTTGGTGCGCTCTGTTTTATTTTGTTTTGTGTTTTAACTTTGTTTCTTGCGATGGTACCCGCATCTCATTCACCAGTGACCTGGAGTATTTCATCATAAACTGTAAGCCTTTTTATTCACCCCGTGAGTTTGCTTCATTCATTCTGGTTGGTGTTTACATCTCACCACAGGCCAACGTGCAGGACGCGCAGCGCATGCTCGCCGACCAGATATTGTTCGTGGAGCGGACCAACCCGGACTCCCTAGTTATTGTCCTTGGTGACTTTAATAAAGGGAACCTCACTCATGAACCCCCTAAATATAGACAGCATATTAAATGCCCGACCAGAGAGGAGAACATTCTGGATCACTGTTACACCACAGTCAGGGATGCTTATCATGCCGTCCCCCGTGCTGCACTGGGACACTCTGACCATGTCATGGTTCACCTGATCCCCGCCTACAGGCAGAAACTAAAGCTCTGCAAACCTGTAGTGAGGACATCAAGGAAGTGGACCAGTGAGGCTGTGGAGGATCTCCAGTCGTGTTTGGACTCTACCGACTGGGATGTGTTCAGGACTGCTACCAACAGTCTGGATGAGTACACAGAGGCTGTGACATCATACATCAGCTTCTGTGAGGACTGCTGTATTCCATCAAGCACCAGGGTGAGTTACAACAACGACAAACCCTGGTTCACAGCCAAACTCAGAAGGTTAAGGCTGGCCAAGGAAGAGGCCTTCAGGAGTGGGGACAAAGACAGATTTAAAGAGTCAAAGTACAAGTTTAGCAAGGCAGTGAAGGAGCCTAAACAACGCTACTCTGAGAAGCTCCAACACCAGTTCTCAGCTAATGACTCTGCGACTGTCTGGAAAGGACTTAGGCAGATCACCAACTACAAGCCTAAAACCCCCCACTCCTTCAATGACCGACACCTAGCCAACGACCTGAACGAGTTCTACTCTAGATTTGAAAGACAAAAGGACAGTCCTGACACCATCCCCTGGGCCCCCCCATCAATGCCCTCCTTAAAGGTCCCCTCCACCTCCACCCCCCCTCCCACCTCAGTGACGACTCTCTCCAACCATGAAAGGGACGTCAACAGACTCTTTAGGAGACAGAATCCCAGGAAAGCTGCTGGAACGGATGCTGTCTCCCCATCAAGCTTGAAGCACTGCGCTGATCAGCTGTCTCTGGTGTTCACAGACATTTTCAACACCTCACTGGAGACATGTCACGTGCCAGCCTGCTTCAAGTCCTCAACAATCATCCCTGTTCCCAAGAAGCCAAGGACCACAGGACTTAATGACTTCAGACCTGTCGCCCTGACCTCTGTGGTTATGAAGTCCTTTGAGCGCCTTGTGCTTTCACACCTCAAAGCCATCACCGACCCCCTCCTGGACCCCCTGCAGTTTGCCTACAGAGCCAACAGGTCTGTAGACAATGCAGTCAACCTGGCCCTACACTACATCCTCCGGCACCTGGACTCCGCAGGAACCTACGCCAGGATCCTGTTTGTGGACTTCAGCTCTGCCTTTAACACCATCATCCCAGCTCTGCTTCAGGAGAAGCTCTCCCAGCTTGGTGTGCCTGACTCCACCTGCAGGTGGATCACTGACTTCCTGTCTGACAGGAAGCAGCATGTGAAGCTGGGGAAACACGTCTCCAACTCACAGTCCATCAGCACCGGATCCCCCCAGGGCTGCGTTCTTTCTCCTCTGCTCTTCTCCCTGTACACCAACAGCTGCACCTCCAGTCACCAGTCCGTCAAGCTTCTGAAGTTTGCGGACGACACCTCCCTCATCGGACTCATCTCTGATGGGGATGAGTCCGCCTACAGGTCGGAGGCTGATCACCTGGTGACCTGGTGCAACCAAAACAACCTAGAGCTCAACGCTCTAAAGACAGTGGAGATGGTTGTGGACTTCAGGAAGAACCCAGCCCCACCTGCCCCCATCACCTTCTGTGGCTCCACAATTGACACTGTGGAGTCTTTCCGCTTCCTGGGAACTATCATCTCCCAGGACCTCAAGTGGGAGCTGAACATCAGCTCCCTCGTCAAGAAAGCACAACAGAGGATGTACTTCCTGCGGCAGCTGAAGAAATTCAACCTGCCAAAGACAATGATGGTGCACTTCTACACAGCCATCATTGAGTCCATCCTCCATCACCATCTGGTGGTGTCATTCGGTCAGCAGAGAAGGTGATTGGCTGCAATCTGCCGCCGCTCCAGGACCTTTACGCCACCAGGACTCTGAAGCGTGCTGGAAAGATTGTGGCCGATCCCTCCCACCCCGGACACAAACTCTTTGAGCCACTCCCCTCTGGCAGGAGGCTGAGATCCATCAGGACCAAAACCACATGCCACATGAACAGTTTTTTCCCCTCTGCCACTAGCCTTATTAACAAGGCCCGGAAACCACCCTGACTCTCTCCACACCTCACCTCGGGCTCCTCATACCACTGTACCTACTCTGCTGTAGCATTCCTTTTTACTACTATTTAACTTATTTTACTATTTATTTACTTATTTTAACATTATTAATACATTCTGTGTGTATATGTTTATAATTATATTGTTTATATTCTTTTTTATCCTTCTTATATTTGAATGTGTGACATGCACCAACAGCACCATGACAAATTCCTTGTATGTGCAACGTACTTGGCAATAAAGCCCTTTCTGATTCTGATTCTGATTCTGAAAAACATAGGCCAAAACTAAAGAAGAGGAGGAAGCATAATGACTGATAGTGTCATGGACACACCTGGTGCAGGCTCTACTGCCATGGTAACAGATGATGACCACCCTGACGACAGTGGTGATGGAGATAAAGTTACACACCTTTGGCCATAAAGTTCATAATCAAAGTTTTTTTTTAACTTTTACTTTTACTTTACTTTTACTTATTTTACTTCTAATACAGAACATTGCTATGGATACTTAAGTACAGTAAATATGAGAAACTTTAAGACTTTTTTACTCAAGTAATATTCTAAAAGGAGACTTTAACTTCTACCAAAGTAATTTTCTGGTAAGATACTTCTACTTTTACTCAAGTTTTGCTTTCGAGTACTTTATACAAGACTGACTGGCGGTTAAAAAAACCTGTTGGTACACTCCAACATGTGAGCTGCAACCATGGAGCTGCCAGAGCAACCTCTCTATGTTTTATGATTGCCTTCCAACCCTTTGGCTAAATTGATTTAAGTGTTTGTTTCTGGGTTTTTTTCAACAAGTAATACTGCCACTAAGCTTAATAAGTGATTGATTAGTTGAATTTATTGATAATTGATAATTCATTAAATGCACGACTGTTACAACAACCATTTCAAACTTTTGAGTGTTCCTCCATTTTATTATTTCCACCGTCCTTTTTTGTATTAGGTGTCACAGTTAGCAAAAGGAGAACCCAGGGTTGAATGACCAAAAAGCAAGCTTTATTAACTACATGCTGGATCCAAAAAGTGACTAGAAAAGCCAGGGTGAACGCAGACAATCAAACGTTAAATAAGAGAACACCAAGACTGATACACAAGGAAAGGACGCTGGTAACAAAGGACAGGTGGAACGCATCAGGGACTAATCAGACTCAATAGGGAACAAAGCTAGACAAAGACACATGAAACCAAACATTACAAAAAAAAACAGGAAGTAAAGCATCAAACATACACGAGGAATGGATCTAGGAAAACAAAACAGAGAACAACCATGGACAAGGAACGAGAATACAGAGACAGGGAGAGAAGAGAGAAGAAAAATCAATACAGCAAAACAGGAAACGGACAACAGACGACAGGGAAACAGGAAGCAAGATTTGGCGTTAACGAGGTAACTTCAGGTTCAACCCAGGGTTTTCTGTATCACGACGGTGGATCACTCACGTGGTAACTTACGCTGAACACCTAACCTGCTCGGGAGCAGGTTATGTTGGAGATTAGGGATCAACCGTTGTAAAAGCACCGCCTACTGACCAATCAACATTCGATTGATAACGGCGTCACCGTTCTTAGAAGATCTGGTGGAGCTCGGTAGACAGAGAGAGAGAGAAAGAGAGAGAGAAAGAGAGAGAGAAAGAGAGAGTACAAGAGAGAGAGAGAGAGAGAGAGAGAGAGAGAGAGAGAGAGAAAGAGAGAAAGAGAGAGAGAAAGAGAGAGTACAAGAGAGAGAGAGAGAGAGAGAGAGAGAAAGAGAGAGAGAAAGAGAGAGTACACGAGAGAGAGAGAGAGAGAGAGAGAGAGAGAGAGAGAGAGAGAGAGAGAGAAAGAGAGTACAAGAGAGAGAGAGAGAGAGAGAGAGAGAGAGAGAGAGAAAGAGAGAGAGAAAGAGAGAGTACACGAGAGAGAGAGAGAGAGAGAGAGAGAGAGAGAGAGAGAGAGAGAGAGAGAGAGAGAGAGAGAGAGAGAGAGGTGCGCTCATAAAAGTAAAAACATTTAGAGGCCGACAACCCCGTTAACATTCCCTGATGGGTATTTTTATGAAAGATTTAGATTTTCAGCGTAGGGAATTACGTATCTTTGTTGGCTTCTTGAACCGTGTGTTGCCAATGCGCACATCGGTTTGAATTAAGTTTTTATATTTTTTATTTGCTCTCACAATTGCTTACCACTGCCAGGGTTGCAACTGAAATAATAAGCTAAAGCAACAACAGTTTATGGAACACACAAGTGTAATTATGATCAGATATTGTGCCTGACTGATGGGGAAGTGATATTAATAAGCGTTGTGATTTACGCATTTACAGCGTCGGCTATTTTTTGCCATCTTTCCTCGTGTTTAGGAAGCAGCGACTGTATTGCGTTTTGCCTGTAAAACCGTGTCTGTGTTCTTCATATTTATGTAGAATTATAGTGTGCTCTTCTTATGTAAAATATGCGGCTCTGGTACATGTTTCCGATTGGTCATGCTGTGCAAACACCGCCTCTTTTATGTGAACGTGCGCCGCTGGATTGGGAAACTCTGGGTTGATTGAACTAGCTGTTAACCAGCATCGTGACACAGCTTATGCAGGACCGCGGTTGTTAGGTTAGGTGAAGCTTGATTCGTAGTACAGGCCTCAGATGACAGGGAAACAGGAAGCAAGCCAACAGCACACAGGGAATCAAACCACAACCATGCCACGAATGTTTTCCTCTGGTGTATATGGTTTAAAACAAGATTGACGAACTCAACTTCACTAAATGCCACACTGGAAAATGCAAAAAAATCCCTTTCTTCTGAAATAAAAATGAATCCACTGTTCCTTTAAAGGGAAAAAAATGTTTCCTGGAGCAAATAACAAAGTTAAGTGATTCTTACTCTACTGTGGCCAGATGATGTCAGAAAAACATTGTCTCTTTGTTGGGTGTCAAGAAAGCGGGAAACCTCCTTTATATGTGCAAATAAAAATGAGATCTCTTAAAAGCAAGCTGAGGGATGCAGAGAGATCGATAGTAAACCTTTTGCCGGTTTTATTGACAAGATAACGTCTTCACTCTGTAGCCCACAGTTGAGTGGTGGTAGTTGGCAAAAGAGACTGAAAAGACTAGAACAACCACAAAGAGAAGCAAAACCACAGACGACAAATGTGCTCGGCGCTGCACCATCAGTGTGTGAATGTGTTTGAATGTTTATCTGATGAGCAGGTGGCACCTTGTACAGCAGCCTCTGTCACCAGTGTGTGAATGGTGCCTGTGGTGTGTAAAGATATCGTTAAGACTAGTCCATGCAGTCCATAAAACGACCACAAAGAGGCATACCACTACCACTAAGAGACATAAAAAGAGCAAACAACAAAAGGCTCCCCATAGCATCCACCCCCATAGCCAGCAAGTGTTTTGAGAAGCTGGATAATTCTCATATCTACCCCCCCTTGCTATTCGCATACCTCCTAGTCTCGCATTGCCAGACCTTACTCCACAGCGCTACAGAGGAAGGTCTGGCTAGTCCACACAACATTCTCGGATAGGAGAAAAAATTGCTCTGGTTTATTGGCATTTCTTTAAACCAATCACAATCGTCTTTGGCGGTGCTAAGTGCCGGTCGGAGCAACGGTGCCTCTGCAAAATAGCCTTGGGAAGAAACTTGTTTTGGTGGAACATGTGTACGTTCAAAAGTAGTTTTAGTCGTGCAACAGAAAACTCTAGATAGTCGAGCGAGCTGTCTGGATTTACCCTGCAGAGATCTGAGGAGCAGTTAACCATAGTCCTCCGAAATCCCCCAGAGTTTAGAACGGCAACACAAAGAAAGAGGAAGGAAGCTACAGGGGCTGTGCAATAGCTTCATGATATGATGCAAAAGGTTGTGTAACAGGTTGTTCTCATCACCGTTTCTAAAAGATGTGCAATGTAAATTGTGGTTGTGATGTGGCTCAATAGATATTGCTTTGTTTACATGTTGTTTTTAATTGTAACTACTGTCAGCTGTATGATGTATGATAAGACAATATGTCAAGTGTTATGTGTGCAGCATTTGAGCCCAAGGCAAATATCCCTATGGGGACAATAAAGTATTGCCTGCAAAGTGTTCGGACTAAAGCAAACACATTGTTGGAAAGGTCTCAACCTGAACTCATGCTATGTAAGTTGAGACAGTGGTACCCCAGGTCTCATTCAGGTCAGTTATCAAGGTCAGTCACGATCCACACTAGCCCAACGCAAGTAGCGCATTTGGCTTTCCATCGTTAGACTCACACACTGTCTGTTAATGTTACCGATAGACTTCCAAACGTGACGAGGAAAAAAAGAGGTGTTTGATGGCTTTACGTCATAGGCTGACCAGGGTTATGTCATTTGGGGAGGGGCCACTCACTGATCCCCCTATATTTCTGAAAATCCTAGACATGGTTGTGACCTGCACTTCATTAGTGCTTTCTGATTAGCCCGTGTTTGTATTGAAATAAGAGTCTGCTGCGGCCCGCTGGCCCGGGTTGAGCAGAGGCTGCACAGTTTGACCAGCGGGCAGCGGCCGCACACCATGCCACCGGATGGTATTGCTAAGAACTTGCAATGTATAACTATTATCAGACCGGTCTTCGCGGCCTCAAAACACTAGCGGCCCACTGGGAAAAGTCCCGACTCTCCTGATTGCCACTCCGCTACTGTCAGTGTCCAACATAACCTCCTAACCTTTCCAAGCAGAGGAGCGCTTCAACTTTGTGACTCCATAGATTCAGGGAATCGAGGCAGCAGCATGTGCTGAAGAAAAAGATTAGACGGTAGAATCAGCCGGCCTCTTGTGTGTTGCTATAGACTGATTGCTGTAAAACAAAATGTCGTAAAAACATGTCTGGCACAGAGTCGAGGGGGATGAGGTGAGTGACACACAGTAGCTATGTTTCCATCCAATTGTCCGTCGAATTATCTGAAGTTCATTAAAACATTCATGCAAATAAAGCCAATGAAAGTGTGTTTACATCCAACGGCTTTAAAGTGAATAAAAACTTGTTTTGCGGTTTGGTATATCGAAAATATTTGAGTTATTTTAAGGTTTTTATCCATTCATTCAGCATTCAACAGTCAAGCTAACATTTTTGAACAAAGTATCCTAGCCAAAATGGATTGCGCCGTCTACTTACAAATGATTCATATTGCACAAGTTCTAAAAGTGCTTGTGTTCCAGCTGATAGACACATATCAAGCTATAATAAGACAAAAACGCTTTCAAAACATTGCTGTAAAATAATGCCATTTCTTAGATTTTCTAAACTAGCCGTATTTCACTCGTAAATTAAATTTAAAAAAGTCTCTTGTCTCCTCGTTGGTCCACTTATATCTGTCTTTGTTGACACTCACCATTTCTGCAAAGAAAGCGGAAATACATACAACTCATTCTTCGTTTTATGGCGGGTTGCAACCATGAAATGAACTAAAACGTAATTTTGCAATTTATTTTGCAATTCATTATTTATTCGGCAAATAATGTTTCCATCAACGTTTGTCGCATAAGCCGTTTACCGATTAAGAAAAAATCAGGTGAGATTAAATGTACAAACTTTGTGTCGATATTCATGAAATTCAACCAAAGGTTACTGTTTCCATAAGGCATTTTTCATTTAATGTTACTTAATCCGCATAAAAACGTGTGGATAGAAACATGGCTTCATACAGTACAGCTAGCTCCCACCACAGTGTGGAAATACTCCTCCGCTGTACAGATAGAGTAGGTCTAGTCCATATATCTGTGTGTGTGTATATATATATATATATATATATATATATATATATATATCTCATTTACAAAGACACATTTCCCCCCAAGAGAAAGCATTTGGTGAGGAAAAATGCCCAAAACTTCCCTTTTACAGGCAGAAATAGTATTTAATAGTAGTTATAGTGATGCAATCTTAATAAAATAAACTCAAATGGCAGTGTAACGTTTTACAATATCAAAAACACCTCAGTATCTGCAGCTATACAGAGACTGGTATGGATTCCTTACAATAGGAAAGTGTCATTTAATCCCAGGCTCTAAGTGGTCAGAGTTATAAATGCTCCTCTGCTGCCCCCCTCAGGAATGTCACTGTCATCAGCCTTTACCTGATATTACTACTTCACATATTTGAATTTACAATATTATAATGATAAAAATAATAATCTTCAGGCTACCCAAACCAACAGTAACGGAGGTCAGTGCTTGATAAGTGTGATCTGCACTTCTTCTTTACTGGTAATATTTAATATTAATGATAATAATAACTTCATTTGTATAGCACCTTTAAAAACAATAGTTTACAAAGTGCTTTAAACAAAAGAAACTAAAGCACATACAAATCAATACACATGTATATACTGTACATCATTGTAATAGTGAAAATAGAAAATGGGACACCTTTAAAGGACAGAAAAATGACAATTCGAAGAATGAGCTCATCGGCTTTCAGCGCCAACTCTGGAAAAGCCCAATTTAGAGTAAAAGGTTAAAACGATATTTGACTGATGTCAGAGCTATGAAAATATAAAACACATTGTAATAAACCATAGTTCTGTTTAAGGCCCAGGCTGCAGCGCACCAAACAATGTCTGTCATATCGCACTGGACCATCAAAGAACAATATCAACCCAATGTTTCTGACTAATCCTTCACTCTGTGTGTGTGTGTGTGTGTGTGTGTGTGTGTGTGTGTGTGTGTGTGTGTGTGTGTGTGTGTGTGTGTGTGTGCTTCTCTGTAGCATAGTGCTGGCCTCAGCAGTGTTCAGACATTTCAAGACTGATCTGCACACTCCCCAGCGGCTCCAGGCTTATCACACACAGTCAGACAGTGTGCACTCTAATAATTTGATTACAACCACAGTATAAAGCAATCCTGTAATTATTGCATCTCGTGTAAACACCTGGTTATCTCCCCCGCATTAAGGTTGTAATGGGAGTAAGATTAACTGGATTCACAGAGCTGGATTACATATTGCTCTTTCAAATAATGTTTGGCATGTGTGCAGCTCAGAGTTTGATTCTGAGCACACAGCACAAAGGTCAGAGCTAACCACATGCACAGACATGAGTTTAAACAAAGAGCCCCAGGCCTAGCAGTTGTGACAAACATAACGATAGGGTTGGGGGCATCGGTGGAAAAGATGTGATGCTTCATCTGACACTGGCAGTAAAGAAGCTGTAGGAATCCCTCAGAGCAATTGTCTCATATCAGCCCAGTCTCACGGCAGTTCGTGACATGGTCACGTAATTTAATCTATTGATTTGTGTACACGGACACGTTTCTCTCCTTTTTTTTGTGATGGTCAGCACGTTTTTTTAAACTAAAAGGAAGCATCGTTCATGATCACAGCATGATTCATTAAGAGCGACTACGGTTGTGAGTAGTATGAAAGCCCGAAAATCTGCATAGGGAGGTTGGTTGGGTTGGTGGTTGAGTCAAACAACACAGGACATTCACCCAGGGGACGGGGGATTGTGTCCCGCATGTTACGTTTCCCAAACCCAACCGTTGCTTTCTTCTTTTACTAAACCCAACCGTCCTGTTCTTCTTTTACTAAACCCAACCGTCCCGTTCTTCTTTTCCTAAACCCAACCGTCCCGTTGTTGTCCCACGTCATGGAAACGTAAGCCCACCCACAACCTTTTCCTTAACTTAAGGGGCCATTTTCATGTCACGGAATTCTGTGAGATGAGGTTGTAAAAAAACGCGCTGACCATCACGAAACAAATGAGATAAACGTGTCCATGTACACGAATCAATAGATTAAATTACGTGACCATTTCACAAACTACCCTGAGACCATGAAAGAAATGGACCAAAAGATCCCGTTGCTTTGTACGGAGACCAGTGAAGTATATTAGAAGCACTTTTCCGGTGATGGCTGAGCGTTACTGCGCAGCCTCAAACTGAGCTTGAAGACGTAGATGTGACGTGAGCAACCTGTCTGAAAGTTGTAAGTCTTCTGGTAGCTGTGCCAAGAGAAATCTCAATCATTCCCAATCTTGCAGAGACAGAGAGCGTAGGTATATGTAAGGAGATAACATAGGCACAGGCTTATTACTGCTAACTAAAATGGTAGTTAACATTAGTAATTAAACTTACACAGCTAATGTAAGTCGAAACTGCATGCAAGCTTCTCCTGACTATACGGTAATTCCTCTACTATGCCACAGTAAGTTGCGTGGTTATGACACAATCGTAACGTGAGATACAAGGTAATGGAGCCTTTTATACATTGTTGTGTTTCTTTAGAAATAAACAATGGACAAATAAAGTCTTCAGATGTAAAGTTATTCGCTGTCAAAGTGACGTCAAAATGAATGGCAGTCAATGGAAAGCTAACGGCGGGTGAGAGCTAGGTAGAATCAAAATGGCGCCATAGGAGGTACGCTTTGTGGAAGCTGGCTTACCCCCTTGCGTGAGACTGGGTTGCTCATATCATGTTAGCTAACATACATCCTTCCACACATTAGCTGATTCTAGGAATGCATCCATGTCCAGAAGGAGGCAGACTGCAAACTTCAATTACATTTTATCAATGGAGTCCAACTATTTCCTTAATTTGACAAAACAAGGTCCACTTATTACCTCTTCGGACCTTTCACCCTTCTCCTTAGCACTTTCACTGACAGTAATCTGGTGATTTTGTAGTCTCTCCGTCTGCAGCCTTTCATCAAGTTTTCTTATAGCAATATGAATTAATCCCCTGGCTGTTTTACAAGATTAGAGCATTTCCAAACATATTAGCAAACTGGTTGACATTAAAGCTGCCACCATTCAAAATGTGTATTTCACAAAAGAAAGCAGAGCCACTGGGCCTCATTCATCAATATCTTCCTAGGTTTTTTATTTATTTATTTTTTTTTTCAAATTTAGTCTTAATGTCAGATTCATGATGATGTTCTTAAACCGCAAAATTATTTTCATCTGAGTTCTTTTAATGATGAATCTCATTGTCCTCGTAAATTGAAAGCGGGTGCCAGTTGATCCTGCCCATAAAAGGGCATGAGACTGCAGGGCCGTGTGCACACACAAACTCATAAGAAAAGTTGAGAGAATTAAGTCAAGAATGCCCAAACATAAGTGTAAAGCGGCGACCAGCAGAGACACTGTCCTGTCTGGAAATAGAGAGAGATAGGCTGTGTCTCAAACCGCCTACTTGCACACTTCAAACACTTAGTTTTAAGTATATAGTGTAGATAACGCAAAAAGTCAGTGCACTGAAAGTACCCGGATTACCCCCTAAAAATGGTCAAAAAGTTCAGTGTGGAAAGATGGACCCTACTCGTACTAATACTAGTACCAGCTTGACTACAAAGCAGAAGGGGAGGGACCAGGGACGTCGTCAAGTTTTTAATCAGTTGAATCCAGGCTACTTTATGCAAATGAGGAGCGGTCGGCTTTTTTTTTTTTAAACTGACCTCAAAAAAACAGACAGATTCAGCAACTGTATGGCCTATTTCTCGCTTAAAATGTTTTCAGAAACACGTTTCGGTGAACTATTTTCGTAAAATATGAGATCGTATTCCGAAGGAGCCGCCATTATGGTCGGTTTTAAAATTCGGGAGCAGCCAGAACCATGTGACGCGTTCGTCCAATCAGCTGCCATGTGTTGCGTTTGTTGCGTTCGTCCCGCTCATCCCGCTCATCCCGCTCATCATTTCCGGTAAGTGTTTTAACATACTGTAAGTGTTCCTTTTGGGACAATACTAACCATTGAAAGTGGGCACTACGGCAGTAAGTGGTCAGTGCACATTAGCAGTGTACTGACGGAAGTATGCGGAATGAGACCATAATAATCAGGTAATGACCACATTGTAACATGCTGCAGTACATTTGATGCATGCTAGATATGTTTGTATTGCTCAGATGAAACAGACAATGCCAGAGGGTGTCGTTCTAATTAGACTTCATTTCCTTCCCATGTGCCCCCTCCGTGTCAAAAACACTGAATATAATCAGGAGCAACACTCTTTCAAGTAGAGTGTTTGATCCCATCAGGAACATGACAATCTACGCCTCAGCAAGGTAAAACAAAGGAAGCATAGAGAACAAACTCCTCTCTTCATTCTTTATGCATTTTGAAGTGGCAATATAAATGAAGTGTGGTCATGAGGTTCATGTTCTAGGCTTTGCTCAGCAGCGTTGCACAAAAGTATCCAAGGAGTAAGCGCTTCTTATTAAGTATGAAATTAGAGCTATTGAGATTCACACTACTGTTTTTTCAACAACTTTCACCAACTTAGACCTTGAAATGCCCCCACAGCATTCTGGGCTTTCAAACACATCTTATTCGTGAAGTTTAAAAAAAGAAAGGAAAATTACAGTGCAGGATAAATACTCCCAAACTTTATTCAATATAAAACATTTTTAAGCCTTGATTTAAAGAACAGAGTTGCAGCGGACCTGCAGTTTTCTGGGAGTTAGTTCCAGATATGTGGTGCATAGTTCTGACTCCGGGGACAGAAAGCAGACCTGTCCTGGACCACCTGAGAGGTCTGGATGGTTCAGAATGTAGCAGCAGATCAGAAATAAACCATTCAGTGCTTTATAAACCAACAGTATTTCTATCATTTTGTAAATGTATAAGCACAAAGTGTAACGTGGAGCAGCGAGCAGCGTTGCCAGTCACTCTCTCTGACTCCCTGTCAGTGAAATAATCAATTTTGAAGGGTTCATTAGCAAATGTTCCTGAATTGTGTTGTGTGCAATCCAGGGAATTTTAATCAAACTTATGTTGGTTTGTTGTCTAGTGTTTGTGTGCCAATTTAACGGTAGACTATATGACAGACGCTGGCCGCCGTCGGCAGATCCAGCTGTGCCGCCGTCATCAGAAAAAAGGGTTAGGGTGAGGTTGGGGTTAAAACGCATCGCCCGGGATAGGCACTACGAGGGGAACGGGGGCACAAGAGGACCACTGATGTGGGAACACACTTTAAAACCTCCTTACAAAGTCAGGTTTGGTTATCTAAAAAGCCATATGAAAGGGACACAGATATTAAAAGCAGGTTAAAAGAACCAGTGGACAAGACAGTCAGTGGGAGTATCAAACTTTAAATAAAAGGTCACCTCCACACATGCCCCGGTCTCTCTCCTGGAAAGATTAAACACATGCCCTGGTGTCACAATATAAAAATCAATTCCAATGTTTAAATACAGTTTATTTAAGGGTTAGGGTTAGGGTCTATGATTGAGTCTCAATGCGCCGTACGACCGTCATGCAAATGCTTCAATTCTGCTACAGAGGATAGGCAAAGGAGAGTTCTAAGGTTAATCAGCAATTCTTTAGGCAACTGAAGGTGTTTTTGCGTGAAAAACAACACCAAAAACCATATATTTGCTTATCCAAACATTATTCTATCATTAGATAGATAGATAGATAGATAGATAGATAGATAGATAAATAGCTTTTTATTGTCATTTAACTGTACATACAGAGTGCACATATGAACCAAATTTCGTTCCACTGGCTCATAAACACTGCCGAACTAAAGACAAGTACTACTGTACAGAATAATGATGAAAACAAATACAAATGCCCCAAAGTGTTACTGTTAAAAATTAAATTTACATTAAAATATGACACTAAAAAAGAGTCTGACAGCAGCTTAAATATTAATATTGCACATGTTGAATGGTGGCCTATAAAACTTGAAGTGAACTTGGCACAGCAGGCATAGGTCATCATGGTGAACAGTAATGGACTCAGGACGCAGCCCTTCTCAGGGAGATGGTGCTGGAGATGTTATTTTCAACCCTCACAGACTGTGGTCCCTCTGTTAGAGAGTCCCAGAGCCAGTTACACAGGTGCTGAGGCCCAGCGGCCCCACTTTGCTTACCAGATGCTGGTGGATGATCGTGTTGAATGCCGAGCTGAAGTCCACAAACGTGAGTGTTCTTCCCCTCCAGATGTGCCAGGCTCAGGTGGAGTACAGAGGAGATGGTGTCCTCTGTGGAGTGGTTGGGGCGGTAAGCAAACTGGACCAGGTAAAATATGGCAATATAAGGCCAATTTATGCTTCTACGTTATATAGACGCCGTGGGCCCGTCTGTGGGAGACACAGACCCTACGCCGGACACTATGCCGTAGCCTTATGTGCAACCCTAAAAAAATTTAACTACACACCGCTTGGCCGTGGCTTGGTAGGGTTGAATTTCCATCTACTCATTTCCTGGTTCTCCTTCTCCATAAACAACATGAAATCAAGGAGAGGGTTAACTTGTCCGGTCAGAAAGCACAGGGGAGACACTTTGTTTCTTTTCTTTTAATGCCATCCTTATTTTGTACCAAGATTGGACTAAATGTACAGGAGATGTAATGAAAAAGGCAAAGCATGTGCACATGGGTTTTTCTTCCCTGCGCTGGGGGGCTCCCTGACAGACTGAGATGTGAAGTTATAAGTACATCAACTGGAATATAGGACTGTTCTTTGTTTTTGTTCTATGTAAGACAATGTGTGTAGGGCCTGGTGTGTTCAAAGGAAATTAAATGACATCTGTGGGAGCTGACTGCATGCAGCGTTGTCATGTTTTACAGCAGAGACTCATTGATTCTCCTTTGATCATCTCTTGGAGGGAGCATTTACTGGGAGAGAGAGAGAGAGTGTGTGGGTGTGTGTTTGTGTGCGTTACATTACAAATAATATTGGAATTCATCAATAAAAATTACTAATCCTGTGGCACTTTTTTTTTTGTGCCTCTGCCCACCCACCCACATTCTCCTACACACACACACACACACACACACACACACACACACACACACACACACACACACACACACACACACACACACACACACACACACACACACAGAAAGAAAGACAGACTGAGGTAGAAAGAAAGACTGAGGTAAAGATGAGTATTGAAGGGATTCATTGTAAGGTAATTGTACTGGAATGAGGACTGCAATCTCTTTTTAATAGGATCGTTTTTCCCAAAGGAAGGAAGAAATATAAGTAATCGTGACTGTTCAATCCTGCAACATCCATACAGACAACACAATCACACAAGTGAAAGTTTCTTCAGACGCAACGGCGAGTGAGGTCATCATTGGCACAAAAGAAACACGCCACAGCCATGCAGCACCCTGATAAGCAGCCAGGCGTGAATGAGAACAAGCTTGACTTGTCCACATTCAAATGTACTCCTCGCTCAGTTAACCTAACAGTGCACCACTGGTGGCTCATATCCTCCTCCACTCACTGAAACGGTGTACAGCCATGAGTATGAGACACAGGCTATTCTTCATTCTAATGTGGGTTGACTTTTGGAAAAAAAGTTTGTTGACTGTTTTAATGAGGCAAGTCCTCAGGAAAGACAGCAAAAGTGTGGTAAATGTGGACTGAATATGAGCAGTGTGTGAATCCACAAGACAATATGTAGTCTCGCCAACTTTAGATAAAATATTCCTCCTCCTACTCTCGGGGGTTTGTATCCACTTGTTTTCGGGCTGCTCGTAGCCTCAAGTGTATGAATCACATTACTTGACATCAGCTGTGATGACAAATCCACTTCTGAGAGTGTTTAATGCTTTTTACAGTGTCAGTATGATGTTGGAATGAACGGCAGCAGAGAATAGCAGCTAAGCTTCAAACAGCTGTCTATGTTGTTAATCTGTTTGTGTAGCCACAGTTTCAATGTGTGATGTATCTACGACAGTGGGTGCACACAGAGACGGTTGAGGAGGAGGAATGTATCCTGGATACACCATTACACACACACACACACACACACACACACACACACACACACACACACACACACACACACACACACACACACGCTTCACTGGCTCCTGCATTTGAATTGCCCTGACTATAACAGATTAGCATTGCTAACAGCGTTGATTTTTGACAGCAGGAATAGATTGATTAACATTGGAGTTGTTTCTGTGTGTTGGTGTGGTGCATGGTTACCTTGCTGCTATGTTAGCCTTTAAGTGCATCTCTATAAAGGCTGAGAAGAGAGGCCCTGTTCCGACCTGGTATTAACATGCATTCTGATCAGTAGCAAACGGTGACTCTTAAACCTCGGCTCTCTGACACCCCCCACCCCCACCCCTCTTCCCTCAACGAATAAGAAAATCAAACTAGCAGCCTAGCTTATTGTGTCTTACTGCAAAAGTTACTTCTGACCATTTCAGCTCTAAAACAAAGATGAAGCCTTAGCAATGCAACGAGCAAACAGCACGGAGAGACCAACATCTGATTTCTTAAGCAGAATGCAAATATGGTGACAACCATATGCAAAATGCATATAACAGCATATAACAAAGAGAGTTCATGGGTTTCAAAGACTTCACTTCTTCCTCCCAGCCCAGTCTTTTGAAACACAACTGTGATCTGATTTTTAAGATCATCAATTTTTCTAAATGATGAATTTATGAAATGCCTTTAATGCTCCCCCGCCTCAGAAGTCACAATGCAGTGACCGATTAAACTGTGGACCTCCATTTAAACACTCTGCATGTATTTGGAGGGCAGCCAGAGAATGCAGGAGGGGATTGTGGCTGCCACTTTCTGTGAGGTTGGCACTTCCCTGCAAATATAAACATGCAGTACAGCAGTGTTTTCGGAATGTTTAAACATGATTAAACTGTTTGACAAACACCTACATTTATGAAAAACCTGGCATTCTGTACTGTACTTGTACTGTGTACAGATCAGTCCCACTACAGTGTGTGAATGGACTTCACTGCTCAGACACTCAAGTTTCCGTTTTAAAACACATATCTTTTGTTACGTTTACGCCTGACAATCCACACTACTCTGGCCTTTCTGAGCCATTTGGAAACACTTGCACTTTCTTGTATGTCAGCTGGACACCTGAGCTGCTGGCTCTGTTAAGTTAGTTCAATTCCTCATCTCCACTACTGGCTCCATAAGGCTGCGTTCACATAACCAAAAAGGGGATCCGGCGACTTACCGCAGGGTTGTGCAGCGGTGGGAGTGTCACTGAAACGTCCCACTTGTGTGAGGTCCTGTTGTGTTCTTTAACACCCCCAATGTAGCACAAGTATACTTTATATTTCACAGTTCCTGTTTTCTATCAGATTGTTTTTATGATCTTGACATAGAGCTGGGCGATCTAGAGTAAATCAAATATGGGAACCAGAGAGGTGTTAATGTAGAAGCATACAGTTTGAAGGAAACAATATAATATTATAAACAAACACAAAGTAACTCCTGGAATGAAGTGGATTCATGATATCCAGGACTGGACTGGGACAAAAAAATCGGCCCAGGTGGCCCACACCCACCGTAATGGGTCAGACACATTCCCTGCAGACAGTCCTCTTAAAATATGCGTGCATTCTATGATATGAGTTGCCTAGTGTTCTGTAGTTTTGGCTCCTTCAAAAGGGGTCTCAAGACTTATCTGTTGATCTTACACTTAAATAATTCATTCATTCTTAGAGTTATGATTTGTATATTTATGGTATTTATTTTTATTTTTAATATTGATATTGTATTGCCATTATTGTTATTATTACTATTTTGCATAATATTGGCTTAGCAACTTTTAAAAACGGTTTACTGTTAATTTTAACTATTAAATTTAGTAAGAATCATATGTTGTTGCTTTGGACAAAAGTGTCTGCTAAGTACAATAACCATAACCATAACCCTTCCCAAAAGCTACAATAAAGCTACAATAAACACTACAATAGTTAAAATAGTTAAAAATGGTACTGGCATTCCACATAGCAACTTTGGCTTTGTAATGCTACTGAATAACATTAGCTAATTAAGCAATTCAAGAAAAACTGATGCTTGTATCAACACTGATTTTATAGATCACACAGACTTTTCAGCTACCCAATGTCACGTCTAGTCCCTTGTCAAGTTTCTTTGTTTAGTTGGTTTCATGTTTTCTGTTGGTTTTCCAATTTCCTGTTTTATTTTGAAGTCTAGTCTTGTCTGGTTTTACTTCCTGTCTTTTGGTTTTCCTGCCCTTGTGATTGTCTTATGTGTTCCACCTGTTGTATCACCTGTCCCTTGTTAGTCCTCGTTACCTGGTGTATTTAGTCGCTGTGTTTTCTGTATCTGTTGTTGGTGGATTGTCTTCCATAATGAGTCGTTGTGTGTTAGTTCCTTCCAGTGTAAGCTTTTCCTCATGGTTTTTTATTTCCCTGTTCCTTCCATGTTCCTAGGTTTTTCCTGTATTTGGACATTACCAGCTTGCATGTTTTTATAAGCTCTCTTTGTGTTACCATTAAATTATTTTTATTTCTACTGCTGCTTCCTCCTCGCCTTTCTGCACTTTGGTCAAAGCCAGATTCCTGACACCCAATAGGCCAACTGCTAGCATTTTCAATGTAAGCCTAAACAGTTAGGTTACCTGACAGCCACCAACTTTAATGTTACAGCCAAACTGACACACACACACACACACACACACACACACACACACACACACACACACACACACACACACACACACACACACACACACACACACACACACAGAGCCTTCCTCCCTTCCTGAGAGTCCCTTTTAATTTGCCTACTCCTTACCACGTCGTCAACTACTCTGTCTTCCATCTTTTCCTCACTCGCTCCCATGGCCCTGTCACGGTCATTCTCGGCTTCTTCCCTGTCATGATGTTTCTGCTTCTCTGTATACCCAGCCACCTCTCCTCCTTCCTCTACTTCAGGTAATTCTGATGCTGACTACAGCCCCAAACATGTCAGAAATTCTGGCACATTTTGAGGCATCCGCCTGTAGATTCTTAATCTTTTTCTCCCGTAATTTCTCTGCACCTCCCTTGCGCTTTGGTGGTCGTTTGTCCATTTTAACGTGGATGCTAAACTTCCAAAATAAGCATAACTATTACAGCTTGTGTCTCAGGGTCGGGAGTGGGGAAGGGGGTTCCTGGATTTGATTGGGTCAGACAGTACCAATAAAGAAAATTAACCAATGGGCCGCTGTCAGTTCTTTATGGGCCGGTGCGGCCAAAAAAAAAGAAGAAAAAAAAAGGCCTATAAATTATATCGGCGATTCGGCCCAAAAGTGCGTCGGCCCAAAAGTCAGCCCACCGGGAAAATGCCCGGTATGCCAGATGGCCAGTGCAGCCCTGATGATATCTAACAGTGAGGGGATATCTTAATAGAAATGTATGTTTCCCTGAGTCCTGTGATGCTTCTGTCAGAATGCGATTTTAGGCAGCTTTTCATTTTGTTCCCAACGTTGCATGTTTTGGTTAATTGCCCAGTTTGAGTTTTAGCAGTGTGTGTATTTTTCATTTGGTTTTATTAGAGTGGTAGTAGTAGTAGAATGTTGCATGTTTTAACAGTGTGCAAGGAATGAAAAAGGAGGACAAAGAAAGAGAATCCCTTATGTGATCTGCCGGAGGAGAGTTGTGTTTATAAGTCTTTTAGTCATTTTTTATTGCTGTGCAGAAGTAACTGGTTTGATTTTAAATAAATGATTGGACCTCACACAACCGTGTGACACTTCTGTCAGCTTACTTCAAACACTACACATGTGGTGTTCAGGTGGCCAGCATCAGGTTAGAGTCCTGCATTTAGAGCTGAGAATGCGAATAAGCCATTGCTGTAGTGTGGAGAGGGCTGGGCCAATATCAGGCAACTGCAGCCTGCAGGAGATATGCTGATGGTGGCAACAGGAACGTTGTCCTCCACCCACATCCACAAATAACTTAATTCCATATTGCCACCTCTCAGCACAGGACTCCTTTGCAGTGAACACATTTGAACATGGCCATGAAAATATCTCTGCCAGTTTTGATGCATATTCATGTTTTTGGTCAGTTTAACAGATTGAAAAAAGATACACAAGATGTGCAAAAGCCGGGGGCAGAATTGTTGAAGGTCTCAGAAGTCAATTGATTCATCAGACCTTTATTAAAGCTGCCTTAGTCAATGTGTTTTTGGCCATTAAAAGTGGCAAAGCAGCAGGGATTGACTCCATTCCAGCAGAGCTACTAAAGGCTGCCTTCATGGTGCTAGCTGATCTTTTCTCTAAGATCTGGAAAGAAGACAGGTTGGAGCTGTAGTGGAAGCAAATACATAGATCAGATCTTTGCCCTATGAAACATCCTTGAACAACGCTTGGAGTGGAATGTGCCTCTTTGCATCAACTTCTTTGACTTCAACAACGCATCTTGTGGTCAAGTTCTAGGAACATTTTGAGTCCTTGATCAACTAGAAGAAGCACTGACAGCAACACCGTAATCCTCACATAGAGTTTGCACTGGGACCCAAAATACACAATAACCAAACAACAGCATCACTCAGAGGATCTCTGTGCTGCACTGCAGTGTCAACACAAACCATAAAGCCAATTTATTGACACGTCAGGCAAAAGTTATAGATTATTTATTGGCCTGTTTGTATGCCAACTGATCATTTATTAGCCTCCGCCCACCCCCAATCTCTCAGACCTCAACAGCAAAGCCATCCCACACAGAGCTCACATCACAGCACATGACCCCAGTCACCCTGTCAACTTATTCTTCACTCTGCCCTAGATACAGATTGACGCACTCAGCGAAATGCACAACTACGATGTGTGTTGGTGCTATGTGTAAAGGTATGTGTGGATGTATCTGATGTCCCTCATGCAGTTGTGTGGTGGTCTATAATGTATCTATGTGTCTGTGTGTTTATGTGGGGCCTTGTACAGACAATTAAGGTGGCGGTAGGTTGGGCCAAAAAATAGCACAGTAAATACCAGTACCCTTTCTAACTTCTGATTGGGAAGGCAGAACATTCACATCCCTCCCTTGTCTTTCAGTTCAACAGTCATCACACAACCTGTCATCTAATGGCACACATCCACACCAACCTATAAAAAATGTTAGTGTTTTGTTCACATGAGTCACATCGATAACATTCCTAATATTATTATAGTATAGGGTATAGCGCACACAAAGTCTGATTAGTTTCACTTTCTGATATTTACACTTATGACAGGATGAATACTATGGGCCTACATACCTTAGAGAGATTATAAATAAGTATCAGTGCTTGTGAGTGAGAATTGGCTTCCAAATGAGTTTCTAGGTTCCATTTATTGTCTCAATGCGCTGTATAGTATTCATGCCAATGCATCCATTCGGAGGGAGGAGGGGCAGGAGGGAAACATAGCAATTACAATGACGGAAATAATAAAAAAAATTTAAATCACAACATTAAATAGCGTGGTCTCTGGCTGTCCTAGTGTCAAAGAAATCAGAAGTGACTGCAAAGTGAAGCAGAAAAGCTGTTCCATATAACTGGAACTGGAAGTTCCAGTTCCGGCATTCACCAGAATACGTGAAAAGTCACTCTTTTCGTATGTCCGTTTTCAGATGTCCGTCACCTTCCTCTTTCTTTGTGTTGGAGTTCTAAACTCCGGTGGATTTATGAGGACTATGGTTAACTGCTCCTCAGATCTCTGCAGGGTAAATCCAGACAGCTAGCTAGCTAGCTTTGACTGTTTAAACCAGTCCCTGAACCCCACTCATAAATGCCTCTTCCTTCAGCATCCTTAGCTGTCTGAATTTAGCTGTGAACCAGGGCTTGTCATTGTTGTACCTCTTAGTGGTACGTGTTGGTATACTGCTGTCCTCACAGAAGCTGATGTTAACGTCACAGCCTCTGTGTATTCATCCAGTCTGTTGGTAGCAGTCCTGATAACATCCCAGTCTGTACAGTCCAAACATGCCCGAAGATCCGCCACAGCTTCACTGGTCCACTTCTTAGATGTCCTCACAACAGGTTTAAGAAATTTTAGTTTCTGCCTGTATGAGGGAGTCAGGTGGACCACGGCATGGTCCGAGTGTCCTAGTGCAGCGCGGGGGACTGCATGATATGCATTGCTGTCTGTAGTGTAACAGTGATCCAAAATGTTCTCCTCTCTGGTTGGACATTTAATAAACTGTATTTGGGGAGTTTGTGGCTAAGGTTATCTTTGCTGAAGTCACTGAGGACAGTAACAATGGAGTCCAGGCTATTCTGCTCCACACACAGTATCTGGTCGGTGAGCGTGTGCTGGGCCTCCTGCACGTTGGCCTGCGGTGGGATGTAAACACCGACCAGGATGAATGAAGTAGTGATGTCCAAATAAAGCTTCATGATGCATTTTACTTATTTTCTAAAGGGTTAACCCTTGTGTTGACTTCAGGTCACATTGGTCCGTTTTAAATTTTTGTTTTATATCAGAAAATATTGGACGTAGAAATAAGCGCTGAAAATGTGTAGAAGAAAAATGTAAAAATTTAAAACATTGGAAAAAGCAAAAACAAATTGTGAAAAAAGGCGTCTTCTTCAAGGTTGAAACGAAGACAACACAAGGGTTAAGCACACTGAATTGACATTCCTTGAGTCTTTTTTCTTTAAACCAAGAGTGCCATCTTGTGGGCTTAGAAAATAAATAAATTGGTTCATGAAGCTTCACAAGGCTTTGTTTGGCCATCACTAGACAACTCGAGGTGGTGCAGGAGGTCTCTGGCTTCAGGTGAAGTGTGCCTTTTGACCCAAGGATTGTGACTGATTCTGGTGATCTGAATCTACATGAAATGTCTGTATATAAAGAGACAAAGGGATCACACATATTGCATATTGCACATTATTGTTTTATTAACGTCTAGTCTCCCATTCAGACAGATTTCTGTTTATCTCATATGGGGCGGGTTTCAGATGATGAATGACAACTTGTGTGTTGCGCTTTATGCAAAAATACGAGATAAGGTCATTTTTGGCTCATGCACCCACACGTCGGGGACAGCATAAACCTACCTACAGAAAACAACCGAGATGGCTACAGCTGATGTGAAAATGTGATGTACTATTTTCAAATTGTAATGGCAAAAACAGCAACACTCGTTGAAAGACATGGTGATGCTACACCATCACTGCCCATCTCTGCCCGATGTAGTCCGTTTACATGTGTCCGTCGCTCAGCGCGATGTCATGTTTCATTGCTCTGATTGGTTGTAGGTCGATCCAATTGCATCCAGAGGCATTTTGGTCTACACCCGTTGATAACAGCCCTTGGAAATCCATGAAAATGAATTGAGAGGTTCCAGACTGATCTGCATTTTGGCTTTGGTCTGGTGATTTTTGGTCAGGCTAGCGGTGGGTGGTATGGCTCGCAGCAAAAGCAGCATGTCATTAGCAGCAGTCAGTGTGTGTGCATGCATGGTGAAGTTCGGGACATGGGATGGCAGTATGTTAGGTAACCAGCTGTTCAGATGTTTTAGCAGGGTACAAGCTGTTGGTGTAAAACGTGAGGAGTTGAGAAAGGACAATAAGGTGTTATAACCTGCCTACACCTCTCTCACACATTGTATTTGCACCCAGTGTTGCTCATATTGGTCACCAGTGTGTCAGTGGTTCCAAAGAATTAACCATGAAAAATGAAAGACAGATGGCACAGCATGTGGCACCAATGTATGACATTGCCAGCACTTAGATGTCTATCTTCGCTGTATAGAGTGATAATTACAGATCCTGAATCAGTGGGAGGTAGTTTCCTTCTCAGTGGAACAATCAGCGACTGCCCTGTTGATGGTACACAGTGGTAATCAACACCTGTTCCCTGTGTCTTATAAAACTCCTGGCTGCAACATGAACCCCCTCTGCGCTCATTTTTCTATGACATGAAGAAATATGAGGTGCAGGTTCCAAGTCGTAAACACAGTCTGGCAGCGTAATCCAGTGTTCTGCTGACACTGCTGCTGTTTATCACTGCAGAAAGTGAATAGAAAAATCTTTTGACTTCCATGTAAAAGGTTTAATTGTGTCAAATTGTTCAAACAGATATGACAAAGAAGCAATACCTTCCCACGATTAACAACATGTTTACTGCCACATCAATTACAAAGCTGCAGCAAGCTGCGAGAAGTGAACACAAAACAGATTGACAGAGGCACTCACTACTCATAAATCCATGGCAAAAAGTAACAAATCAAAATAATAAAATCGCCACAAGCATTATGCGATGGAGAGTGCCCAGATTAAGGCCCTCTGAGGGTGTTTTTGCATCTCTCCATCAGATCTTTTATTGATTATGAGTCTATTAATCGGTAGTATTTGTATATGTGTAAACCAATAAACTAAACTAAACTATATGCTGATGCTCTGTCGAGGAATATGAATCTACTTTCACAAACATTTCATGTGGCTTAGGCCTTCCCTAAATACGTGTTTAACATGACTACACACATATCATGTCTATTCATTTAAACACAAATACTACTACTGTGTGAGAAGTGTTAGAACTTATCCTGGAAAATGCAAAGGTTCACGTGCAGGATAGAAAAAGTAGGATTTTATCTCTTAACCTTTAAAAGACAAAGCACCACGCAACCACTGAGCAAATGAGATCACCATCGTGTACACAAGCATAAGAAATACCTACTGGAGGGACATGCCGCGGAGGTGTGGACGGGATAAATGATGAATTGAATGAAGTTCTGTTTACTTGAGTTGAATACATACTTTTTGTATTATTTTACAAATATTGAATATTTGAATTTGGAAACTGCAAAAGTAGCACAGAATATGGCATGTCAACGTTAAAACCACAGGATTTAGCAACAGATGGGCAGAAACAGGAAGATCCAGATTCCAGTTTTGGAGTTGTGCTATTGAATCTTATTGCCTGTTACTGCACTGCTTAATAATAATAATAATAATAATAATAATAATAATAATAATAATAATAATAATAATAATAATAATAGTGAGGTTTTAGCACCTTTGCACTCCAAGAAGACAAAGTTCCACACAAAATAAACTTATTATACCAGGTAATTTTTATATTTTCTTGAGCTCTTAATCTGAAAAGCTAGTTGTTGTTAATGTGCTATAACGACCATTGTGTACATTTGAGTATTACTACTGCTACTTTATACCCATACTCCACTACATCTCAAAGGAACATGTTGTACTTCTGCCTCCACTACATCTATATGATATTGCACTTTTTACTAATGCAACATTCTGAATGCAGCTTTTTTACTTGTATGAGTATTTCTACACTGTGACATTGCTACTTTTACTTAAGTAGAATATCTGAATTTCTGGCAGGCAGCAGTGGATCCTGACCCCGCTGTGGTTTTTGGAGCCCACTGCAGTGGAGTACCTTACTTTGATATACAGTAGAACAGGGTTTCCTAAGTCTGACAACAATTGAGCCAAGAGAGCATAATTTTGCTGTTTGACATAACCTGAGACAACACCAAATATCTATGAAAGGCATTTATTAATTTGACTGAACATTTCTCAATGTCTTTAACCAAAAAGGTGTACTGTAAAGTATCATAATTAAAAAATGGCTGAGCTTTTCCTTGTTTGTATTGCTTTGTCTTTGTCTTTAATGGTCCAGCAGCTGCCTTCAACGGTATTTGGATGTGTGTGACTACTATGCATTGTTTGTGTTGACTCCCAGCACTAAGGACTGCACACTACAGTATATCAATGGAAGCCTGACCAGGTCGCAGGAACACTTAAAACGTTTGAATTCACAGAGGAAGATTACACTACTACTATACTATATATATATATATATATATATATATATATATATATATATATATATATATATATTACTATATAGAGCTGTAATTGGGCCTTAAAAGTTAGGCCCGACAAGGCCCGAGCCCGACAGAATTTGGCCCGAGCCCGACAAGTACATTTTGATTGACAGCTTTTTAAAAGCCCCAACCCGTTTACAGCCTGGCATTATTCAAATGTGCGCAAGCACACTGCTCTTTTGCCTTTTGTCAAGAATGAGTCATTTATAATTTTTTTAACATCATTTATTCATGACTAACATAGGCTACAGGCCACTTGGAAGTTGGAACAAAGAAATAAAATAAGTCCTTCAGAGGCCAGCCTCCGTTTCATCTCCTCAGAATCCATTTTCGCGCTAATCTAAATGCATCACCTGACCGCTCATTTACCACGCAATCCGGAGCGCAAGCCCGAACCCGTGTAAAATGATAGAAATTAAGACCGAACCCGACAAAGACAAAGACAAAGAAAAAATCTTTTTCTGCTCTATTACTATACTCATACTAAAAGTATCTTTATTCAGGGATTCTGTCTCAGCCAAAGACTATGGAGCCTCCACTAATACATCAGGTAAATTACAAAAGAAGGAAACCCATTTCTTCTTGCATGTGGTTAATCTGAGTGAATACTCGAGAGCTAAAATCACCCCGAGGGGGTTGAAAATCATCCTAACCCCTGTCAACAAAAACAACACTAGAAGACACACTGAGATCCAGGAACTAACAGACAATCAGATCACCAAAGCCCGTTACCATTTCCTTTCCTCGATTCCTCTCCTGGTGTCTTAGTCCCACCCACAGGAGATTGGAGCCAAGGAGAGAGGAAGGGCCTAAAGGAGAGAGGAGTCGAGGCAACAGACAATTAACAAACACGAGACATCTCTGCCTCAGAGCCGTTGTTTACAAGCAACGGCTATTAAATATGACGTGCAGCACAGCTGCATCGGCTGTTATTGTTTTGTCATGAACTGTATTTGAGATTTCTGTCAGATGAGAAGAACAGTGTTCATGACAACTTCTATATTTACGTTGAATTCAGTTCACAATGTGACATACTGTAATAAAAATGTAGGGATGTCGTATATTATTATTTGTTGCATTTAACACACACACACACACACACACACACACACACACACACACACACACACACACACACACACACACACACACACACACACACACAGGCTATTTATATAGGCTAATATAGGCCTACATACACAATAAATAGGATATAGCCTTAAATGCCATTTTATAAACACTACAAATGTTTGTATGAAAAGAACTATACAAATATGTATATTAAAACACAAACACACTGTCTATTATTGAGTGGATTGGCTCTTCATCCGAATCAGCATGCAAGTTTAAAATCATCCACCCTGCACCCACCTGAATGAATTATTTT
Source organism: Zingel zingel (assembly GCA_023566125.1). Taxonomy (NCBI): domain Eukaryota; kingdom Metazoa; phylum Chordata; class Actinopteri; order Perciformes; family Percidae; genus Zingel; species Zingel zingel. The sequence continues at coordinate 5,370,187 of CM042322.1, forward strand.
CTCAGATGTAGAGACCCACATGGATGGTTAACTACAGTCCCTGTAGTCTGGGTTGCTTTTTAAATGATGTATTGTATTAATGTATGAGTGTTTTCTATAACGATTTACTTTAACTATTAGAGATGCTGCTTGTAAACGTTTCCATGATGCAGTAATGTCACTACAGCTGATATCGTCGGACATTTCAGCAGCAAAACTAAAAACTGCAGTTAGAAACTGGACAGAGGAAACAGAACTAGACCTTTAGCTTCTGAAATAATCCTAATGAAGCTGAGCAGCTGTTTCTCGAGCGTCTCTCAGATGCACTTACAAATGAAGCTGTCTGTCCGACAGCAGCTCTATGTTCATATTTTAAAGAACGTTAATATTTTCCTCATTAACAATATATTATTTCTCCCCCACCCGCTATTAATCAGAATGTTAATTTATATTATCCAACCGGGTCTTTCCCTTTTTTCCCCTCCCCTGCCAACTTATGCAAGGAGTGACTACATAAAGGGTTGATCTATCAATTTGCATATTCTTGACCAAAGTCTTTGTTCAACATGTTGTTCCATAGTGACGTCAAACACTGTGTGCCTGTTGAAGTTACCAGGCATCATGCAGGATGGGATACTTTAAAGCACTGGTTTACAGTTGGCATGACCTGGCTCACGAGCCATGACAAAAGACAAGAGATACACAGTTTGCAACTAAAAGGTTTAACATTTAATTACTGAACATACAAATAATTCATAACTAAGTAGGTAATGACAAATGTCTAAATATACAAGTACATTATAATGAAGTAATAAAGGAAAAGGATTGTAAAGGAATGAAAACAATTAACCAGGCCGAAGCCAACTCAACAGAAACATGGTGCCGTACGCATAGAGAGAAAAACACGGAGCGATTGACAGCCAGATCTTAACAACCCCTGGGCGACTGGCCAGGTGCTCCCAGTTGCACTGATTTGGCTCCACCCATGGACCCAAGAACAGCACAGAAAGAAACACAAAGGCAAAGAGAAAGAACACAGCACACCCTGCTATAGCAGGAGGGATGTCACACAGTCAACGTGAAATGGAGAGTGTGATTAATGGTTTCAGGGTGAAGCCAATTTACGAGGAAGGAGGACACGGAGACTGTGTCTGTCTGTTCCATGAGGCTCAAGGTAAGCAATGATTGCCCATTATACACTTAAAGCTCTACTTTTGTGGTGAGGTGCTCATAGTGAGTTTCTTCTAACAAGTATTGGCTGCTGGACACTGAGACTACAGGTGATCGTAGTCGTAAAGGCTAACGTAAAGGCAGTGAACAAGCTCTACCTCCTCAAACGCTGGATGTATACATTCAGTACAAAAAAACTACAAAATAGGCAGTTGGAACTGGAAGTCCAGCAACTAAAGAAAGATGCAAGTAGAACTTCCATAATCAATACAATAACACATTAACTTTGTTTTGGTACCATGTTTTGCCCTGCACTTTCAAAAGATAGCTGGCAGGTGATTGGATGAACCATCTGTCTGTCACATTTTGCTATATATTGGGTCATGTTACTTGCGTTCTCTTCCAAATAAGTTTGTTCTAACTGGAGGTTTGATTCCAACCTGTCTGATTGCCTGACTGCTTGTGTTTCCAGATTTCAGCCATTACCTTGGCCAGTTATTAATACTGATTAATATAATGACCAAAAAAATACCAAAGTTGTAATAAACCAGAATAATTAATGTAATGTTTGAAAGAGAAAAGTTTACATCAATAATATAAACTGGAATCATGCATATGTAACCCAGTTCATTGACCTGTCTTTAGAAAGTTCCTTTTTCAATGGTAAACGGCTGCATTTATAGAGCACTTTTATCATTTACCCATTCACAGCTGGTGATTGATCGGAAATCTGTGATTAGTGGATGAGACACATCCATGGCCCACCCACATCAAATAGTAAAAGCACACAGAGAAAGATACAAGTGACAGAAAGAAGATGGTGAGTGGAATCAGATGGAGAGAGGAAGAACTGCTCCTCAGGCCTGACAACCAGACAGTAATCCTCACATGGTGGTAGTTCCCTGCCTCATAAAGTTTGCACTGGGAACCAAAAACAGCAAAAAGCAAACAACAGCATCACTCAGAGGATCTCTGTGCTGCGCTGCAGTCTCAACACAAACCATAGAGCTGATTTATTGACATGTCAGGCAGAAGTAATCTCTTTAATCAGTGCAATCTTATCGCCTGATGAGAAAGCCGCGGCGCGCAAAGCACAATCGTTTATCCTGCTGTTGTGTGGGCCCCTGAGCTGCTGATGGGGGAAGCCAGGAGTCAAATTGAATTGGGAATGGAGATGGGATAATAAAGCTGATTATAATGCATGGCATAAAGCACTTAGATGCTGACATTATTACAATACCCGCTGCTAATTAATTACATCCTGGGGAAAACTTGATATTGTCAGAGGAGCACACTAACACACACACACACACAGACACACACACACACACACACACACACACACACACACACACACACACACACACACACACACACACACACACACACACACACACACACGCACACACACAGTATTGGATTTTGTACTCCAGGTCAGATTTTCACATTATCAACATACAATTAGAAAACTGGTGTAATGCTAACATATATAAAATAATAAATTAATAAATATGCGCCACCTGGGTTGCTCACCTGGTTGAGCATGTGCCCCATGTACAAAGGCTCAGTCCCTAGCGCAGTGGCCGTGGGTTCGATCCTGATCTGTGGCCCTTTGCTGCATGTCCCCCTCTCTCCACCTAGCTGTTTTCAGCTTTCATGTCTAATAAAGGCCTAAAAAAATAAGGAAAATTTCATCAGAAGTCACAGATCCACAGTATTAAAGTTTCCTGATGATGGGGGCACTCCTTGTGCATCATGTGCGAGGCCACGCTGCCAGATGAGTTGAACACCTTTTATGCTCACGTAGATCTCCTAAACAAAGAGTCAGCTGCCGAGTCTACTCTAGTCGAGAGCAAGAAGTATCTACAGAGGATGTGAGGAGGGAGCAGTGGTTCCCAACAGTGGCAACAATTTTTTTGGTGATCATGGAATCATGGAGGCAGGAGAAAGAGTCGGAGGACAAACAGGTTTCATGCAATCACAATTACATAACCTATAAACAACGCGGTTAGCATGGTCAAATCATTACTTCATTAGACTATATCTACAACGGGATGCTTCGGTGCCGCCGGATGTCCCTCTTTTCGGCCGGATGTCCGTCCCCTTCCTCTTTCTTTGTGTTGGCGTTCTAAACTCCGGTGGATTCATGAGGACTATGGTTAACTGCTCCTCAGATCTCTGCAGGGTAAATCCAGACAGCTAGCTAGACTATCTGTCCAATCTGAGTTTTCTGTTGCACGAGTAGAACAACTTTTGAACGTACACATGTTCCATCAAAACAAGTTCCTTCACGAGTCTATTTTGCAGAGGCACCATGGCTCCGTCCGGCGCTAAGCGCAGCCTATGACGATTGTAATTGGTTTAAAGAAATGCCAATAAACCAGAGTATGTTTTTCTCCTATCCCGGAATGCTGTGTGGACTAGCCAGACCTTCCTCCGCAGCGCTGTGGAGGAAGGTCTGGCAATGCGACACTATTACTTCATCAATGCGGAGATTTGAAGTTGCATATAAGATAATTGAGAAATGGCAAGTGTTATATAATTTTATATAACACTATATAATATACTAATATTTTTCATACATCTGAAACCTTTTAAGTGTGTGTGTGTAAAGAAGAAAGAATCCAGGAACTTAGCACTCTGAGTGACATTAAAGCTGTGCAATGATGCAGCTGTTGCATGCAAAATGCACGGTGTTGTCGAAAGCAATCAGGCGTTCCATCAGGTGGTGAGGCGGCAGAATACTGATGAGCTGTCTGAGGCGAAGAGAAGCCATGGAGAAGTCTGGCTCAGGTGATGAGGATGGTGGAGTGTGTAAGTGCATTGGCAGGCATTACATATTTACTTGTTAAGGGTATCTGCTTGGAGATGGCAGGCACATCACACACAACACACACTTCATATCACAGTGACAGGAGCCACAGGCTGCACACTGTTTTCATCCAGCTTTTTCACATGTATCAACTAATGGTAGATGGTGGCTGGTACATGTAGCTGAAAAGGTGTAAAAAGGTGTAAAGAAAAATGTTGGTGTTTTTTTTTCTTCTGCTGGTTGGGCTCCCCTTGATCGGATTCAACAGACGCCACATCCTTCTGTTAGAGAGGATTGCGGTTGTGCTCGAGGGTAACATAGTTATCAATTTCTCCACGTTGGCTGACACATTTGTCATTTGTTTTTCACTGATTTATGCCCTTAGGTTTCCAAAAGACTTGGCCAACACATATGACTTTACCCAGAAAGTCTTGATGGGCCTGGATGATGGGAAGCTATGGGCCAGGGTGTTGAGCCTGAGAAATGACCTGTTGGCAGTGGAGCAATCTGACTGTAAACAAACTCACAAAACTGACAAAGTTGCTCCTTTGCTTGACTTTTTGTATTCACACACACATCTGTCCTTTAGGCATACCTTTTTTTTTAACATCTTATAGATGTGTCTTTAATTGTTCAACTTAACCTTTGATGGAGGGTTGGGACTGTATGAATGTGTTAAACAGTATGAAAAACATTTGGCATTCTGTTTATATTGCAATACCCATATATTTGGTATTTCTCTGTATATTAGGTCTTTATGGGCCATGTGGTAAATACTATGTGTTTGTCCACTCATGTAATGTAATGTATACTTTATTAATCCCGCAAGGGGAAATTACAATGTTTTTTAAATTTTATTTTACAATGGTTTTTTTTGTTTGGGTTTTTTTTTTGTTTTTCCCCCAGTCAGTAGGCAGTTGGGTTGGGAACCGGAGGATCACTGACTCAAGTCCCCATACGGACCAAGGTATGGTGGTGGACTGGTAGCTGGAGAGGTGCCAGTTCACCTCCTGGGCACTGCCAAGGTGCTCTTGAGCAAGGCACCGAACCCTCAACTGCTCAGGGCGCCTTTCCATGGGCAGCTCCCTCGCTCTGAAATCTCTCCATTAGTGCATGTATAGGTACTGAGCATGTGTGTGTAATTCAGGCCTGTGTGTAATGTGTGTAATAACAAGTGAAAAAACATTGCAATTTTATTGATTAATAAAGTATACATTACATTAAAAAAGACTAAAGGGCGCATCAACAGTGTGGCGTGTATGTTTACGCAAAGTCATGATATCACGTTGCTGTGCTGGCCATTCCATTGTTTTCCTATGGGGAGAGCAGTGCTACCCCTGGCGTCTCGCACCACTCAGAATTGCCGCCGCGCTCTGCGCTCAAAGTCAACTTTAACCTAGTTGCCGTTCACCTTTCGTAGCGCAACCGATTCCAGAATGTTCCTGCACTGTGCTTTGCCTCCCTGCTCTGCGCCCTACCTCGCGGTTCTGCTGCTGATCATGAGTAGGTCAACCTTCTGCTTGATGAAACAGCTCAATGACCAATGATTTCCCTTCTTTGCAGAGAGAATGTTGTCATCAACAGTTCATCCAGAAGCTTCAAGTCTGGACACGCTTTTGCATCCCCAGAAGCATGATCTTCTCCCCTTGTGATTTAACTGGACTTTGTCCTTCAGGTGAATCTGACAAGTAGTGGACTTCTCCCTTCTTTATATATATGTGAATATGTGAACAAACTTCAAACTGGATCTTCAAACTGTAGAATGAAGTTTCCTCTCAACAGGCAAGCTGTTATCTGAGATGCTTCAAGAAGCCAGCTCTGGACAGTTTAATATTGAAAAATATACAGCCATCCACTATACAGATCTCAAGTACTCTCTCAAAATCTGGCAGTCCACATGAATATGTTCCCATTAATTTATGTCCCAATTAAAGAGGCAGTAGAGGTGAGTGAAACAGTCCTGTACCTGGTTGCATAAAACCACATAGGCTAAGGTTGCCCTTTAAATATAAATAAAAATGAGTTGCATAAAATCAACATGCGTTTGCCCTCCTCCCCCCCCCCTAGGGACTCTGGGACATGGCTCATACGACCCAATAGGGTGGTTTAGGAAACACGGGTCTCATGTTTTCCCTCACTTGCGTTACAATGGGGTCCCCAGGGACTGCGGTGGGATTTTTTTTAAGTCCGAGAGGAATGTGCCCTAATGGCAGTTTGTTTTTCAGCCACAAGGTTGCAAAGGTCTTGGAATGTCCAAGATCTGACCTGACATCAAGTCAAAATCCAAGTCAAAATCACCATTTGAGAAACAAAGTCAAGCAAAAGTAGAAATGATTTTGATTGATAAGGAAATACTGGCAGACTTATTGTCAATATATCATAATCAAATGTGTTCTTCTTGACTAAATATTTATTTTAATATGCCTTCCTAATTGAAGTGAAAGTATTTCTGACAACTTGTGAAAGCGCTCTGCAAGCAGGAAGGGTTCAATTACACTCTCTGTACCATATGGAATTGCAGAGCATTGCAATTGCATTGTGTTGCATTTAACCCTCTCAAATCACATTTCATCACAAAGGGGAGGCTGAATTCGGCCTCAGACTGGTAGATATACGTCCCTAAATATTTTGGTCACCTAAAAATGTCTTGTTCAGCGTTCTGCCAACCAAGCTAGCTAGCTACCGCTAGCGTTAGCTGGTAACTTAAGGGAAAGTTTGCCGATATTCTGTACAGCCATACATGCAGATGAATGGCTCAAGTAAAAGCAACTTTTCCCCTATAGCTTTTAGCTTAGCACAGTGCCATTGCAACCATAAACAACACTGGCTTGGCTGCGTCATCCTCCTCAAGACGGCCAAATTGCCAAACCCGAGGCTTCATTGCGTCAACGCAATTGGCAAAGACAAATATGATTGGTTAATACACATTTTAAAAATAAGTAAATCAAACTAATGTTCTATTTTTCTCATAGATTTAGGCCTACACTAAACCCAAAATATCCCAGTATAAAAATAAACATTAATAATACATACATTTATAATTTCCACTGTAGTTAAACAGTAGGCCTACTAAAAAAAGCATCAAGTACTGCAGCACCATCAGCACCACCACTTCCTGCGCCGTTGTACACAACAGTGAGATACCATGACATGATTGGCTCCTCTAACTCGTCTTTGACAGGAGCGGACTAGTCTGAGGCAGGCGAGGCTGCACTTCCTGCTGCAAGCAACACAGCTCCCCTGCAGAGACTGCTGGGAACAGAGGCCAGCAGGGGGGCACCCAAAATAAGGTGTTGGGGTAAGATTAACTATTCTCACAGGGGGAAAAAAATGATATAGACGCTTTGCTTCTAACAGTAATTTTTGATTTGACAGCTGAGCGTCATTGATTTTAACCAGGAATGTCAGAATTAATTCTGCAAATGGCACTAGAACCAAAGTGTTTACAGCATTTCATGCTCTGGGTGACAGAGTCCACTGGGAGCGATATGGGAAATGATTTGGTGGACACATTAAACAGCTTTCATATGACAGTAATGTAAATCCTGATTTACACTGAATTATGCATGCTCTTCCAGTTATTACCTTTGACGAAGGAGAAGATAAATAATATAACACTTTGGAAATAAGTAATCTGTTTCCAGCCAGAATCATCAGACACTGTGTTGGATCGTTGCCACTGTTCTTACCATCATATCCCCAGAGCAAAAACTAGAAGACGGGGAAGTGCTCTGTTTGTAATTAGGAGGCAGGTTCTATGTTTTTGGAAGATCACAGCTTTAGAATCTGTGTAACCATGTGGTTTGGGCATCATTTTGTTTTTAACAATTTCAAATCCAATTCTGATTCTTCCTTTCGATTAATGTGCTCCTGCAACACAAGAGGTGTGTTTGAAACCGTTCCTTATCACGGAAACAGTGCACTATACAGTATACTGTAGTGTGTTCGCCATTTTGTAGTGGTGTTCAAATTCTCCACGGTTAATTTCATTCCCTATGTAGTCCACTATAAAATACCCACAATGCACAGCTAATTTGAGTGTACATACGATGTACCCTACATTTTACTCCCGTATACCACAATGCAACGTGGCCGTGTTTTCCCGGAGGAGAAGAAGAAGCACAAGTCACCGCGAAAACTGACAAGGAAAAATGGAGCGGACTTTCGTTTCTAACCAGTTGAAATGTAACATGCAACATATATAATATATAACCTAACTTTCCTCCTGAGTGCTCGGTTTGTTTCAGGGACGTTTTAGAAGTTTTTTTGTTTTGATATCTGTTATCAAAGCTCTCATTGGCACACTGCATACAGGAGTATGTTGCTACAGGTACAGCTAACACCTGTACAGTCAGTACATGGCTTTTTGTGGCAAATACACGCCAGGCCTAAGTGTAAAAACAGTACAAACAGTCAAATCCACACATCTTTCACAATTAAAATGTGAATATCAGTGATAAAGTTCATGATTTGAGTTTTTCTGTAGCTTTAAGAAAATTCCTTCCTGTCATCTGCACAGATCATATTTGGCAGAAAACTACTTGTGCACTGTTCTGTTTAGTTTGAAACCTACAAGTACTTTTGCAGTTCTTGCTCTCAAAGGTTAAACAGCCATGTGACATGGCTGGGTGTTGAGGGAGATTGGGACATTTGGAAAGACATGCACAATGTTTACTTCCAGTTTGATCTTGAACAGGATTCACTTCGCTCTGCTCTCAACTCAAACCACTTTGGATCAGGTTTTGTCCCGAGCCTGACAGGACCATACAGTTTGGACTGGATTGCTGATTGCTCTCTACACTGGGACCCTCTGTTGTGACAATGGCTGCCTGTAGCTCTTCATCCTAAACAACAGCACTACCACTGATGGCATGTGTTGTAAACAAGTGAACTTCATGAAATCTCTTATCAGTGGAGCTCACTCGCCACTGGGGACACCCAGCGTCTAATGCAGCAATTAATTCAGCAAATGAGTTATGAGTGAGTTATGCAAGGCAATATTGCCCATTGCAGCTGGGCTGATTGCATTATAGCTGGGATATAATTGAGATGGCAGAGCCTCAGAGGAGAAGCTGCTGAGGAGAAAACACAGAGACCAAGGCTGTGCTCATAACAACTGTAAACATCCGCCGAAGGATATAGCCCATACACAACAAGCAGAATAGAGTGACAGCAATGTTAAAAATCTACAACAATAAAAACAATACATCAATCTTTTATAGTAACAATACGATACAAAGGCTCATATCATCCATTTGTCTGTCCAACTGTTGTGTCATATTGTCAATCATGTTGAAGCTGGTTCAGCTAAGCAGACATCATGACATTAATCCCAGTTGAATGATATGATATTTACCTGCTGTACCGCCTTTATTTGACAGGACAGCTAGGTGAGAAAGGGGAGAGAGAGGGGGAAGACATGTAGGAAATCGTCACAGGTCAGACTCGAATCCTGGACCCCTGCGTCGAGACATAAACCTCTAAGTAAATGTACACCTGCTCTACCCACTGAGCTAACCAGGCCACATGCTGGCAAATTCTATTCCAAGCATTCTAATACAAGTTGCATGTACAGTATTTGCAGTGTTGGGAAGGACACTTTCAAAACATATTTTTATACAGAATATAGAATACATGCCCAAAAATGTAATTTGTAATGTATTCCGTTACGTTACTCAATCTGAGTAACGTATTCTGAATAGGCCTACTTGGATTACTTCCACATTGAATTGCATTTTATGTACGAAGTGTACGAATGCGGCCATCACATACAGCTTACTAAACACGCCTATTCTGGTGTGTTTTTCTGTTCCAACTGAATATGTACCTGAACAAACAGATTGTTGTATTTGTAGTCCCGAACTTCATACTACAAAAATGTAACCGCAGTCTAAGCTACCACGAGCTAATTTTAGCTAACGTTAGCTAGCATGTCAAACGGGGCTAGTCAGTCTTTCAATGGCTCTGCGGCTAGTAAATCAGCACATAGGAGAATGTAAAGTCGCACGTCAACTATAAAATAGCAAGTTGACTAGTAAAACTACAGCAGACGACTACCCTTGGCTAATTAAAAAAATAACTTACTTCAAGATGCTTCTTCAGGTCGGAGGGGGTGTAATTTGGACGCTGAAAGGAGGTTGGTTGCTGGCAAGCAGAGGTTGCACTGCACAGTTATATTTCGTTCTCACTGTTCTTTCTTTAATGTGAAATGCTATTTGAATTTCCAAGATAGAAACGCATTCCTGTCCTGGCTCTGTTGTGCCTGTTCCGGCTAATTTTTTCATTTTCATATTGAGGCTTCTGTGAAATGCATGGAGTTGCCTTAATTTATTCAAAGAGTGAATAATTAAATACATCCAGAACTCAGCAGCCCGTCTACTCACTCACTCACTCACTCACTCACTCCAGCACCAGAGACCACATCACTCTAGTCCTAGACCTCCACTGCTCCCCATCCAACTCAGAATCCAGTGCAAAACCCTCCTCATCACCTACAAAGCTCTCAATTACCTCGCCCCCTCCTACCGCTCTGACCTCCTGCAACGTCATACGCCCACTCACAACCTCAGTCCTTTCCCCTCTCACTCGCCCCAAGCACCCAACCTGGGGGGGACAGGACCTTCTCCGTTGCTGCCCCCTCCCTCTAGAACTTACTAACACTCAAAGCCCATCTCTTTAAAGCTGCTTTTAACTTGTAACCAAACTAGTTGTGTTTCCATTTGTTTGCTTTTTTAAATACATTTTATACAGTTTATTTAGTCCCTCTCTCAGTTAAGGGTACCTTGGCTTAAAAAAACATCGAAGACCCCTAAAGCAGATTTTTTGGCATGTCAGTGTTGGTGTCTAACGGTAGTGATGGCCAAATAAAGCTTTGTGAAGCATTTTCTTTATTTTCTAAGCCCACTAGATGGCACTCTCTGCTCAACAAAGAGTTGATAATACACTGAATTGCAATGCCTTAGGCCTTTCTCTTAAAACCAAGAGCGCCATCTAGTGGGCTCAGAAAATACAGAAAATGGTTCACGAAGCTTAATTTGGCCATCACTATAACGGCACGATCAACAGAGATTTATTTGAATGATTAAATGTTGATTCTCTCACTTTCAGATAAATGGATTATTCTGAGAGCTGGGACCTTGTGTGTGTGTGTGTGTGTGTGTGTGTGTGTGTGTGTGTGTGTGTGTGTGTGTGTGTGTGTGTGTATGTATGTATGTATGTATGTATGTATGTGTATATATATATATATATATATATATATATATATATATATATATACGTAGTAATGGTGGATGGAGCTGGCTGGTGTGACACTACAATGTTTGCAGAATCCCACAGGTAGGTTGTCAGGCTGAGCAGCTAATCCAGAGATTGTGTGCTTCTGAAGACGGAGAATGGCAACAATTAACAGACTACAAGGCAACAGGCAAAACCTGACACACACGCACACATACACACTGTTCTGGCGAAACTGGAAGTGATCCACGGTATATTGAGCTTCAGAAGACCTGGATGAGGATCAGGTGTGTTAATTACTTAATGACAGGCAGGTGTGGAAGAGTGCCAACCAGATAACCAGTACCATGGCTCTCAGATTGGTCCAGTGGCCAAGCTCATGGCAAACTCCAGAGTGCCGTTGTTCATCAGGGTGGAACAGCCCCTGAAACACCAATCGGACCATGATGACACACTGAAACCACGACCATCTGCTAAGCATAATTAGCCTACATACAGCCACACTTATATATTTAATAAATATTCACGTCAGAAAGTCCTTGTTTTCTTGAAGATACTCTGGGAGTGTATGGGTACAGTGCTGGCAGTCCCAGTGCTCTCAGTACACTCTCCTTCCATCAGAGCAGACTACTGAAGCATCTGTGGCATCACACAGCATCTGTCAGCCTGCAACATCAGTGGCTAAAAGTGCTGCTGATACACTATTCTCTCAGTTCTGTCTCATCTAATAATAAAACGGCATTGTCATTGCCTCTCTTTCTCCATGTCACACACACACACACACACACACACACACACACACAATATGTGCCTTGCAGTGCTCTGTGTCCTCTTCGCTCTGACAGCCTTACCACTACAAACTAAACAATGCTCTGGACTTGACAATTCCTCCACCTCAATGTTCTTTATTTATATTACACTGGAAAATGCACACAAACACCACAAGCTCCTATTCAGTGAACTTTAAATTAAAGTTTTTCTTCTTGTATAAGTTGTTTGAAAGCCTACACTTCTGTGTTCAGCAAAGCTGTCTGACTGAAAGAAATGGAAGACAAACCCAGACCCTGCAGACCATGTTGTGCCTGAAGAGAAACAAGCACAATCAGAGCACAACAGACACGGAATAGCTGAGGCTTACATCCACGGCAGGTTCTCTGCATGCAAACTGTTCTCTACATCACCTGCCTCACTTCCACCACACTTTCATTATTTTCCACTGTGACAATGATGGAGATGTAGTTGGGGGGGAAAAGAGCTGACCACAGCTGGCAGTGTGGAAATGTATTTACAAGAAGCATTTCTGGGAAGTAAAAATCCCCGTTCTTTCACTCGCTCTCAAGCTCACAATGATGATTCTAACATGCTGATTAGCAAATGTTTATGTGAGGACAAATTCAAAAGTTAACCTGATGATGGGGCCAGATAAAAGGCAGAAATGTATCCTGTGGCGAACATGAATGTCTGGACTAAATTTCACAGTATATACACAGCTGTAGGGTACAGTTCACCTTTTTTCGCTACTTTCCCTCTGTAGTAACAAAAAATTAATTTCAGTTGTAAAAATAATTCCAAACCTATTTAACCAGTGGGGATTTTCATTGATCTGAAAAAAGTAGGGCTGTCAAACGATTCATTTTTTTAATCGCGATTAATCTCTGAATTTCTATAGTTAATCGCGATTAATTGCATATTTTATCACATGATTAAAATACTATTGCATTTCAGAACAGTTTTTAAGTACATTTTAACAATCGAAAGCAATTTTTACCAGTGTATCTTGATTGGGAATCAAATGAATGCAAAGAAAGTTACTTTATGAACTTCATTTTAAGATTTGTAATTATTTATTTACTGTAAACAAAAGAAAAATGTGTGAATCAGTCATTATTGCACAATTCCTCCAAGTACCTAACTAAAAAACTAAAAACCCCTATCCTTACTAGAGTCAATATAGTGTTTAGTGACTCCTAAATAATGTTGATTACTCACTGACGTCCAGTGATCACCGGTTAATGAGACAGCGTTTGCAGCACTTTGCAGCTGTTCCAGTTGGGCTGCTTCCTCCATGTCGTACAGGCTGTGTATCCGTGAAAACTACTGTCCCCCTCAATGGCAACGAGACAGATCAGCAAGCCCAGTCTCATGGCAGTTCGTGAAAAACAACACAGGACTTTCACGCGGGGATCGCGTCCCGCGTGTGGCGTTTTGTTTACCATAGTCTTCCTAATCACAACTGTCCCGTTATTGTGGCATGTCCCCAGCGGCCGTCTCCCAGCGTGTGAGGTGTCCTTTCCCTATAGTGTTTTTCCTAAACCCAACCTCCCATTATTGTGGCGAGTCCCCAGCGGCCGTCTCCCGGCGTGTGAGGTGTCCTTTCCCCGTGGTTGCGTCCCCAGCGGCTGCCTTGCGGCCGCCTCCCAGCATATGAAGCGTCCTTTTCGGCCGTCTCCCGTAGGTGGTAGCTCAAGCTTGACGTGCTTCGTGATATTTTAATTCGCCTTTACATAATGTGCATATGGCTTTCGACTTGTCTACGAGCCGTCCGGGAGTTTTGGAAAATAAAAAGCGCCATTCAGGTTTTCATTGCTGCTGTAAAATAAATTAATAAATGCCGGCATGCGATTAATGCGATTACATTTTTTTTATCGCATCGCGTCAGCCCTTAATCGCAACGCGATTAACGCGTTAACGCCCTAGAAAAAAGCTTTTGATACTGTTGATCACGAAATCCTTTAAAAAAATTGGAAAGGTACGGCATAAGAGGTGTGGCCTTTAACTGGATAAAAAACTATATTGAAAACAGGAGTCAGTTTGTTCAAATGGGTAATCATTGGTCAGTGACCCGTAGCATGTCCTGTGGCGTTCCACAGGGTTCAATTTTAGGCCCGAAATTGTTTATCCTTTACTTAAATGACATTTGTAAATTATCAAATGTACTAAAATTTACTGTTTTTGCAGATGACACAAATATTTTTGTTGTGGGGATAACTTGCAGCAGATGCTGGAAATGGTCACTAACGAAATGAATAAATTAAAACTGGTTCGATTCAAATAAGTTATCTTTAAACTTGAACAAAACTAAATTCATGATATTTGGTAATCACACTATAAATACAGTTGTTAAAATAGTAATTGATAACAAAACACAGGACTTTCACCCAGGAGAACGGGGTTCTCGCTTGCTATAGTCATTTTTTTTCTCCCGCGTGTCACAGAACCGTATGCCCACCCACGACCCTTTCCTAAACCCAACCGTCCCATAGTTCCTGCGTGTCACGGAACTGTAAGCCCACCCACGACCTTTTCCTTAACATAACTGCATCAAAAGGGACGGCAATAGTTCTGACCAAGCACGTTTACTTATAGCGCTAAAGGGACGGCAATAGTCCCGACCAAGCGCGTTTACGTAAAGCGCTAAAGGAAACTTTTAGCATCAATAAGAACGACAAAGGCACCAAGCGTCCATATTTTACGTGATGGGTGTGAGAACGTGTTGTTCGGTCAGTACCCAAAAAAGTACCAAGTTCGCTACCCAACCCTACACAGGTGCACAACAGTTAACATAAAAATACCACACACCATGTTGAAAGACTGTATTACAGACTGTATCCAGAATTCATTAGTTAGTATGAAACTTTGTGTTTACTTTTCTGCTAAAACATTGAGCAATAGTGTCCATTGACAGCACACTGAAGAAGTCGAACAAAATAATTCAGTCTTTAGAGTTTAAAACCCTAACCCTAACCCTTTGGGACGCCTTTCTTTTTTTAGTTTTTTAGGACAACTCGCATTAACTATCTTACCCATCGTTGTACACCTTAGGAGTGGCCAGCCCCTCCCTGCTGAAAAGACCTAATGAGGCACACCTGTAAGTACTCTCCTTGATTACGAGGGTGAGCAGCTGAAATCACAGGGAGAACCATAGCAAAAACACTATGCACCCATAAACCCACTAAACAGGCCCATGTCAAATGATAAAGTAGCATTACACTGAAATTAAGGATTAAGCAGAAACAAAACGTTAGTTTTTGGAACAGAGGCTTTACTTTAAAGGGAGAAAGTATATATTTTCACAAAGTATATTTGGGCGTTTACTAATTTCCCAAATGCTGCTGTTTAAGTGCTGGAAACTGTCACCAATCTGGCTCACGTGTTTAGTGCAGGGTCGCAGGCTTGCTAACATGTAGTGCACCAACAATAACAAGTGTTATGATATTATATAGTATTGTAGCTACTGTATTTAAATATGGGCTATAGCAGAGATCTTCAACAGGATTAGGGTTAGCCTCAGAGTCCCTGCAAATTATTGTTTGATCATTTTTTGTAGTTTTTTGTGTGAAAATATACATTTACTTGTACATTAATCCAACTTATTTTTTTGCAAAATAAATCGGCCTGTTCGTAAAAACATTGATGATAGGATTAATGGCCTGTATGGTAGCCATCCACAAATGCTGAAGGATTCACTGTGCCTTCCACATGCATGTTTAACAGTAACACATGATGAATACATATATGAATATGTCAATTGCTATTTCCAAAGCTTAACGCATGCACTGTATTAAAAAGGTATGCGTGTATGCTCACCTTCAATTTTTGAGCCTATTTACAGTACAAACCTTGCCAATGAACTATGAGGACCAACAAAAAATAAATAAATCACAAAACAATGAAATTATCGTTAATTTATCGTTATCAAGGTAAATTGTGCAATTAATCATTATTTTTATTTTAGGTCATATCATGCAGCCCTACTAAGTAACCATTTAAAATGTTAATGTTTTAGTGCCTCAAAACTGTACTTAAATACAGTACTTGAGTGAATGTACCTGTTACTTTCCACCACTGTTAATAACACATAGTAGTTCCTAGGCCACAACAAGATTAATTCATCCCTACAAAGTGTTTCTACAAAAAGCATCAGATGAATAATTCTTCCCTGATGGCCTGAGGCTGGAAAGTTTTTAGGTGGAAAATCCATCAACATCTCATTTGTTGAATTGATTTTGGGGGTTGTGTGGATGAAGGATTATGTGTGCAAGTAGCATGTTAAGATTTATAAAAGAATGAGTTGACTGATCGGTAACACCTGAGATCAATGTGGGCTGCTGCTCATCTAACAAGTGGGTTTGTACACTCTTCTACTGAAAATCTTTCTTTTACTTCTTAAGTCACCAATTGTCTTTTTTTCTCTTTTCGTACTTAATTCTACTTACAAGCTTGTATCTGAGTTACACTTTTAAGGGAGGTGTAGGCAGCACTTGATAATTATGTGTTGTACAGAAATGACAGGGGTACAAGACTTGGAGGTGGTGACACTATACAGTGTTTCCTCTATGTTGATTGGCAAGTGGTGGTCCGCCACAGTTAGAGTTCTCCCGCCACGGTATCAGAAATGTACAAAAAGCCGTCTATCAGCAGTGATTGTTAGAGAGCACGTCGGAAAATAGTGCGGACACACGCTTCACAACGCGAGTGGGCACGCATGCCGCTCGGAGAAAAGGGAGAAAGAAAAAAGAGACGGCATATGTGCATCCTTGAGAAGTCGTATAACTTATGTTGTCAGTTAATTTAAGCCTGTATTGGTCAATAGTTCTTGCACATTTTTAGTTTCACCTTCACCTGCTAGCTAAATTGCACGTGGCTGTTGATTCAACGCCCTTGATATCATATCATGGCATAGTAGGCTAAACCGTTTTCATACATTCATGTCCCGAAACATATTGGGGGAAATTCATTCAATATAATTCACAGCCAAATAACAATTAAAAGTATGTTATTTGAACATTTATAACCTAACCTAACCTGGCACTGCCTCCGTTTTGGTGTCTGCTGTGGTGCGCAGCGCTGTTCGGACCGTGCGCCGCTGCTCTTTTTTCCTCCATAAACTCCGCTCTCAGCTACTTTGCCAGTTGCTACATGAACTTCATCCGGGACATTTTACAGCTGGCGCACTCCTTGGAGAGGATGTGTACAATGATTCCAGCCAGTTGTAGCATGTATACAGTTATATGAACACGTAGACAGCTACCGGCCATCTACGTGTTCTGCGCCTTTCACAGAGTGAGCGCCCGGTGCTTTTCTTGTGATTCAGAACAGAGTCCATCCACGCCGTAGTAGCCTACGTTACCGACTCTGGCTTTGCCTTCGGCCCATCGGTGATGCCCACACTTGTTACTCGAGACCGCTAGTTACGTTTCTCTGACAGAGACTATGATTATTACTAAGCAACCAAGATACATCTTCAACCACGCAAAAGATTAACAACAAAACCGCGAAAATCTGAGCGGTCAATATGACCGTGTATGGCCAAAATAGGGAAAAGTGATTGTATTTTCTTTGCCTTTTGTGTAATGTATATACAAACAAGTTTAAATTAAAATACAGATTATTTTAGGAAAATTCAGGTACCAGCAGGATTGTATTTTTTTATTTAGCAAAGTTATTACACATAAAAATTTCAAAACGGTCAAAATGACCACCCTGGCCGTTCTAGTAACAGGCCACAGGAGGACCATCTAGCAGCATGTATGCTACTCAGCATTAATGGGCCACCTCTTTCTGAATTCCCCTATAACCGAGCCTTGGAGTTATTTTTCCAAAAGCCAAGAAAAATCAAATGCACACAGCAAGGCTGCCAACTTTGCCACTGAGGCAAATATGCAATTAGTTTCATTATGAATGGTTTCTAACTATAGCCTACTTTGGGTTTTGGTTTCCCTATGAAGAATTTCTTGTAAAATTAATTTTGTAGACCTACAGTTCCTCAAAAATACAGTTCAATCAAAACGACATGAAAATTTGCCTCATTGTGTGTGAATAGAGGTGAATAAATATATTTGTTTGTGTTGCAGTGAAGTGTCAGTTCCGTTGAATACGTAAAACATTTGGCGGCGGGGCACGGACTGGGGGGGTTCCGACAGATCTGCCCCCACTGCTAAAAAAAAATCCTAAAGGAAACACTGCTATATATGTTTCTGCACACTTTATTTCTGTAACTGCTATTCCCAAAGTAACACCATCACTTTTTGAAGGTATATTCCTTAAGATAAAACTCAGTGAAAACAAACTTACTATCTTACTATTAGTAGTATCTGTAGACCACCAGTTCATCCTGACTCAAGTGAATGTATAGTCTTTACTCTCTTCTCATTCTAACATCCAATCGAAATCCTGATCTTAGGTGACTTCAAAAGTAATTGGCTAGATCGCTCTTCATCAAATAATAAAAACATGCTTAATAGCATTAATTTAACCCAGCTGATCACTGTTCCTACCAGAATCGATGCCAGATCAAGATTATTGTTAGATTGGATCCTCGTCACTCATCCCTCTTGTATTATATAACCTGGCGTTCTATCCGATTGCTTTAGTGATCCCTCCGCTGTCCTCTGTGTATGGAAGATTAAATCCCCAAAGCTTCCACCAAAAGTCATTAGATTTAGACAAGACAAGAATATTATTCCGGACAACTTTATAGATGACTTGGTTTTTATTAACTGGGACAGATTTCAATTTACACCATGCATAGAAGATGCCTGGAATTGCTGGAATTCTGAATTCTTAAAAGTTATTGACAAGCATGCCCCTTGGAGGGATATCAAAGTGAAAGCTAATCATTTACCTTGGGTCAGCTCTGAACCCTCCATCTGGAAATGTGGAAAGGTTACCCCACTTCATAAGGGAGCTGACCCTCATGAAATGAACAAAATATTGTCTTATCTTTATTATTAGCTCTATTGTCAAAATCTTTGAGAAATTAATTTTTACGCAGCTTTCTCTTAATGAATCTCATATATTGTCTCCAAGCCAGTTTGGTTTCAGACCCAAGTTTTCAACCTCCACTGCTCTTTTAAAATTTACAAATGATGTGTTTACTGGTCATTGGTCTCTCTCAGAACTCACTCCTTTGTTTTAACGCTTATCTTCATAACAGATGCCTGTGTGTCAGTCTCAATAGAAGCCAATCTGAATACTTAATCATGGAGAAGGGAGTACCGCAAGGCTCATCCCTAGGCCCACTCCTCTTTTACATCTTTATTAATGACCTTCCCAAAAATCTGTCATTATTGTCAAGAGAGAGTAATAGGGGTATGGTTTGTGTCACTCAAAAATGCAGATTGATTGATGACCGGTAGGTCAAGAGGTCACGAGCTGTCAAAAATGTGATTCATGGTCGACAGGTGTTTCAGCCGCGATTCTTCCGGAACTTTCTAGAAGGGCGGAGACCTGATATTACAAAGGAGGAGACAGGAAGATGCGTATTAATGTCCCGAGACCGGAAATTGCGTATTCAGACGAACCAATGAGCAAGAATTACGTATCTTTACACTATTTGAAGCAGTTAAACGTATAACTGTGGAATGTGGAAAAAGGAATGTTCAAAAAAGGAATGTTCAAAAAAGGAATGTTCAAAAAAGGAATGTTCGAAAATGCAAGAGCTTAACAACTGGCTAAGGAAGTAACTCTGAGTGTGAATGGGCCATGTCAATGCAGCTCCTTTTACACCTGTCTAAGGAAGTAACTCTAATGAGCGTGAATGGGCCATGTCAATGCATCTCGGCGCACACACAAACAGTCCCTAAAGTTTTTATTTTTCTACCATGTGGTGAAAAAAAACATGTGTCCCGGGTCGTCACAATGTGAGCCATTTCAGTCACAGAAGGACTTTTAGCCTGGAGCCAGAATGACGCATCCACACAACCTTTCAGGCGAGTTCTATATTATTACCGCTTATTATTATTATTGTAGTACAGTGAGGAAAATAAGTATTTGAACACCCTGCTATTTTGCAGGTTCTCCCACTTGGAAATCATGGAGGGGTCTGAAATTGTCATCGTAGGTGCATGTCGACTGTGAGAGACATAATCTAAAAACAAAAATCCAGAAATCATAATGTATGATTTTTTAACTATTTATTTGTATGATACAGCTGCAAATAAGTATTTGAACACCTGAGAAAATCAATGTTAATATTTGGTACAGTAGCTTTTGTTTGCAATTACAGAGGTCAAACGTTTCCTGTAGTTCTTTACCAGGTTTGCACACACTGCAGGAGGGAGTTTGGCCCACTCCTCCACACAGATCTTCTCTAGATCAGTCAGGTCTCTGGGCTGTCGCTGAGAAACACAGAGTTTGAGCTCCCTCCAAAGATTCTCTATTGGGTTTAGGTCTGGAGACTGGCTAGGCCACGCCAGAACCTTGATATGCTTCTTACAGAGCCACTCCTTGGTTATCCTGGCTGTGTGCTTCGGGTCATTGTCATGTTGGAAGACCCAGCCTCGACCCATCTTCAATGCTCTAACTGAGGGAAGGAGGTTGTTCCCCAAAATCTCGCAATACATGGCCCCGGTCATCCTCTCCTTAATACAGTGCAGTCGCCCTGTCCCATGTGCAGAAAAACACCCCCAAAGCATGATGCTACCACCCCCATGCTTCACAGTAGGGATGGTGTTCTTGGGATGGTACTCATCATTCTTCTTCCTCCAAACACGGTTAGTGGAATTATGACCAAAAAGTTCTATTTTGGTCTCATCTGACCACATGACTTTCTCCCATGACTCCTCTGGATCATCCAAATGGTCATTGGCAAACTTAAGACGGGCCTTGACATGTGCTGGTTTAAGCAGGGGAACCTTCCGTGCCATGCATGATTTCAAACCATGACGTCTTAGTGTATTACCAACAGTAACCTTGGAAACGGTGGTCCCAGCTCTTTTCAGGTCATTGACCAGCTCCTCCCGTGTAGTCCTGGGCTGATTTCTCACCTTTCTTAGGATCATTGAGACCCCACGAGGTGAGATCTTGCATGGAGCCCCAGTCTGAGGGAGATTGACAGTCATGTTTAGCTTCTTCCATTTTCTAATGATTGCTCCAACAGTGGACCTTTTTTCACCAAGCTGCTTGGCAATTTCCCCATAGCCCTTTCCAGCCTTGTGGAGGTGTACAATTTTGTCTCAAGTGTCTTTGGACAGCTCTTTGGTCTTGGCCATGTTAGTAGTTGGATTCTTACTGATTGTATGGGGTGGACAGGTGTCTTTATGCAGCTAACGACCTCAAACTGGTGCATCTAATGTAGGATAATAAATGGAGTGGAGGTGGACATTTTAAAGGCAGACTAACAGGTCTTTGAGGGTCAGAATTCTAGCTGATAGACAGGTGTCCAAATACTTATTTGCAGCTGTATCATACAAATAAATAGTTAAAAAATCATACATTGTGATTTCTGGATTTTTTTTTTTAGAATATGTCTCTCACAGTGGACATGCACCTACGATGACAATTTCAGACCCCTCCATGATTTCCAAGTGGGAGAACTTACAAAATAGCAGGGTGTTCAAATACTTATTTTCCTCACTGTATATAAGTGTTCTGAAAATGTTCAACTACTATATCTGTTCTTCCTAACAGACTGCATTGATGACTTCAGAGACATTATAATTACAGACGCTGACTATGGTAAGTTTTATCATTTAATGCTTTATTTATGACACTAATAAAATAACTGGATCTATCTTACCTTTTCTTTCACCCAAGACGTGATCGACAACGTTGCCAGAGCATATTATCAAAATCCTGCAGTCTTTAATGGGGATCTTGAAACCACGGCGCAATACCCGGACAATTAGTGTCCCTGTTGTGACGATTGAGACAGAATTCAGACAGCCACTACAGCCTCTGTTGGAAAGAGTTGAAATACCTGATGAAATTCCCCCCACTGCCCAACCCATGACGCCCCTGCAAATGGGTAAGCTATTTTTACACTATATCACTATATAACACTATATCTCTCACTGGAGAGGCATACCACGTTTGTTTTTTAACTTATTAATGCCTTACAATTTAAAACACAGAGTGAGATTCAGGGAGAGACAATTGTGTGAGGGTGGGTTGGGTGTGTGTAAGGGCGGCGCGGTGAATGGGTGTGAACAAGAGGGGTTAGAGTGATAGAGAGACAGTGGGACTGAGAGAGAGAGAGAGAGAGAGAGAGAGAGAGAGATATACTTAGTTTAAAACTTTGTTAACGCTTTTTTAAACCAGGATTGTTGAATGGTTTTATAGAAACTACATACCCAGAGAACAGTGCCCCCACCTCCCCTGACATATCTGAAGACGAAGAAGAAGAAGAAGAAGAGCAAGAAGAAGAAGAAGAAGAAGAAGAAGAAGAAGAAGAAGAAGAAGATGTCGGGATTCTGAATGTATTTGATGATAATGCAGGGGAAATTATTCCTTCAAACCATGACTATGTCGAAAGACAGCCGGGACAATCAGAAATAGCAGAGTTACCGGGCCCAGTGCAAACTCAACCTCCGCAGACGGTTTCGACTCCTGAACAACTGTTAGGGGAAGGCCTGGGTAAGTTATTTTATGTTATTTTATATTATACCCCTTGCTGCCGATGCTGGTTTTCTTATTTTTATGGAAAGGGTAGAGTGACACAGAGAGAGAGAGAGAGAGAGAGAGAGAGAGAGAAAGAGATAAGGCCCCTCTGGTTGGGTGATGGGCAGAGAGGGAGAAGTGTGTGTGTGTGTGTGTGTGTGTGTGTGTGTGTGTGTGTGTGTGTGTGTGTGTGAGGGGTGCACATGTGTGTGTGTGTGGGTGTGTGAGGGGTGCACATGTGTGTGTATGTGTGTGTGTGTGTGTGTGTGTGTGTGTGTGTGTGTGTGAGGGGTGCACATGTGTGTGTGTGTGTGTGTGTGTGTATGAGGGGTGCACATGTGTGTGTGTGTGTGTGTGTGTGTGTGTGTGTGTGTGTGTGTGTGTGTGTGTGTGTGTGTGTGTGTGTGAGGGGTGCACATGTGTGTGTGTGTGTGTGTGTGTGTGTGTGTGTGTGTGTGTGTGTGTGTGTGTGGGTGTGTGTGTGTGTGTGTGAAAGAGTAGGCGGAAAACACTTTTTTAAACTAACGTTATAAAATGTTATTACAGAAACAGCGCCCTCCGTGAAGAGACCCAAGACTTTGCATAACCCTGTACGATTCAGAGGTAATTTGCTACTGATATTTTTATTTTATTATTCATTTATATATAATTAAATATATTTATTTACAGATGTATTTTCTCTGTTTTATGACAGAACCAGTACAGTTTCGCAGAGACATACGGATGAGACGCAGTAGGGAGAGGACTGAACGAGTCAGAGGTAATTTTTATTCATATATTTTATTATTATTTTCTGATTAAATTTTCTGATTAAACTTTTTTCTTTTTACGACAGAAGCAGTACTGAGGAGCGTTCAAAGAGACCAGAGGGTGAGACGGGAGAGAGACCGTGAAAACAATTTGGACATCATCAGATTGTTGTTGACCAATTTCCAGACAATTCTTCAGATATGTAAAAAGTTGTAAGGTGTGACTTTTTAATTTAAATTATTTTTATTTATTTTTTTTCATATTTCATAATTTTTTCACCCACAAATGGATCCTGAGCAACCTTGTATAATACCGCTTGAATTACTAGGGGCTGTCGATTAATTAAATGGCGGACCAATACAGTACATACCATCCGATCTACTTGCCATTATACAAACGCTAAATACCTCCAACGCAGACCCAACTTTAAATATTGCAGACACCGAGCCAAACACCGAGCCACCACCGCTCCCAGAGTCCGAGCTACTTACGGCCATACAAACGTTAAATGCCTCCAACGCAGACCCTACTTTAAATATTGCAGACACCGAGCCAAACACCGAGCCACAACCGCTCCCAGAGTCCGAGCTACTTACGGCCATACAAACGTTAAATGCCTCCAACGCAGACCCTACTTTAAATATTGCAGACACCGAGCCAAACACCGAGCCACAACCGCTCCCAGAGTCCGAGCTACTTACGGCCATACAAACGTTAAATGCCTCCAACGCAGACCCTACTTTAAATATTGTAAACATCGAGTCAAACACCGAGCCACAACCGCTCCCAGAGAGTCAGATTAACTCTCCTGACGTTCAACCTGTAGAAGACGCGCTGCAACATGCGGAAAATCAGAACGAGGACATTTTGCTAAGAAGACGCGATCGCTTTGGCAATTTAGAATTCCGTCAAAACTTTGTCATACCTCCCCTCGGAAATGTGCCCGATCTAGCCCAATTTTATCAAGAGGTTTCAGGGAATTTTGCTGGCTTAGCTGAGAGAGTGAGACCAGAGGTTAGACCTAATGACATCGTACAGGTCGAAATAATAGCTGAAAATGCGCAAGAACATGATATCATTCGAGTCAGTGAGAGGGGTGTCGACTTTCAGACCGTTTTTGAAGGATTACTGGAGAGGTTGATACAGTCTAACCGAAATATTGACGACGCGTCCAATCTAGAATTAGTTATTCAAGTGGTGCGCAACCCTCGAGGAGGTGGTGGTGGTGTTAAGCGCAAAATTAAAAAAACTATCGACGGCGAAATCATTCAAAAGAAAAGAAAACATTTGTATATAACGCACAACCGCAACAACAAACTATGTTTTGCCATCTGCCTGCCTCTGCTTATCAATCCTGAACTCACTGATATACAAGCTTTTGAGGAGGCTAGAGAATTGCAGCATCGCGCGGGTCTGAGCGATCAAACAGATGTAACCCTCAGTCAGGTCAATAAATTTGAGCAGATAGTAAAGCGTAAAATTGTAGTGTTTTACCGAGGACCAGAGGAGCGTGCCATCTCCAATTTTGAAACAGACTACCCAAAGTCTGACAATCCCGTGTTTTTATTCTTGCTTCAAGACCACTACTACGGAATAAAAAATCTTAAAGGGTTTTTAGGGGTTGATAATGTCTGTCATTACTGCTACAGAGGTTACCGTCAGAGCGAGAAACACTATTGTCCGGGTCATTGCAATCTCTGCCTCGACCCAACATGTCCTACAGAATACACTGACGCGGTGTACTGTGCGGAATGCAATAGGACTTGCCGTACACGCACGTGTTATGATAAGCACAAAAAGTCTAGAGCTTTGACTGATTCAAACCTCAGTACCTGTCGAAAGTTTCACAAATGTCCGAAATGTAGATATTTTTTCGATGCTTGTACAGAGCACAAATGCCCGCGTGAAAAATGTAGAGTTTGTGGGGAGGGAACTAATGATTCTGAACCGCACCAGTGCTATATACGACCTCTGAAGGTAGAAGAAGAACACGCGCAAAATGTAATTTTTTACGACTTTGAAACATTCAGCAACAGGACCGGTGAACATCAGGCCTATCTAGTGTGTACACAATCTTTACAGGGTGAAGAATGGCATTGCTACGGCATAGATTGCGTCGAAAAGTTCCTTGTGAAGTTCAGGAAACCCCGCTATCGTAACGCTACATTTATCGCGCACAACGCAAAAGGATTCGACGGTTATCTGATCCTAAAAAGCATGATCCGTTTAGGTATGACCCCGACGATCCTGATGCAGGGAAGTAAGATTATCAGTTTCACAGAAACTGATTACCGGCTACGTTTTATCGATTCTCTATCTTTTCTTAGCATGAAACTCGCCGCAATGCCCAAGGCTCTGGGCTTTGCAGACAAGTCAAAAGGCCACTTCCCTCACAAATTCAGTTCACGTCGGCATCTAAACTACATCGGAGCCTACCCGCCGCCATCAGATTATGGGGCAGAAAGCATGGCGCCGACTCTGCAGGAAGAGTTTTACAGATGGTACAGAGAGGCCTCTCAGGGTGTCTTCAACTTTGAAAAAGAGTCTGTGTTCTATTGTAAAAATGACGTTGACATTCTTGTTGAGGGGTGCCTGAAATTCAGAGAGCAGTTCATACGCGAGACGCGCGTGGATCCTTTTAACAGCCTCACGATATCCTCTGCCTGTATGAAGGTTTTCCAGAGAAATTTCCTGCCTGAAAAGACACTCGCGATCCCTTCACCCGACGATTACAGACGTCAATTCAAAAAATACTCGTGCAGCTCGATTCAGTGGCTGGAATGGGTGATGTTTTCGAAAAACATTTTCATTCAGCATGCTCTAAACCGTGGGGAAAAAAAGGTCGGTCCGTACTTTGTAGACGGGCATGCGTATGTAGAGGGGGTGGAGTACGCGTGGGAGTTTCAAGGATGCTTTTTCCACGGTTGTCCTACCTGTTTCAGGCCTCACGTTATCTGCCCTATGACGGGAATCCCCTTTGAGGAGATGCACGCGGCTAGCGAGGAGAAATTGCATCAGCTGAGGGTTGCTCACGGCCTCCGTACGGAGGTGATGAGAGAGCACGTATGGATCGAAATGAAAAAAACACATGAGAGAGAGTTTATGAAGAAATTTCATTCTCCAGAACCTCTCTCTCCTCGCGCAGCCCTTTACGGGGGTAGGACCAGCGCTATGCGACTACGGTACACTGCGGCGCCCGGCGAAACTGTGCGCTATGTCGACGTTACCTCTCTGTATCCATACGTCAATGCCACTGGCTCCTACCCTTTAGGACATCCGGTCATCATTCATAGAGACTTTGAGGAAATTCAAAACTACTTTGGTCTGGTCAGAGCGGTCGTCTACCCACCACGCGGCCTGTATTTTTCCGTTCTGCCTTATAAAACAACTCAAGGTAAATTAGTATTTACACTCTGCTCTACCTGCGCGGAAACCAATAATCAAAACAGCTCATGTACTCATGATGAGGAATCCCGAGCTTTGACCGGGGTCTGGGTGACTGCCGAGTTACAAAAAGCCATACAGCTGGGGTACACTGTGTCTAAAGTCACGGAAGTGTGGCACTTTGAAGCATATAGCAACACTCTATTTGTGGGGTATATACATACCTTTTTAAAGGGGAAGCAGGAGGCCTCAGGTTTTCCATCTGAGGCCGTGGACGACGAGAGTAGGCAGAAATACATAAAAGAGTATGAGCTGCATCAAGGCATCCGCTTAAACCCCGAAAAAATTGAGGCAAATCCGGCCAAGAGGCAGATGTCAAAATCTTGTTTGAATAATTTTTGGGGGAAGTTTGCACAGAGAAGCAACTTGGTTCAAACCACGCTCGTCAAATCGCCTGAACACCTTTTCAGTTTAGCGTTTTCAGGACAATATACTCTAAGACACGTGTCTTTCTTGCCGACAAACGACATCGAGGATGACGTAGCCCTGATTCAGTGGACGTACAATGAACGTTGCTTCGTGCCTCCCGGTCGAACCAACAACATTTTCATTGCGGCGTTTACCACCGCTTACGGGCGTCTAAAACTGTACAGTTATTTAGAAAAGTTGCAACAGAACGTTCTCTATACAGATACAGACAGTCTGATATATGTGACAAAAGAGGGCGAGACACCTCTGGAGCTGGGTAATTTTCTCGGGGATCTTACCGACGAGTTGGACGGGGACACTATTAAAGAATATGTCGCCGCCGGTCCCAAGAGTTATGCGTACCAAACCAAAAATCAGAAAAAAGTTGTGATGAAGGTGAAGGGTATTACTCAAACTCGTGAATGTTGCGAACAAATCAACTTTGATAGCGTGTCAGAGCTGGTGGAGGGCTACCTCGGGGGATCTAGAGAAATGACCCTTGAGACTCCTCAACGCACCATTAAACGTGATAAAAAAGGGTTTCTGTTGAAAAACTCGACATTCCGGAAAAAGTTTAGGGTCGTGTACGGCAAACGCCGTTTATTTCCCGACGGTACAACTCTACCTTTTGGCTACTAGGTCCACACGATGGAACAGATTGATTTTGATCCGAGGTTAAAGGTGCCATTTTCATGTTTGGTAGTTGGCCCCAGTGGATGCGGCAAGACGTTTTTTCTGAAATCTGTACTGGAAAATTGTGAGCGTGTGATGGATATTGTACCTCAAAACATTGTCTGGATTTATACAAGTTATCAACCCATGTATGATGAAATTAAGAAAATGAATAAAAAAATTAAGTTTGTCGAAGGCCTGCCTGATTCTTTTGAAGATATAAGCATGTTTCCTCCTGAGCAATCACATCTAGTCATCCTGGACGATGTCATATTTCAGGCATCCGATCATCCTGAGGTGGTGAAGATCTTCACACAATACAGGCACCATCGAAACATGAGCGTCGTTTTGCTGACGCAAAATGTGTTTCACAAAGGTAGATACAGCCGCACGATAAGTTTAAACAGCAATTATCTGGTGCTATTTAAAAACCCCAGAGATCAACTTCAGATTAGGGTACTAGCTCATCAGATCTTTCCCTCACAAAAACAGTTTTTTCTGGAAAGTTTTGATGATGCTACGAAAGAGCAACACGGCTACATAATCCTGGACCTCACGCCTTCATGCCCAGAAAGTTACAGGGTTCGTACAGGACTACTGCCTCACCAGCAAACGGCGATTTACCTAGCAAAAACAAAGTAGGACATCATTATGTCAGAGCGTATAAAACGGAATGCTCTGTTACTAAAAGCCCTGTACCACGCGACGCCTCCAAAACGTAAAGACATTTTGTAACACTGCTCACCCGACTTTCTCCAGGCCTTGTGTGAGGTAGCTTTAAACCTGCTAAAAGGGAATCTGCCTGTATCGCCTTCTCAATACAAACAACTGAAACGTCAAAAGAAGATCATCAGGCTGCTGGCCGATAAAAAAACCAGTTTAAAACGTAAACATCAGGCTCTGAAAAAACAGACGGGGGGCTTTATTCTCCCACTACTCTCGGCAGCCATTCCTATTTTAGGAAATCTCTTAGGCGGTCTGCTTCCAAAAACATAAGAAAAAATAAAAGATGTCTCTGAGGGCAGTCAAGAAAATGTATTTGATTTCACCCCTGCAGCTGAGCAAAATGACTAGACCGGAACAGACCATCAGACAGACGGCTGAAGATGATTTGAATGAGAGAATGACCTCCGTGCTAAATGATCCTGGCCTGAATTCATATGAAAAAGCTAAAAGATACGAAGCTCTGTTACTACGATATCTCACTTTGCTTAAACAAAGTAAGAAAGATGTGCATAACGTCACTCTCAGCCTGCAACAGGATGACGCAGCAGAAGATGAACGCTCTGCAGCACCTGCTGCATCAGCATCAGTACCAGCAGCACCAGCAGCAGATGTAGTAACAACCGCTGACCACCATACCATTTTGGATGAAGCTGCAAACGAGTTGATAATAAACCTACCCCAGCGCGACCGTAAAAATGCTCTCTATATTATGCAGAAATTAGCCGCGAGTGACGAGGGCTGGACGTCGAGAGGCGAATTTGTTTATAAAGGACGCGTTGTCAAAGGTTCTCACATGCTTGACTTAATAAAAACACTCTCACTGACTAATAAACAAAAAATCCAAACAACACCAAAAGGATGGGTTAGTTTCTTAAATGTGCTGGATGGATTAAACATACCAGCATCCATGTTTAAAAACCCTCAAGCACGCGCCCAGTACACTCGGCTCAGAATGGACGGAGATGATTTTGATGAAAAATTACCGCAGGAAAAAGGAAAAAAGGCGTTCCTATTATCCCCGCGGTGGTCAACTTTGGATTAACGTTACCATACACTGTCATTTTCAATAAAATGTTTTATTAAGCACAAGTTTATGGTTACAGAGTCTTTCTTACAAGTGATAACAATCTCTAAACATGTCTAGAGAGCATGCGCCATGGTGAAAAGATTCTGATGAACGGTTTCAACCGACGCACCTTTGATATTTATTGACAAAATTAGAAACCATCCGATCATTTTTATAGACATCATTGTGATACAGAGTCAACATTTCTCTATATGATAAACCGCAGGCACGGTATAGAAAACACAATGCTGCCCACATACTACCGAGAATGAGTGTTGTAGTTGACGGTTGTGATACTCTATGTTCTTTGAACGGTTTTCCAGAAACTGTAGGATGCTTGAGGGGTAGTGAGCAAAATCAGGGGGGAGCCCGTAAGAGTCGAAAAAAGTCGCTCCACCGCCCTCTTCCAGCGTCAATGCCAGCCAATGTTCGCCCGGTCTGTGGGACGGGTGAGTGTTGACGATAAAGTAGGCAGGTAGACGGAAGGTTTGACTCAGCGCGGCTAGTTGATCAGAAGCCCACACTCCGTGAAATAAATGACCCACAAGATGATGCAACAGTCGTTCTAGCCGGTGATTATCCATCCTTTTAATAATAATCCACCAGCACCTGTCTTTTGGCGTTGATCTCCAGAATGGAATCGTAGCATGCGTATACTATGAGCGTTGTAGTGTAAGGCAGTGGTACCCTAAACCGCATCTCCAAACGCAAATTTCCGTTGGAAATGGGAGACAAGGCGTCGCTGTCTTCGGTCGCGCCAAGATTGAACACAAACAGGGAATAACCTTCGTTAAATTCACGGCGGTTGATGGTTAGAGGTAAATCTTTCAGATGGCGTCCCGTGGCCGTAAACATGTTGTAAAATTCTCTGACTGAATTTCCGCTATTGAAACGGGGCTGAAAGGCTTTAGCAGGAACCTGTCTGCCATCCTGACACAAGGCCAGATATTCTACATCGTTATGTCTGAAATTAAAGGGTGATAGATCTCTACGACCTAAAAAAAGAGTCATGGTGTACCATGGCCAGAGCTAAATAGCGGGGCATAGCACCCAGAAAGAGATTCTCCTGGTTACAAATTCGGGAATTTTCAGGGATAGAGTAAGTTTTCACACTGACGCGCGAGAGTGGATAGAGCCCTTTCATCAGGGCCGCTGCGTGACCCAGGCGTACGGCAGGGGAAACGGTGACCTTTTTAACAAACAGAGAGGCTGATAATATCTTCAGGGTGAACTCCGAGTCACGGGCACCCATAAGGCAAAACGCGTCGCTGTTACGAATAAGTTTAATCCTCAAATCAACAGAGTTTAATAACAGGCGCTCACAGAAAAAGATGTCGCTGTGGAGAGGTCCTAAAAGTTCAACTTCGCCAGATTCGGCGCTGAATTGCGCTCTCTGGACAAATCCTTTGTTCGGTCCGTTAGTCACTACTATAGAATCGATTGACCCGGGAGTGTCTTTGTAAAACAGGCCGGCGCTAAATTGACTCTTTAGCGTATCCTCTGAAAAATTCAGTAACGTTTCAATCATGGCTCTGTAAGGATGAGTGGCGCTAGATTGTGAAATCAGTCTATCCCCCAGAATAACGTCGCATTGACTAAATATTGTATTGAGAGGGTAATTGACTAGACCCACCGCTGTATCAGCAGGGATGTCTGTCCCATCCTTCTCTGTGATTTTAACTCGGAGGTGTAACAACGTGTCGTTCAAGTCCAAATACTTTTCACCTTCTCCGGGTATAAAGAATTCAATGGGTGAGCCGTCGGTCAGTGCCGAGAGGGGCTGGTATTCTTGATATGTTTTATCCTCTACAGATAGTTGAGTCATGGGTGCTGAAAAGAGGTCCAGTTCAGCCAGGGTGCACTCGCCTGATTTCTGATGTAAAAGAGCCATTGTGTGTGTGTGTGTGTGTGTGTGTGTGCTGCGCTAAAATATGTCAGAGCTCTGCGGCGACTTCCTTCTCTTAGGCGCGCGTCTCCTGACTGATTTGCTCTTCTTAAGCGTCGCACGTTTTTTAAATGCGGCGGAAACAACACGCTCGCCTGGCGGACGTTTCCTTGCTCTACGGGACAAGACCAAAATACCTCCTGAACCTTCTTGATTCTTGGTCAGTTTTCCCATAAATCCTTTCACGGCGTCGGACGCAATGTTTGTAGCGGCTGTTTTAAGATGCGGTTTTGCCACAGCGAAACCTTTTTTCAGCAGAGGGGATACGAACCTGAACAATTTCGAAAAGATAGACCCTATGCCTCGCCCGTACATAACCGGGGCTCCGTAAAAACCGGGTAAAGCCCCGCCTACTTGTCCTTCATAGTACGCTACAAAGCGGCGAGGATCTTCTTTGATATGTAGCATCTTACAGAGAACGTTGGACCGGTTTAAAGTGTAATTTCACAATCGTCTTTCCGAAAACAAAATCGACGTTCCTGTTGCGATCGGTTTTAATTTCAATGCGTATGTTTTTGATGTAATTTTTAGACACAGGTATATAATGTACCGTATTGTACCTGATACTAGTCACGTCCCCAAAATCACCTTTCACATTCACCACACAAAGCAGCGGTGAGTAGCTGTCGCCGACCGCCTGATACTGAATAATGTCGGTGTATACAAAGAGGTTATATATGCCCGCATTTAAATCACACGGGTAGGTAGACGGACGTCGGGAGAGCGTCCACCATTCGCCGGCTTTTAAGCCTAACATGTAAGCCAGCGGGGGATAGGTACGAATTTTGTAAAGACCGTCGCCTTTGAAGTCGATGCATTTGGTCGCATTGTTGAAAGAAGCATCAAAAGAGGGATCGTGCTTTTTGGCAGCCGGGATCAAGTATTCCAGGAGATCTTTGGGGCGATTATAGTACGCGCCGCGATTGAATTTTACCTTCACCAACGGTTGAGGTTCATCAGTCACTCGGTTCAGTTCAAAATAGGACGAGTCTGCCGGTAAATTATACCTCGTACGAGGATATATGATTTCGCACAGACCCACCGCCCATTCGCCGCTCAGTTCAATCGGTTTAGCCAGATCGATTGTGTAACAACTACTAGTATTATTTTTAAATATTTCCTTACTGGCGTTGGAAGGCAGGGTCACATAAAAGCCCTCGGCGGCAGTGTGTTCCATGATTCTCTATTGAAATCGAGTGACGGAGTGTCCTTTGCACCCCGACTTTTTATATACCGACCACATCCGCCAATTTAACCCAACTGTTGAACTTCTCTGGCCAGTTTTTCCACTGCACAAAAGCCTGTTTCTCCCCCTTGACGGTGCAACGTTTTAAGATTTTCTCCACTTGAAACATTTTGTCTGCGGCCATTTTTACTTTTTGCAGCTCCGCTTCGTAAAATGAACCTTCAATAGGTTCGCCGTCATAATCTGCTAATTTGTATACGGGAGGTGTACGTGGAATACGATCCGACACTGTAAAGACTTCGTCCGTAAAACTCTGTTCGTATTTTTTATCAAACACGCCTCTCACCTTGGATAATCGTACCAAATCCCCTTTCTTAAATGACATCTTTATTTTATTCCTGTGACGAGAGGCGAAGGTGCCGTACAGGTTGTGAAACACCTGATTGACGTTCTCCGACGTGACGTCCATAGGCGTCATTTTTATAGAGCTGTGATAACTGTTATTATAACTGTGTACCAGGTCAGGTAAGACGTCGAGGTAACGTCTGGTGTTGCGTGCCGTGAAATATTTAAACATGCGGGATTTCAAGGTACGGTTATATCTCTCAACGACCGATGCCTTTAAGTCACTGGCCGTCCTAAAATGATTGATGCCGTATTTATTCATCAGAGCCTCAAATCTTTTGTTGAAAAATTCTTTACCGGCGTCAGTTTGTAGCTTGGCGG
Source organism: Zingel zingel (assembly GCA_023566125.1). Classification (NCBI taxonomy): domain Eukaryota; kingdom Metazoa; phylum Chordata; class Actinopteri; order Perciformes; family Percidae; genus Zingel; species Zingel zingel. The sequence continues at coordinate 5,403,683 of CM042322.1, forward strand.
GTATTAAACTCTCTCGAAACACTGATTCAAACGCTTTTACAACCTCGGCAGCCGTCTTCCTCTTCAAGGGTCGCACATATGCTTTTTTCGAAAATACATCGATAACCGTCAGTAAATAGTTAAAGCCGTCATTATGTGCAGCCAAGGCCTGCATATCACATAGGTCGGCTTGAAACTGATTTAAAGGCTTAGTAACAAACACTCTGTTTCTCTTGAAATGTACTCGTGCTGGTTTATGCAATGTATAAGCATCTTGTTCAGATAAGAAATCTTTAACTTCCCGAACACCAACTTTTTCGCCAGTTTCATCCTGTACACCCTGTCGGAGACGTTGTACGCCACCAAAGCTACCGGGATGTTGCGGATTGTAATAGATGTTTTCCATCACCCGTTTCTCCGACATCCTTTCCTCTGAAACCGCTAATGTTTTCTAAGACAACCCGTACGCAAGAATGACTCTTTATTCATTTTTTTTTTTTTTTTTATTTTCAAAAAGAAGAATACAATTCTTAAACAGGTTACATATATGAAAACGTGAGTACTACTACTACATCTTCAAGGACATCACTCATTTAAAAAAAAAAAACATTGTTTTTCTGTTCAAAAGGAAAATACAATTCTGGTTACGTACATCTTCAAGGACACAAATTGGTTACATATATGAAAATGTTTGCAATTAAAAAGCAAATTTTTTTTTTCAAAAAGCAGGGGAATATATCCCCCCTTACGATCCCTGGAAACACTCTGTGACCAACCGCAGTTGAAAGATTTTCACAGAATCTTGCCCAATCAAATTATCATACATGTCCGTGATGGGGTCAAAGATTTTCTTTGCTAATTTCAGTTCGTGTAGCAACGTCTCAGCCACCACTCGGACTCTGAAATCCTCTGTCTCGATGTTGCGGGCGAGTAGCAGCTTCTGAATAGCGGGAATAAAGCGAGGTGTGATGAGTCTTTTCATCAGGCGGTAAAAGCGGCGTTTGTAAAAGTCGTCCTCAAGAACTTCCAGACACGCGTGCTGCCGCTGGCTAGGATGATCAACCTTACAGCCATGACACTCAGAGCGTCTGTCGTCGTGAATAATTAGGTTGAGAAGATGAAAAACCGCCGATTTGATGGTGTCGATGATGAAAGAAGAGCCCCAACCGTCTACCTCATCCTCCTGGTCAGGCGGAGGGCTCTCCTCCTGAGCGTTTGGAGGACTCTCCTTACCCTGTTCATCAGGGATTTCCGACTCCATTTCATCTTCTGAAGAACCAGGGTTTTCCTCCTCTGATGAATCATGGTCCTCTGATGAATCATGGTTTTCCTCATCCGGAGGCGTAGCTGCTGCCCCGGTCTCAGTGTTCTGCACATTCGTGTAGTCCTCATCAGAGTCACGCACGTCCAGAGTCGCTGTCTCGGGAGAGGGCGGCGGCGGGCATACCAGGTTCTGACTGTCCGCTTCTGAGGAGGCAAAGAGGACCCGAGGGGTAAGGGGTCTCATCCACGGGGTAAGAGGTCTCTTTGTTGTTGAGTCGAACATCGTTGTGATTTTCCTCTGTTCCCCGTTGAACATCTTGCTGAGTTCTGTTGCCGTCTGCTTCAGTCTTTATAATATTGTAAGGGGGTGTGGTTAGGAGTGTTCTGGAAGGAGGTGTGGTTAGGAAAGGAAATGGGGTCAGGAAAGTTCCGGAATGGAGGCGTGGTCAAAAGTTTAGAGTCTTTTTCACAACCAGGGTATTTTTCCATCCACGGCTGCTAAGGAAGAGACTGGTAACCCTATCCCCCATCTCCGTCATACGGTCCGCCCATTCCAACGCTGGTAAGACTAGCACGGTTCGGAATAAACTGCAGTCTGGATTAAATCTCTGCAAAACAAACAGGTCACAGGCTCTCTTTACTTCCGAATCCCTGGACAGCAGGAGAGCCTGGAACCACCAACGGCCTGAGGTTGTGGTAACAGACGGCCATGTTGACCCAAAGATGATGTTCATCTTAGCCAAGTCGCTATCGCTGGAGTAATTGGCCGATCTAGGATGCTGCGCCTCGGGATTCTCTCCATCATTGTTACAAATGTTTACATCCACCTTCTCCTCCTTACAGTCCACCATAACCGTCTGAGTCTCTTTATCTTGAGTCGCTGCACTCACACCCGCATTTTCTTTATTGACGTTACTCTGAGAAGTACCCAATTGTAGCAACGTCTTCATCACACCCCAGTCGTCGAAGGTCATTTTCACCATGACGGTTGAAGGAGACAATTTTTCCCCTTCCTTCAGCTGATAAAAGCAGAGTTCACCTTCTTCGTACTTGAAGACATAACCCCAGCCTCCACACATGCCACTCGGTTGTAGAGACCATTCCTCGTGCAGAGATTCAGTCGGAGGCAACTGGCTACGACACAGATACAATGTGCATTTCTTTGGGGCTCCGGGTGCCGTGAGAGCGTCTTGGAATATCGTTATCGGAGTCTCGCAGATCAGTGAAGAAGACCACCGGCTGGAGGTGCCTCCTTGGTACGGACTCAGTGGAGAGTCTTCATCAACCATCGCTGAAGAAACGCTATTCAAGTTCATGGTGAGTAGAATGAAATGCCGTCTTTCTATGTCTCAACCAGAAAAGACACCCTTTTTATGCTTGAAACAAACCACTCATTGATCCAACCCACTTCTCTCACTGGTTCATTCGAAAATGCATCTTCCCGTAATTCTTGCTCATTGGTTCGTCTGAATACGCAATTTCCGGTCTCGGGACATTAATACGCATCTTCCTGTCTCCTCCCTGGTAATATCAGGTCTCCGCCCTTCTAGAAAGTTCCGGAAGAATCGCGGCTGAAACACCTGTCGACCATAAATCACATTTTTGACAGCTCGTGACCTCTTGACCTACCGGTCATCAATCAATCTGCATTTTTGAGTGACACAAACCATACCCCTATTACTCTCTGTCAAGTACATCTACATGCTGATGACACTATGGGTGGTAGCACAGGCAAGTGACTTCCTGCTGAGCATTTCTGCTTGCCGCACCTCCAACGGTGCCATAATTTATACTTCCAGTGCCAATAGTTTTGAAATTCAGAACTCCCTACAACATGAGTTTAACTCCATTCAGAATTGGTTCTCATTCAACACACTTCTGTTAAGCAAAAATAATCATGTAGTATGTTGTTTGGTACCAGACAAGCACTTGGTGACTCTGCATTTTTTACTGTTTATTTTAATGACGGTTTACCCCTGTTTACTCCAAAGTCCTAAGTCACATAGACTTAGGACTTTGGGTTGATCCACTAGTTTCTTTTATAAAAACATATTGAGAGCACTGTCAACAAATAAAGCTGTAATCTGGGTAGACTCTTTCGTTCCATTAATTGACCAATACTAGGTCACACCAGTATTTAAAAATGGAAAAGGTTTTGCTGCTTAAATTATTCATTCCAATGGATTAACAGTAATTATTTACAGCAATTATCTATTCAAAACATTTTAAAAACTACCACATTGATGTTTTAGAACTCCGAGAGGCCTTTTTCCCCATGTGATATTTGCTCACATATAGCCATTTGATTGTGGGAATAATGAACAGTGAAGCTCTCAGCATAATGGCTGTCTGTTGCCACTGTGTGGCTGTTTTCTACTTGCTTATGTGTTTTTGTGGTCTTTATACCTTAGTTATCTGATGGCTGACATGTTTTGGAAGGAGGCAGTTAAGGAAGTGATGACACACACACGCCGAGTCCACGCATGTCAGTGGAGCCCAGCGCAAGAATCATGCAGTTACAAAAGTGTCTTTTTGTATGTTGACAAGCTAACTAACCCCCAAGTGAGAATAGCCCCTAAACTGTTCTTCACTCAGTCATGTAATGACTTTGTCTCTTTTTTCTTAGATACGGTATAAAGATCAGGTAAGAAATCAGCTCCTCCATTTCAAACGCTAGGCTGCTTGCACTTCCCTTTATAAGAACTAAACATGCAGAAGCAGCTTTTAGTTTTTATGCTCCTCATGCCTGGAACAAACTCGAGAAAATCTGAGATCATCTAGCACCTTACAGTCTTAACTCAGGTCTTAAAACATTTCTGTTCTCCGTGGACCTTAAATCTGTACAATCTTATTTTGTCTTTTTTTAAACTTTTATATGTGATTCTGTAATTTAACTCATTTTACAGTTTGTGTTATAAAAATAATATATATATATATATATATATATATATATATATATATATATATATATATATATAAAATTATTATTATTATTATTATTATCATTATTATTATTGTTGTTAAAGTGTAATCTGTGTTTTTTTTTTTTTTATTCTGTGAAGTGCTTTTAATTGCTCTTATGCATGAATTTTGCTATATAAATAAATTGCATTGCCTTGCCTTCCAAACAATGATCAAAGTCAGCAGTTAACAAATAAGTGTGCAACAATAAGAGGAGTGTTCATATTCCCAGAGCATGATCTTATGGGACACAGATATTGACACTAGTATCAATACTCAAAATTAGATTTACGTAGTATCGATACTTTGGGTCTTAATCCACCCACCCCAGTAAATACCCCGGGTGTAGATTCAGAACAATTCTGACTTCAGCGCCTCTTAGCGGAGGAACTGTGTACTCTGGCAGACAGGTCATTTTAACGCAAGGCTCCCACTTTTATCCTAAATATTTTTGAGAGTAGTTTGCTTGGTTTTCATTAATGTATGTAGAGAATGGCCAGCGTGATATTTATTTGTTTGGTCTGTATCGTAACTCCACCTAATTACTCTGTGCTCTATACTAACTGAACCTTGCTTGCAGCACACCTTACAGCAGAGGACGTTCAGCCCAGACATCACAGTAGCACAACACATGTTGACAGATGATCTGACAGTGTCTGCGCAGAGGTACTGGGGGAAAACGTCACTTTGCTGCTTTATCTGCCCTCCCAGGTATGTCACATGCTGTATTTTTTGGTTTAAAATGCTCTACTTCTAAGATCATTGAGTCCTCCCCCCCATCACCTTGGTGGGTTCTGCTGTTTCCCTCCTCCTCCATGCTTCTCCATTCATCTAGCGGTAATAAAGCCCCTGGAGAGCTGTGCACTGAGATCAATACATGCGAGAAGAGAGTGCCTTTAAGCTGCACCGAGTCTTCCTGTTTATTTACCTCCCCTATCAAAATGCAGGAACTGCCAGACTCGTTGCATAATAAAAACATGGACACAACAGAAATCCCTGTGTACACACACACACACACACACACACACACACACACACACACACACACACACACACACACACACTCTTCTTCTCTGCTGCTCTTGTTATCTAGTATCAGATGTGCTAGACACAGAGAGCTCTTTCCCATTGATTCAATGTGATAGTAAAGCTCATTGATGTCCATTGAACGAAATGTGGACACATACACTGATGCTGGTATATCTATTTACTGATATTTCTACAGTCCATTTATTAAAAAAAAAATGGAACCCATCGATCCATTTTCTGCTGCTAAAGGTCATGGTGGACGCTGCATAAGCAAGGACAGCTCCATTGTCCTTGTCCTCAGCCACGTCACTGTGCTCGTCAGGTTGGATTCAAACCCGGGCCGCTGCAAAGGACTCAGCCTACGTGGGGCGCACACTCTACCGGGTGAGCTAGAGGTCGCCCCAGCTTATTAGATTTGATTAGAAAAGAGCACAACACTCATACATTAAAAATCAAAATGCCAACAACAAATACAACAGGTCATGCACACCACGGTGAGTGCAAAATGCAAAAATGTTACTCAGTTACTCAAATTGCTCAACACTTCTTATTCAATAAACAGCAGAGTTTACACAACACATGATATAAACAACAAAGCTCACTGTCTGTTCAGACAGAACACAAAGCGCATTTTAGAGGCGGCACAATTGAATAACCAAGTCAATGGAAGGTTGTGATGTCCAAATGAAGCTTCATGAACCATTAGTTGTATTTGTTGACCCGACTATATGAACAAACCTTGGGACAATCCTTCTGCCCATCCTGACTCTCTTATCTTACTACTAGGGCTGTCAAAATAAGGTGTTAATTTTGATTAATTAATCTGAGAAAAAATAACGCGTTAAAAAAAATAACGCAGATTAATCCATTCCATATTGACATTTGACCCGGAGCCGTTCTAGCCACCATTCGACTGTAAAATGAAGTAGGGAGGCAAGAATGTGCTGCCTGGATCATTAATTGGAACATTTACTTTTAAAAATCTTCTTCCTGTCAACCCTGGCTACCGAAATCTGGAGCCACTGATATGTCTGCTCTTCTCTCTGATGCTCTGAAACAGACGGCAACACAAACACCGCTGCACGTGATGCTAGTTAACACTATACTCAACAGCAGCTGGATTAAAAACGGTTAAAATGCTGACAGCTAATGCTGTGTTTTAGCCGTCGGAAAAACAACACAGACGGTGCGTTCAATGAAACTGGTAAACTACAGCCTCATTGTGCATTTGAAGTTATTGTAAATGTCCTTTTCCCACCTGGTGGTTGTTTTTGTCATTCAACAGCAATTTACTAGTGAAATAAGTTATTGTTATTGTTATACATTATTATTAAATCATTTAATTTTGACCATATGGCCTTAGCAATAAACAAGCCGTTCTTTAATGTCACCAACTGTTGTTTAGTGCCCTTTTTTTTTTTTTTATACTTCCTTAAAAAGTATCAGTTCAGGCACCGTTAATTATGTATGCAATTAATTTTGATTAATTAATTACAGAGTATGTAATTAATTAGATTACATTTTTTAATCGATTGACAGCCCTACTTACTACATGTCATCTAAATGAATGGAGCGATGGTTTTATTTATATATTATATTATTATATTATTATATTATAAAAAATGTAATCTAATTAATTTCATACTCTGTGATTAATTAATCGAAATGAATCGCATACATAATTAACGGTGCCTGAACCAATACTTTTTAAGAAAGTAAAAAAAGAAAAGGAAAAAAAAGGGTACTAAACAACAGTTGGTGACATTAAAGAACGGCTTGTTTGTTGCTAAGGCCATATGGTCAAAATTAAATGATTTAATAATAATGTATAACAATAACAATAACTTATTTCACTAGTAAATTGCTGTTGAACAACAAAAACAACCACCAGATGGGAAAAGGACATTTACAATAACTTCAAATCTACCACGAGCTGGTAGTTTACCAGTTTCATTGAACGCACCGTCTGTGTTGTTTTTCCGACGGCAGCTGCAGATTGTTACATCCCGGTGTTGAATCCTCTACAGTAAAACACAGTCACACTTTACACCGTTTAGCGTTAGCTGTCAGCATTTTAACCGTTTTTAATCCAGCTACTAGCTAGCGGTAGGCTAACGTTAGCTGCTGTTGAGTATAGTGTTAACTAGCTAGCGGTAGGCTAACGTTAGCTGCTGTTGAGTATAGTGTTAACTAGCTAGCGGTAGGCTAATCAGTGGCTCCAGATTTCGGTAGCCAGGGTTGGCAGGAAGAAGATTTTTACAAGTAAATGTTCCAATTAATGATCCAGGCAGCACATTGTCGTCTCCCTCCTTCATTTTACAGTCCAGTGGTGCTTAGAACGGCTCCGGGTCAAACGTCAATATGGAATGGATTAATCTCCGTTATTTTTTTTTTAACGCATTATTTTTTCTTAGATTAATTAATCGAAATGAACGCGTTATTTTGACAGCCATAATATACATATATATATATATATATATATATATATATATATATATATATATATATATATATATATATATACATACAGGGATGTAGTGGTGGCTAAACGCACATAAACGCCGTTTACGCACCTCCCAAAATTCGGAAATAGCGTTTACCCACCTCCAAAGTGCGTTTATCCACCTCCAAATAGCCTATAGCTCCTAAGCCATTTTAAATTAAGCTTATGTCGTTTTAGTTTCATATTGTTCATTATTATTTTCATAGGTTGTTAAACCTAAGGCGAAGTCTATCATAATGCGCTGCATTACTTTCAGTGTTGACCAATCTCTTGCGGTGTTTTGTGTTTTAAGCCCCCAACGTCGCCTTCCAGGCAGGGATGCCTGGTAGGCACTAGGATTAGGCAATGGTTAGGTGCCTTGGTCGCAGCGCTGCCTTGAAGTCGACGATGGGGGCTTAAAACACCATCGAGCATCTCTTGCGTAGCCAGCAGGAAGCAGCAGACTGCATCAAGATTTGTCAGTCACTAGCCCAAACTAGCCTACATGTCTCATGTAATGATGAATGAATTGTAAAATCCGGCAATTTTTTAAGCGCCGTCAAGACAGCAGCCCTCCTCCTGATGCCTGAAGCAAACGGCCTCGGCTACAAGCCCAAAGTGAGTGAGCTCGGAAAACAGTACTAAACTTAATGTTTTTGAGGTTAATTTGGTTCACGGTAGATTCATGCCACTGACTCAACAAGTCACCTCTACCTTTTCCCATTAGCCCATGTTACAAGTAAAATTCTGGATATATTGTCAGATAAATAACTTGATGTAATTTCATGCATTATCTGGCATTTATGCCACTGAAAGTTCGTGACAACAAGCTTCCTTTGCTAGTCAGCTAGTTAATGTTATCGCTCTAGCCGTTCGCGGTTTTGCGGTACGGTAAACGTTTCGATGGTTACAGCGAGTTGGACCAATCAGAGATGTCGCTGTTAAGTTTAGGATTGTGGGTAGTGTAGTTTTTCTCCATAAGATTGCGGATAAAAACATGTTTTTCTTATAACAAGGTTGATTTCATACAGACTTCTAGCTTCTACAAGAGCAGAAACCTTTGTTTCACAGCAACGTAGCTCGGGGTCAGTCTACCTTGGATGGTTTAGACATTATGGCTGATAATCTGTCTAAATCCTTATGGAGAAAAACCAATGGGATTTTTACTTCCGGAACCGGCTGTGAGCAGGACAGTTGAAGTCAGTTACTGTGACTACCATTTGAAATGATTGACGGGGGAGTCCCCCCTCCCCCTTGACCTTCTCAAAATGGTACTGCACTCGCACAGAGACAGTATTAAGTCAATTAACTTTAAGGTGTAGATAGGCTATAGCATTCAGACTGGATACCTAAACATTGAATGCATACTAAATAATTCATTTTAATGGTTTGTCTGAAAGGGTTAAATCTATAGTAGTATCTTATAATGTGACCGGCTAATTGACAGGATGTGGTGTGCTATAAGCTGTCTTTTCTCCATTTTAACTTCATTTTACAGACGGAGGTGAGACAGACTTACTATAGAGTAAGAAAGCGTCTGTTAATGTTGGCAGCCATTACGCTTGTGGAAACTACAGTGCAACTCATATTGTTTTTCTTCTGTTAATTACAGAAACTGAGTTTTCTTTAAATTAAAATATGTGGCACCGGATTCATCCTTCTGTCGTCAATCTGCACCTGCTACATTAGAAAAAACTGTAATCAACAACTATTTTGATAATCGATTAGTCGGTTTGAGTCATTTTTTAAGACAAAAGTAAAAAAAATTTTGATTCCAGCTTGTTAAATGTGAATATGTTCTAGCGTCTCTCCTCTGTGACAGTAAACTGAATATCTTTGAGTTGTGGACAAAACAATGTTTTGGGAAACACTGATCAACATTTTCTGACATTTTATAGACCAAACAACTAATCGATTAATTGAGAAAATATTCAACAGATTAATCGACTATGAAAATAATCCCAAATCCCTAAACCCTAATCATTATGTACAAGTGCATTGCATTGGAAGCCCTGGATATAAGCCTCCCTCTCTATCTCTCTTAAAGATTTTTGTTCTCTGTTTTTTCATTTAGTAAACTTTATAGATTTCAACCATATTAATCCTTCTTGAGTCCCTTTTAAAATTAACTTAGATTAATGTATGAATTGAATAGTGATTGTGTGACCTATGATGAGGGAACAACCAGTGATACCCTTGGTAGTACCATCAAATGATAGCCTATAGTGATGTCATCAGGATACACATACACCAGTAGGCAGTGGCCCACCTTACCGGGTGACCACAGAATTTATAATTTACCCACCTCTTTTTTTACCACTACACCTCTGTATATATATATATATATATATATATATATATATATATATATATATATATATATATATATATATATATATATATATATTCACAACAGCGCTCTTGGGTTAAAGAAAAAAGGCTCAAAGAATGGCAATTCAGTGTGCTTTCAACCCTTTGTTGAACAGAGAGTGCCTTCTAGTGGGCTCAGAGAATAAAGAAATGGTTAATGAAGCTTAATTTGGACATCATTACCTGTCACTGTTTTATTTATATCTTGGACAGCTTAATGAGCTCCCATCAAAAAAAAAAATCATCATAGGCCATCAAAACAAAAAACAAAACAAAAAATCACACATACACACCAAACATGTGCTATTGTTACAAATGCAAAGAGCTTTCATCTCAGCAGAATAATTAAATTTCCCCACATTTGTTATTGCCAATTGAATTCCATCACTGAGGTAATAGGTGTTAACAGCTGACACAAAGTATATGGCCGTTATTCTCTTTCCCAGAGCCTGCTGAGCACAAACCTAATCATAACGGTGAGAGGAGCATCAGCCAGCGTCTGGCATAATGGAAATACACTAATGAGATAATTATTTCCTTCTCATGCCACTCCCTCCCTTTCACCAACACTCACTATAACCAACGTGGCTAATTATGTTCTGTCTCCAGGAGATTACTGATTCACATTTCTATTACATTCTCTGTCTGACAATAAGGTTTGGCTTTCCGAACATGTTGTAGTAGCTGACCCTGTCACAAGGGGAACATGTAGCCTGAGCCATAATAGCTTTACTCAATCATTGACTGTACACAATTGCATATCAGCTGGTCAGAACCCTCTCTTTTTATTTTAGTTCTGATGAAGAGTACCGTTGAAAGTGTTCTCAAAGGCACTGATAGTGATAGTGCCCCCAGGTAGCACGGGCTGTCCACTGATCACTGGGTTGGTGGTTGTGTCAACACCCTCCTCTGGAGTTGGGCGGGGGGGGGGGGGGGGGGGGCATTTTAGAGGGACATGGTCATTCTAAATCGGGAGATAAAAACCACATATCTAATTAAGAGAAATGTTCTGAAGATACAAATAATAGGGGTAACCTATTTAACCCCTAACCCTAACCCAACAACTGACTTGTAAAAAAGGATAACTTAAAGGGATAGTTAGTGCTATTTATCAGTCTAGATAGTTTTGGTGTGAGTTGCCCAGTGTTGGTGATATCGGCCATAGAAATGTCTGCCTTCTTTCCAATACAATGAACTAGATGGCCCTCAGCTTGTGGGTTAGGGTTAAACCTAACCCTTGCTCAAAACGCCAAAAAATAAATCACAATCCATTTTTTAAGATAATGCACAGCCATGGCTGTGAGCAGGTTCATGTAGGAACTTTCTGTTGAACTACATCCGCTAACAGTATCACCGCACAGAAGGAAGCCTACTCATGGACGAGAGGCTTGTGACTCCGGCGACCCTGAAGGACAAAACACAACAGCATTTCACAAACAGCAAAAGAAAAAAACCACATCGCCATTTGGTGAGACGTATTGGACAAAGATTCCTCTTCGCTGATTGGATGCACTGTCTATCAGTCAGCGGCAAACAGAAGTACCGCTTCTTCTTTTGTTTTTTTAGGTCCTCTGCCAGAAGCCTGGGAGCCTGAGGCTTCAGTGTTCTGTGCTAGTGAAGAAAACCGTGTGAATTAGTATGGCCATCGTGGTAGTGTGTGTGTGTGTGTGTGTGTGTGTGTGTGTGTGTGTGTGTGTGTGTGTGTGTGTGTGTATCTAGCAGGCGATGCAGGTGCAGAAACGCAGAAATAAACAGTCACCATTTTGACAGTTTAATTATGTATCCTTGATCAACAAATGGCTGATCCCAGTTATTACATTTTAATGGAATAGTTTACTGCCCCAGACCACAGAGTGATACAATGTGTGGGTATGATGGGGTTGCCAATCAATACCAATTTCCTTTCATTTCATTTTTAGGATCCTCATTAGCTTGGGTTTGAACAGCAGCTATTCTATCTGTGGTCCAGAGAACAAATGAATAAATGGCATGAGGTCAAAGTGTAAGTTAATAAATATCAGTGGGTCAGTGATCACTTAATGGAATCTAAATGAGATTTCTGCCTTTCAAAGCTCAACACTCTCCGTCATTGTGATGTAGGCAGCTGGACTCCATGGAATAAGGGAAAAAGCTTCCAGTAGTAAGAGTGAGGCTGCATGTTATCTGTAGCTGTCAGGTGTATTTATGCAACATTTACACAGTTTCTTTCTCCTTGGTGTCCTCTTGGACAGACAGAAACACGACACATCACGAATAAAACTGCACAAAGCTCTCAGCTCGTATAGTATGTGTGAAGCAAGTAAGTTGCTTTTATTGTAATTCTTCTCGTTGCAGGCTTGTAAAGAAAAGATCTGAATACAGTGCCTCCGGGGCCGTATAGCCTGGCTACTAAAAACTAAATCGCAAATGAGTATAAGTCTGGAACCTCTCAGTTCATTTTCCATTCGCAAGGGGCATTACTAATGGTGCGGACCAAAATGTCTCTGGGCGCAATTGAATAGACCTACAACCAATCAGAGCAATGAACATGTGCAAGTTAGGCCGATGCATGGTCCGGTTTGAAGCAGGAAAAAAACCCTAACCCTAACCCTTCCTCCATCATATGTCTCATACTGTTTATCCTGCTTTTGTTCATTCTGAACATCAATACCTACATGTACGTGAGATGTTGAATGCATGCACCTATCCCGGGCAGCCCCCTCGAAATATTTCCCTGCTTATCACTAAATGTATTTATGCAATCCTAATTGGGGTCACGGGCAGAGTGAGAAAGTTATCTATTAAAGATAATAAAATAACCGAAAAACCCCTCACAGACGGGCAAAGAGATTTTCATGGTCAGAAAAATAGCAAACTGTCACATGCTGCTGGCTGATGCGTCACCATGATAACAGGTCTTCATTCAGACACTCCTCTGGAAGCGTCCCCTATCCTCGTCTTTTCACATGCTTTGAAACGCTTTCAATGATGAACTCTGATCAATGTGACAGACAAGACACGTAGGACAGTGGAGCTGGAGAAAATAAATAATAATGAACAAAGTTAAAGAACCCTTATATTGCACACGTAGGCTACTTATCTTTATTATTACAACAAACAACCATGAAAATTGTAGTTTCCAGGGGTGTGGGCTCAAGTCACATGACTTGGACTCAAGTCTGACTCAAGTCACAAATTTGAGGACTTTAGAGCAGTGATATTGTGGGGTAACCCTAAGTAAAAGAAAATATGCCACCTTGTGGGTGATTGAAGTGTTTTTTTTCAGTTGTTGACATTTCACACACAAGGACCTTTCTCAAGACATGTAATAGATTTTTTCCCACCTTAAATGTTACGTTTTACCGATCTACATACATATTCCTATTTGTGAACAGACACCATGTGTTCATGCGTGTAAACCAGAGTCTGTGTAACAGGACGCAGCACAGTGGGCATCCCTGCCAGGAATCATTGTCACACCTCTGTGACAGTCTCATGGTCCTCTCTGTTGGGCACAAGGTTCAAGCTCTGTCTCAAATCCCCGTCCTTGCATGCAGTGCTCTGCTGGTACACCACAGGACAAGACACAAGGAGGCCATTGACATTTGACACCAGAGACTGTCCTTCGACATAAGCGGGTCACCATGCACAACTACCTGTTATCACGGAGATGTCCAGAACACAGGACCTGCTTCCTGTATTTACTTTCTTGCTCTGGACCCAGACCCATCTAACCTACAAGGGGAGTGGATGTTCTTGCGTGATTTGTAGTGATGCATTTTGGTATGCTTGGATTTTTCTCCATGTGAAACTAAACAGAAATGCTCCAATCTTACAAACTCATCAACTGATTCAGAGCAAATGAACTATAGGTGTAGTATAGTTGAGTATTTTGTCCATCAATTCTTAACAACACTATTTTACACGAGTAACGTGTGTAAAGTTTACCACAGCCTTGTTGAGAACCTGCAACCTTCAGACAAAACAAATCCAATTTATCTTGTTTAACCAATCTATGAAGAAACTCTGAGTCTAACATCATTAATAATAATAAAAAAATCTCTCCTACACCTTCATTAACTCCTATACCGTATTTCATTTATAAAAGAGCCTGTTTAATGGGTCCCATTTCCTCCTGCATTAGAAATAATAATTAAGTTTGGAATTCATTAAAGATCATTATATTTTCATCCCATGAAAGCAGTTTGAGATGTGTCCTATAAGGACATACAGCGGGACTGCATGACATTTGTTTTTTTATATTTTACTCATCATTAGTCTTAATAGCCAATTCTTTGTTATTGTGGTTGCTTTATTCAGCCAGGATGTAAAGATGGGTGTTTGATAGAAATAAAATACAGAGGCTGCACTTGATGAATACACTTTACAGCTGGCTGGTTCTGTGTGTGAGATGAGCTGGGAAAGATTATTAGCATGACGTGTATGACTTAAGAGTCTACAGTGGCTCTTTGAGGCTGTAATGATCATTGCAAAGAAAACCAAATTGTTAGATGCACAAAAGTTGAGCACCAGAGTTTGTTATTCATCATAAGCAGTTTTGATGAAGTAAAAGGCCAGAGGGTGGGTTTTTTGGTAACCTGACCATGTGACTCCCAATATTCTGGTTGGGATTTATGTAGTGATGGCCAAATGAAGCATCATGAAGCTTCATGAACCATTTCTTTTAAGGTTGCTACACATCGGGCCGATAATTGGCCGTTGGACAGTCTGGCGAGGTCAGTGACTCGAATCTGTTCGGTGTGTTCCATGCCTTCATTTTGGCCGATTTGATATGTATAATTGGCGCGGCGGGCACTGCCGGCAGTCGGACTCAAATGACCCATCTGATTGGTGGAGTGCTAACCCTGAAATGGGGAGCGGAATAAGCACGACTAGAGTCTCTCAAAATCTGAAGAAAATCTTTTAAACTGACCTTTTGTTGATCTGAAATGAAGACAGATTCAGCAACTGCACGGCCTATTTCTCGCTTAAAATGTTTTCAGAAACACGTTTCGGTGAACTATTTTAGTGAAATATGAGATTGTATTCTGAACAAGCCGCCATGACAGTCTGTCTTTGAATTCAGAAACCAGACCTACGTGACGCGTTCGTCCAATCAGCTGCCAGTTTTCATTTTTGGGCGACAATACAGATTAGCGCCGCCTGCTGTTATGGAGACGTATTACGCCTCGTCGCTTTGGTGTGTTCCGAGGCACTTTTTTGACCAACTCGGAGAGACTGATCAGTCCAACTGCTTTTTCTGCCGAGGGTCGGCCGTCTGGTCCGTGTGTCTGGGCCTTTAATTGTCTGAGCCCACTAGATGGCACTCTTGGTTTAAACGGGCTCTCTGTTCAACCCGTTGTTGAACAGAGAGCGCCATCTAGTGGGCTCAGAAAATAAAGAAAATGCTTTGTGAAGCTTCATGAGGCTTTATTTGGCCATCACTAGATTTGGAAACAGTAAACAGTTTGTCACCATCAGAGACTCCAGTTCCACCCCGTCCCTTTATCACAAGGACCACTTAACTGAGTTCAACGATATGGTTAAGGAGGTGAGGGCTCGCTAACGTCTTCTTGTCCAGTAAACACAACCCTAAAGTCCTGTTTCACACCATCAACAACATTTTCACTCCTGCATCTCCTGATGTGCCTGTCTTTTCAAATAATTTCTTAGAGATGTCAGAGCTACCATCATCCCCTCTGCTTCTCATCCTCTCTGCTTCTCTCCTATTTCCCTGCGAGGCCTCACTAATCTGTTGGGCAGTAGGGCAGCTTCCTCAAGATATATTTTACCAATTGAATTGCTTAAAAATGCACTGGGGCCTTTTGGTCGATGCCTGGTCTCTATTATACAGTGGTGGGCTGTCAGGGCCATCAGGGCCTTCTCTGCTGGCCCTGTCAAAATCAAGAATATATTTTTTCATAATTAAATTAATGTGTGTCTAAAAATCAATTACTTTCAGTACGTTACGATTATATTTCCAGAAAGAATATGGTTATTTTTTCTGAGTAGCTGGATTTTCCATGTCATCTTAACGCATCACAGCTCCGTGGACCAGCACTAGTAGCATTGCTAGCCTTTCATTGAAGCTGCCATTTCCCATTTGATTATAACTTTGACTGTGTGTCATCAGCCAATCAAATTTTGATGCGTAGTGACAGAACGCGCTAGGGGCCCAGTGTTGTGTCGGCGCTAGCCCCCGCTGATGTCATCAACAAAGCAACCTTTTAGCGGGTTGTGAGTGAACCAAGAGTGAACTATGGCCGCTGCCTTCACACCTCCTAGCGATCTCCTTCATGTGCCTTTTTCAAGGTGATCGTTTGGAGAGAAGAAAGAAATCATTTTAAGAGGAAGACCTACACCTAAGCTGGATGGGCTGACCAAGGCTGGCAAAGGTTTTGTGCGGCACTTCATTGAGGGTAACTACGACCGCTATGACTGGCTAACAGCTAGCACCGAGCGGAACAAGCTATTTTGCTGGCCGTGTTTGCTTTTTAATACCAGTGAGGGAACATGGAACACCACAGGTTTTAACAGCCTTAATAGCTTCACCAAGGCAGCTGTCAAACAGGCATCCGAGCGACACCTCACAACGGTGGTACATTTGAAGACCTTTGGTGAGTCCAGGGTGGATTTACAACTGGACGAGCAGCAGAGACGAAAGACAAGCCTGCACAATGAGAGAGTGAGAAAAAACCGGGACATACTGAAGCGCCTCGTTAATTGTGTCATCTTTTTGGGACAGCAAGAATTGTCTTTCAGGGGACATGACAAGGGGAAAGAGTCCCTGAATCGAGGTAATTATTTGGAGCTATTATCTCTGCTATCAGAATATGATGCTGACTTGCGACACCACCTTGCCACGGCTACCGTTTTTACGGGAACATCTGGGAAAATTCAAAATGATCTCATAAATGCTGTTGCTGAGGTGCTAAATGATGCCATCAAAAAAGAGATCAACAACACCAAGTTTGTCGCAGTTATGGTGGATGAGACCACAGATTTCAGCAACACTGCACAGCTGTCATTTGTACTTCGGTACGTTACTGACACCGGAGTAAAAGAGAGATTTTTATAGTTTGAGGATGTCACACAAAGAAAACGAGCTAATGATCTAGCAGTTTCAGTACTTGAAGTGTTGGGCAGCTATGATTGCAAAATAAAGTTAGTGGCACAGTGTTATGACGGAGCCGCTGTAATGGCATCGGGACTTAATGGCGTACAGGCGCGCGCGTAAAAGAAGAAATCCCTCAGGCTCTGTTTGTGCACTGTTATGCACACACATTAAATCTTGTGATGTCTCAGGGAGCATCAAAAATACAGGACTGCAAGATTTTTTTTTGCGAATCTAGGAGGATTGTTTTTTTACACGTTCTCCCAAGCGAACAAAACTGCTGGATGAGTTTTGTGAGAGGCGGCCGCCGCGGGTCTCTCAGGTGAGATGGAAGTTCAACTCCAGGTTGGTGGGCACGGTCCACGACAAAAGAGCTGAGCTGGTCGAGCTTTTCCAGCACATCCTCGATCACGCTGAAGATTTTGACCGTGAAACGGTACATTGTGCAGCAGGGCACTTGTCACAGTTGAAAAGCTTTGAGTTCTGTTTTTTTGTCTTTGCTTTCATCGGCATTTTTTACTTTGCTGATGTGCTCTTCGGAATACTGCAAAATAAGAGCTTAGACGTGCAGTTCAGTCTGGTCAGAATTGGGGATTTTTGCCAGAGTCTTGAAGGTGAGCGCACTACAGACAGCTACACACAGCGCTAATCGACAGCATCATCACGCAAATCAGGAATCGATTTGAGGAACACAAGCGACTACTGTTGCATTGCTGGACGCACAGCTGTTTACCAAGTGAAGTATCTGATGATTTACAACTTTGACTTAAGTTTAATTATGCCTGCATATTTTAATTCAAATGTATTCCATACAATAATGTGTTACTGAAGTCATGGTGGGAAGGAGAGGCCCTATACAGGAAAGAGTTCGAGGAGGATACAGATGTGGAGTCTAAGAGAATAACAGGAAAAGGGCCCTAAAACAAACGAGACTCTGTATCTTCTAGTCCATGTATAGGACACTCGTGGTTGACCTTTATCTCAACTCATATATACACCCTCCCACTAAATGCACAGTATATATACCATGTGTTAACTGCAGAACTTCAGAACGACTTATTGGAAGAATTGGGTTGGTTGTTCTCCAAGCTCTCTGCAGGAGTTTGTTAAATTGGTACTGAAAATCTTGAATTAGAATAAAACCTTTTATAATCAAGAACAGTGTCGGCGGATTCCTCTTCATACAGCATCACAGCATTACTATTAAAAGTCACCACACAAGTTCAAGCAGACATTTCCTGAAACAGAGCTGAGGAGCCTGGGCGAGAGCTACGGTGCACAGTTTGACCTGGGCAGACTCAGAGCAGAGCTCAAAGTGATGTACAGCATGACAAACTTTCAGGGAAAGAGTCCAAGTGACCTACTGACATTTCTAAGGAGCACGGGACTTGCAGTCAGCATGTCACAGCTTTATGCCCTCACATGCTTGATCATGACAATACCAGTGTCCACCGCATCAGTTGAGCGCTCTTTCTCAGCTCTCAAGCGCATCAAAACGTATTCACGGAATGCAACCGGACAAACACGACTCTCTGCACTGGCATCTATTGCCATAGAGAAGGAACTGCTCATTCATCTTAAGCAAGATGTGCGACTGCATGAAGAGGTCATTGAACGTTTCATCAGAAAGGATCGGAGGATGGATTTCATTTACAAGTAATGGGTGAGTGTTACTTCTTACTGTTTAGGACAGATAAAGTTATTGCAGGATTTTATTTATATACATTTGTATTGCTGTTGTTTGGGTATAGATGATGATGCTGTGTTAATGTGCCTAAAGCTGTTTAATGCACAGTGGTGTGCATGTGTGGTGTGGTTGTTCGGTTTTTTTCCGGGGGTGTGGGGGGTTGGAGGTCGTTACAGAAGGCCCTGACTGAAAGCCCACGGTACACTACTGCTATTATAAATAGTTCTCTGAAATCTGGTTGTGTCTCAGCTCATTTTAAACATACAGTTATGTTCTTTTGTTTTGAAATGTACTGTTTTTTTCCATTTGTGTTTTATTCTTTTAATTGCTTGTACGTCTTTTTAACAATTTTTCTGACTTTGTTCTAGAAAAGGTGTTGTATTGGGGGACTATATATAGTCCCCCACTGCTCAGTGCTCGGACCCCACCTCTTTAAGTTCAGATCATCCGCCACCATGGTCTGAGCTTCCACTGCTATGCTGACCATGCCCAGCTGTACATCAGCACCAAACTAAAGCCTGCTCCACCCTCGGCCCCTATTCAACTGCCTGCACAACATAACAACATGTATGCCGTCCAACCTTCTCAAACTCAACAGCAACTAACCAGAGCTAATGGTTGTAGCTTCCAAGGCGCTGCTTTGGAAGATTGGAGATATTCATCTGCACATCCCAAGAAGTCTGTGACCTGGCTCTCATTCTGTTTCATGAAACCGAGTTGAGGCTAAATTCAGCCAGGATAACTGGAAAATCCACTATCTAGTTTTTGTCGTTGTTTTGTTCTGTAATGCCATTACAGAACAAAACAATGACAGTATGTCTTCTACTGTAGATTACAGGACATTCCCTCAACATTTCAAATATTTCAATTAAAATTGTTCAAAAGTTAGGTTATGGGCCAGTTTTACTGCAGATCCAAATGTAAAAGGTGCTGAAACTTTGATGGTCTAAACATGAAATTGCCTATAGGTAGGTTTTGTTCAATTTGTTTGGTGGGCCATGGGCAACACAGAAAACCTAAATAGTCAGTCGTCATAAATAATACAGTGGCTGGTTATAAACATGCACCCTGATGGTTGAAAGACACTGTAACTTTGGGTGTTAAGTTCTCGAAAATCATGGCCAGACATGATTTATAGTCTGTCCCTGCTTTGGGCTATTTGATTCAGGTAATAGCAAGATGGCTAAAAGTAATTTCATGGAATTAATGGCAAATGCCTTGAGGGCAGGCACTGCAGCATCTCATTTGAAACATTTTGATACCCCAAAAGACCAAAGAATAGGGGTTACACACCTGCACAGTCCAAGTGAGAGCGTGAATGGACTTCCCTGGATTGTGTCTTATCTTCCACAGCAAACTGTGAATCACAACCTTAATTAGAATGGCCAGTGGCCTTCATTATTAAGGAAGACTGAAGAAGAGTATCATTGTAGCTCAAGTGCTTCCATGTATAATCATCAATTTCCTCTCCAAATGACTGTAACATTAGGCATGGACTGTCTATTAGGCAGAGTGCATTACATACGGCTGATGATAGGTCCCTGGAGCAGTGCTGCTGGCGGCGAATAGAAGTCGCCTTTGTCTCTGGATCTGAGTACAGATAAAGATTTTCTGTGTGTGCATGGGAGAGCAACTGTATTTATGATAGCCTATATGGTAATGAATAGGAATTGCACCATGATTCCTGCTCAACTACCTTTACCATTCTGGAGATTTGACATAATTATACAGCTCTTTCAGATATGCTAATCTGTCCTTTTTTTTCTCCCCTGAGCTATCGTTCATTCTATTTCATGGCTGAGTCCATTTCTTTGCAAAACTGAGCTCAAATTATTTTGTGAAAACTGAGCTGCTATAGAAGGTGCAGGAGGCCAGTGTAAAGTAAAAGCAGAACTCCTGCAAACGAGCTTCTCAGTCTCAGGTAGTGTTGCCCCTTAACCTCCCCCTGTCTGAAAATCAAACACTGCACATCAAACATGGAGTCAAGTAATGACATTACTGATGAGCTTTAAGTATCCTGCTTCATTGAATTTAATTTCCAAACTCCACTCCCTTCTCCATCCAGCTTTGTGTGAGAGTGAGAGGTTTTGTTCTGATTCATAATGTGTGAACACGCACATCTCATGTAGATCTTAGCTTGTGTTTCAGTCTTTGGATCAATGCAAGCCTTGACAGCACTCAAGATACTGTATGTCTGACATTCTGACATTGCTAAAGATATGATTGAAGCAACTGTGGTGTCACACTGCGGCTAGGTTGTCATTGTAATGCCCACACAGAGGGACAATTAAGAGAAGAAGGGTCTTCAACTGCACTGTGGTGGATTATGTTGTGATGGATGCTAACTGACATCATGAGCCCAAAGCATGGGTTTAAATCCCCAACCTGCCTGTTGGAAGTGCTCACTGATTGAGGCATGGCAGATTCAGTGGTTTGGGATATATAGAGGGAAGCACTGTGAGCGTCAACACCGATATCACCAAGACCAAACAGCTGGTGGTTGACCACCGCAGAGTTAGGAGGACCCCTGTCCCTGTTATCATTCAGGGAGAGAAAGGCGAGAGGGTGGACTCTTAAGTCCACTTCAGACCAAAGATTTTCAACCAGACAAAACCGTTTTAGAAAGTTGCAGGGAAAAGTTGCAGCGGTCTGAACCGGCCCGTCTCAGCTCGACTCAAGCCGGCTGATGGTGGCACCTGCGGCTCAGCTGGTCAAGTCGCCAGAGGGTTTAGAGCGTAAGGGACATCACCTGTTTAAACAGCCAATAGCGAAGTTAGCTTCTAAAGTCAGCTATAGTAGCAGCTAACTATAGTAGTAAAATGACACATAATCCATTTTATTTCTATTTTACAAACTGTCAACTGGTTGAAATGGCAGAGTTTTAGACAGAGGCTCAGCAAGCGCCCGCAAACGCGGCAAATGGTTGAGCGTTGAGGAAGCGGCTTTAGAACAAAACAATTAATCACATAAATACAACTTTTTGGCCGGTTCATCACTAGAAATGCAATTGTAGAACATATCTCACTATCACTAACATTATCCACATTCATATTTAGACGCAACAAATTATATCCAGCTACAAAAAGGCCTGAAAGTTGTAAGTTAAACAGAAATACAGAGAGTTGTTGCTCTGGAGATGATACACCATCTTGTCTTGTCACATTGGTGTAAACTGGCAGATTTTAGAACGTTGCAGACCGGCACATTGCAAGTTTCAACTAGTCTGGACTAGGCTTACAGGTACTCTGGGGTTCAAATCAATAAAAAAAATCTGGACTGGTCACACAACACGGACGCATCCTGGGTAGACTCAGATTTGTGTGCAGCAGGCTTCTGATAACCTTTTATCAGGGTGTAGTAGCCAGTGCTTTGTTCTGTGCTGTGGTGTGGTGGGGTGGTGGTATCATGGCTGGTGAGGCCAGCAGACTTACCAAGCTGGTGCCAGCTCTGTGGTCGGGCTTGAACTGGACAGTCTGGTGGAGAGGACCATGAAGTCTTTGACAACTTTTACAACAAAACACTGTTGTTAACCAGCAGTTCAAATCGAATCAAGTTCCCATCTTGCAGTACAAATGGCAGATTTGCACCCAGCAAGAGGCATTACATTTGGCTTTGAACAGTGTTTGTACAGAGTATTGAGCGAAACACTGTTGTTTGCTACCAGTCAATAGAAACTGTTATCATCAGTGGCCACAAAGCCTAATTCAGTGTCAACTGAACAGAACTGATTTTGTACTTTTTAAGCATTTTAATATGACTTCAAGTTATACAGTCTGAAATTAACCAAAACCCCTTTTGTATTGTCTTTCCTAATCGCCCCGCCCCAGCCGAAATACACGCTAATTCCACACCTGATTCTGCCCGTATATAATACAAGTCAAAGGGTGTAAAAATAACCTGTAAAACAATGGGATTCATTAGTGATTGACAGCAGCCAATCAGGAGTTCATTTTAAAGGACAAATCCGGCGCAAACTGAACCTAGGGGTTAATAACACATGTGTACCGAGTCCACCGTTCTCTGGGATTTGTTTTCATGCTAATCGAATGTGACCAGTTTTAGTGCAAACCGCTAACACTAGTCATTGGGGCAGAGAGTAAAGTAAAAAGAAATCGCTATTTCTATACCACTAAAAAGGCTCAAAATAGCACCATGCTTCCACGGTAGCATAATGAGGGTCCCTACATGTAAACTGAAGCATTGAGAACTTTGTAAGTGTACAGACAGTTTATAAAGACAGTACTGTTCACGTATACAAGCGGGCGCCATCTTCGGAAAACAAGATCGATCTCTTCCATCGTCGAACGACGAACGCCGTGTAACCAGTAACATAGCTCAAGCACGGCGTTCATCGTTTGACTGGTCATGACTGTTTTCCCAAGATGGCGCCTGCCTGTATACGTGAACATATCCCAGAGAACAGTCGACTCGGTACACGTGTTATTAACCCCTAGGTTCATTTTGCGCCAGATTTGTCCTTTAATGCAGCAGTTACCCCCCTCCTGCCATCAGTATCCAAGGCTTGAATAGAGACAGGGATGAAGTATTTCTTGTACCTGTTTTTCATGAAAATAGGGGCACCTACGTTTAGGCCAGATGGTAACAACTTGTACTCTGAACTAAGGGGATGGGCACTTTCTGAGCGCATGAGACTTTGCTTGATTAAGCACCTGCTTGTTGAATTTGTGATTTAAACTGAACTGTGCTCCCATTATCTTACTGGTCACCTTCACAATCATAGCTAGGACATTGTTCTCTTTAGTACTAAGGTTGTCATACAAGTACATAATATATAATGAGATGACAGACTCATTAAAAGCTCTACAGAACAGTGTCATTAGAGACTTATCAATCTAGAATTTAGCAAGTGTACTTATGGGAAAAAAAAGGTGTTGCTGGCCTTTTTGACCCAACATTTTAGTATTTGAATCAAATTTCGGGATGTTATCAATCACGGTGCCCTGGTATTTATAATTGGTTTCCATGTCCACTGCCTGACCCTTGACAACACTGCTCTGGGGAGCTGGGGGAAGTCGTCTAAAGTCCATACACATATCTTTTGTTTTAGACAGGGCTGTAGTCAAGACCACCTTCGTCGAGTCCAAGACAAGTCCAAGACCTGGACTAGTCGAGACCAAGTCAAGACCGAGTAAAAAAGGTTTGAGTCTGAGTCAAGACCGAGTCCAGAACAGACACACACACAGACACACACACACACACACACACACACACACACACACACACACACACACACACACACACACACACACACACACACACAGATTGCAGTCAAGGAGCTGGAGCAAAATCAATTTTATTACAGATTATGATTAGCTGAGAAATTCACAAGAACAATCTTTCACAGTATACTCAACAGTACAAGCATTTGTACACCGTTGTATCCTTCAAAAGGCATGATATGTGTGGCTCCATTTCAAACACCACTGCAGGTTGACTGCTTTTAGCAACAGAGGTTGATTGTGGGCGACAATACTGTCGTGGTTAGCTCGCCGAAACTCTACTGCCGAAGTTGCTGGCTATCTCTGCAACGTTAGCTAATGTCCGCTAGCATATATACAGGCTAACTATAGCCAGGTAGTTTTGTGTGTAACGTAACAAAAACCCACCCATCTCGTAGGAGCAAAGCTTAATATTTCATTCAATAAATTTATGGTACAAAAGGAGCACTAACGCCACAGGTCTTATGTTGACAACGTGGACGCAGATATAGGAAACTCTGAAAGCAGTCGTAATATTTACGTAGCAGGCTAGGTTAACGCTGTTGCGCTAACGTTAGCAAACGTCGGCGTAGCGTTAGCTAGCTGTCTAAAAGCCGAACAACATCCCTACCCAAGCTGTGTTTCACTTTCCCTCCAATATTATTGTAAGACCAAAAGCCATATTTGGCAAGACCAGTGGTCGAGACCAAATACCAGCTAGTCCATGGAGGAAAAATGGGGTGGAAAATCTTAGCTCACTAGACCGGTTCCCATTTAATCTCTGAGTTCTGTTAATCAAGAAATCAAGGAGCATAGTTTGTCAACTAGCATGTGTGGCTGCTGGATAGTAATAAAGCTGATGAAAAGTCAACAAAAAGCAGTCTAATGTTGTTCTTGCTACTTTGTAGATCAGAGATCTTCAATGGGGGTCCAGGACCATTAAAACATGATTTATAAAATCATGCCAACAATTATTATTTTAAGAGCTTAGTATTCAATGCACAAAAAAAGGTATGTATACAGTCTTAAGACAGCCCTACACATTATTGTAGGCCCAGTTTAACATGCAACTTAATTGTATAGAAGATATGTAGGGGGTCCCTGATCCGTCTCTCTTTCAGTTAAGGGGTACTTGGTTTAAAACACGTTGGAGACCCCTGTTCTAGGTGTTAAGGAGGTTAAGCATGGTGATGGTAGCATCTTGCACCAGCAAATTAAAAAGAGTCCAGAAGGAATTCAGTTTTAGCTAAGAGCTCTCCTTTAACTAGTTTTTCAAATGGACTTCATAACCAAGGATGTTACGAAGGTTAAGGTAACAGGCCTGGAGTCGTTAGGAGCTTTTTGGTGGTCACCCATGGCAACGGACACCACACTAGACTGCTTCCATAAAGATGGCACCCTCTGCTCACACTATAGGCAGACGGCTACCTATATTATCTGGGCCTGCGCTTTGGTTCTACTTTGAAACCCTTGATCACACTACTCCTCATCAAAGGAGGGATTGAAAGGAGGAGTCGATAAAAGACTATTTCTGAGCTCAGAGAGTTTGTCACTGAAATCACGTCAAATCTCACATTACGCCTGTGCCAACTGCTGCTCTGATTTATAGCCATTAAGTTCTCTATTTCTATTACTCCCTATAATAGTTTTCTGCTGTCCCAGGCTCAGCCCAAATTTTACATCATGAATTGTATCTCAATTTGTGCTTAAACTTCCTTTTTGTTTTTAAAGATACATTTTTGGGCATGTTAGGCCTTTATTATAAAGGACAGCTGAATATGTGAAAGGGGAGAGGGGGGGGAAATGACATGCAGCAAAGGGCCACAGGTCAGAGTTGACCCTTCGGCTGCTGCGACAAGGACTTAGCCTTTGTACATAGGAGGCACGCTCTACTAGGTGAGCTATCCAGGTGCCCCCTGTACTGTTTGTACAGTAGCATTTTAAGCAACGTTGATAATTTGATGAACTCTCCTCCTTGTCCTTTTTTTGCTGCAGTAGTTACCATTTGGCTAATTTTAAGAAGCAGTGCTTGGAATAATGTTCTATATTCTCATTTTACTTACAGATTAGGGCTATTGTCAGTCAACATCATTCCACCATTCTTTGAACTCCAGGCTTACAGGCTTGATATGACACCCCTGCTGTGGTTTACAGAGTATGGAGGCAGTAGTGTTGGTGATATGCATTGTTGTGATCTCTGTCGATGAAATATGTTCTGCTTGTGTGTGCTACATTCCATTAGCGTCTTTGTTTTCTTTGTGCAGGAGTGTGTGTGTGTGTGTGTGTGTGTGTGTTTTCCTTACGTATGCATGTGTGTATATCTCCTCACACTTTGATCAGCTGTGGCAGCAGCGAGCTGACAGGCTGACAGAGGCTTATACACACTGCTGCTGTCATCATTGTCAAGAAAGCAGCAGGAATCACAGTTCCACACTAACAAAACACACGTGTGTGTGTGTGTGTGTGTGTGTGTGTGTGTGTGTGTGTGTGTGTGTGTGTGTGTGTGTGTGTGTGTGTGTTTTGACTTCTAAATGGCAGTAATAGTGTTGGAAAGCAGGAAATGTGGTGTGACTCACACAAAAAGGCAATATGTTAACACTAATAATAGGACAACAAACAGGAACCTGTTGCCATCAGTCGCCCATGCCCAGTACTTATACAACATTAACACATAATGCATTGTATAGTATGATAGAATGGACACAGGGCTATGACACGTGGAGCTGGATTTATTTCTCAGGAGTTGGTGGAAACTAAAGATAAAAGGTCACTGAATAATGGATTTACATTAATCCGGTGCACACAGCACAAATCTAATTTATAACATACATTGGCTCACTGTAGCGCAGTAGCCCACGTAGCTAAGTCCATATTGGATGACTCTGCATCTCATGATTTACGTCCGGTGCCATAGACTTGAATTTCGCTGTACTTATGAGTTCAGAGTAAAGTGTGTCAGTGCTGCTGCCTCAGTAACCGGGGGTGGCCTCTCTCCGGTGGATCCAGCAGCAGGACAGCTCCCCTCTTTATCCATATTGATGCTGAGTGTGGTCATCTGTGACACTCTGTGGTTTAGTTGCAGTGGAGAGTGCTTGTTCCTGTCATCTCACCACTTTAGTGTGCATTGATATTTCTCTCTCTCTCTTCCATCCTCTTGTGTGGTTAAGCCTTGTCCTCTCCTGGCTGCACTGCACAACATGAAACACTACTGGAGCCTGATACGTGACTGTCATTGTGTCTGTGTGTCAAACCAGGGTATTTTCAGAACCAAGGGCATCATTTCCACAGAGATCTGTCCCTTCCTTTTTCAACATACATACATCACATAATCAGTGACGGCTGGTGGTGACACTGGGTAGGTGTGTTAAGGTATTATACCTATCAATAGTTCACGCTGCAGCAAAAGTATATCTCTTTGTGTGAAGTTTACACTTAGTTTCATGATGATACAGGAGTGGCAAACGGAAACAAACTTCTCAGCTCAGCTTGTAAATCAGTCTCCTACATCACGTGGACAGCTGTCTCTGTCTCCCCTGCAGGCTGAGACAGGACACTGCACTACCGCAGGATTTAAACCAAGTTACAGCAACAACACTACATACCTTGTTATAGCAACACCATAGAGATCATTACGTCGCATAGATCATTCCTGCCACATTCCATAAAACAACAATTAATAGCTGTGTGTGAGATAACTTTCTCATTACCTCACACATTACAATATTGCACTATTATGCTACTTACACATTGCTTACTTCATATTTAATATTATACATATTTTATTTTGGTATATATTCTATGTACAGTATGTAAGTTGTAAATTTTACTCTACACTAGTATATACATGTACATTCTTTTTCATCCCTCTAAGTATATATTTTTTCAGTAGTGTTCTGGCATTTTTTATCTTTGCTATCTTATTTTTTTAATCTTATTTATTTTTTCTAATATATTTCTTGTTTTTCTTGTTTTTTTTACGTGCAAATTTCTATTTTTCTCTGTCAGATTTATTCCCTGGGGTCCAGCTGCATGCAGTTCCACAAAAGCCTCCAGTGCAACCACAAAATCCCACCGATGGGCACCCATTTAACAGAGTAACGCTTCTACAAGTACCCTGCACTGATCTTCTCCTTCAGGTCTCCTTCTTGTTAGAGGGGCCCTCCTACAGGGGCCCTCCAGCAAAGTCAAGCAGAACTAACAGATTTTTACAGCTGTTCAAAGTTGAGCGGAACTAAAGCCTGTCTCATTCCGTCTTCACTAAAGGATGACAATGTGTCTATGTCAGATTACATGCTAGCTCACCAAGTAGATTGTACCTTACGAAAGTGCAACTATTTTACTCTTAATACATTTTACACTTCTGTAGTCCTTTGTAAATTTGTAATTTATAAACGCAGTGTTTACATAAGTGGGCTCAGAAAATAAAGTATATTGTTCACAAAGCTTCATGAGGCTTCATTTGGCCATCACTACTGTTTGCCTCTTCCCCGTAAAGAGGTGGTCATTTTTGGACCTGTATTTGTTAAGTTTGTGTCTGTCCCTGTTAAATGAGACACATGTCAGCAAAGGGAAACCTTTGGCCATGTCACATCATTCCACTCACATAAGAGATGACTAACTGTATGGTTTATCCTATGTCAGGGACAGTTTGGTTATTGAAATGAGCAGCGGAACACAAAATGTGTCAGCCACGTTATTGCTGGCACTTTGTTAACGAAGTTAACAACGGCTTTCAGCTGCATGGCTTCCTGTGAAGGCTGCTCCCGTGTGTCCTGCTCATGACTCCTCAGAGATCCCTCCTTAGTCCTCAAGGCACAAATGAGAGCTTTGAGATGGCCTTCAAGATGGCGGACCAGAACGACTTCCTGTTCAAGTGAGGATCAAGGACAAATCCAATAAGAGACTTGGGATGCACCCTGGGAGTTTACAGCCCACTCATGGCAGTTCGTGAAATGGTTACGTTATTGAATATATTGATTCGTGAACAGGACACGTTTTTTTCGTGTGGTAATTACAAATTTTAATTTAATGTATTTAAATGGGGAGAATATTTCGTGATCACAGCACGACAACGGTAGGGAGTATTATGAAAAGCAGAAATTCCGCATAGGGAGGCTGGTCGGGGTGGTGGATGGGTCAAACAATACAGGACTTTCATCCCGGAGACCGGGGATCGCGTCCCGTGTGTGACGGTTCCTTTCCCAGTTCTTCTTTTCCTAACCTCAACCGTCCCGTTGTTGTGGCGTTTCATGTCCCCGTTGTTGCGTGCCACAAAGGCCGTGGATCGTGTCCCTGTGCCCGGGGATCACGTCCCCGTGTGGCGGTCCGTCCCGTTGTTGTCACCGGCGTGTGGCTTTTAATTTTCCCATTGTGGCCGTGTGTGGTGGTCCGTCCTGTTGTTGTCGCCGGCGTGTGGCATTTAATTCCCCCCAGAGCAGCTTGGTGTCATGGCAGTTCGTGAAATGGTAACGTTCGAAAATCGTGACCTGTAGACGAAATAAACGAGAAAATCGTGACCTGTACACAAATCAATAAATCAAAATAACATGAACTGGCGTGAGACTGGGTTGGAGTTTAACAATCATCTGCCCATTCTGGTATAGCAATATAGGCTTAACTTCCTGGCGTGCAAGTGTCAATGCTTCTTCCCTTTCCTCGCTGCTGGAGGCAAGGATTCCTCCAGTCATTGCAGATGCACTGAAGGTTGTGACTTCTTGCAGTTTTTCAAATAATCCTTTTGCTGGATCCATAATTGGCCAGTTCATTTTGTGTGATTGGAAATGCAGGCAGCATGGGATGGACCCAACCGCAGATAAAACAGGAAGATTGCTGCAGTTCAACAATTTATTGTTCATAAATGATCTTACAGGTAGAGAAGTACAGGTACGCGTAGCCAGACAAGCAAAATCAGATTCAGGTCCAAGAGCAGAGTCACATTCAGGTTCAGGTTGTTTAAAATACAGAGTAGGCCTACAATGTACATGAAAAAAAGGATGAAGGAGGGAGTGGGCTGGTATTTTTAGAGCTGGATCTACCAATATGTGCTACAGCAGGGTAGCCGATCATCAGGTCAGGTCTCACTCTTTCACTGATCATCTAGCCAACTTTTTGCAGAAAACACTCCTGGAAGCTCTGCATAGGTATTTACACTATGTGGGGTTAAAATCACAAGATCCTTTGAGATTGGAAAAAAATATAACTGTAGACAATTCAGCAAAAACATGGATAATAAGGACATGTAACTATTGCCCATACTGAGATCTACACCTATGGCAAATAAACAGCTTTAACAGTGAGTTGAACTATTGTGTCAATTATATATATATATATATATATATATATATATATATATATATATATATATATATATATATATATATATATATATATATATTATACTTGCTTCTTCTGTCTTAATCTAAAGACCTTCCCATCAGCTCTCTGTCTGCTCTGACTGCACTAACTCTTCTAACAATGTGTGCGTGGCTAGGGAAAAAGTAGCTCTGCTGCTTTACAGATCTCATTATCTGTGTGTGTGTGTGTGTGTGTGTGTGTGTGTGTGTGTGTGTGTGTGTGTGTGTGTGTGTCCCTTGAGATTAAGCAGTCATGAATCCACGGCATTTATTAGCACAGGATGTGTAGAATTGTGCGCCTATGTAATTAGATACGAGTGTGGTTTCTCATTCAGCAGCCATGGTAATATCAGCCTGAGCGTTATGAAGGGCATGCTAACATTTTCAACTGCCAATCACTAGCCTTGCTAATATTTCTCTTGTGAATAATGGAGGCCATCAGGTACCGGGGCTCTCCTGAATGCCAATGCAAACTGTGGACAAAATGATACGCTGCTAACTGATTATTTGTTATTGCATAATGATGCAGGTGTTTATGTAGTGTGGAAATCCTACATGTATGTATTGAAAGCACACATGTATGTATGTTCACACAAACACACATACACACACAATGGTAAGAGGTTTAAACTGAAGATGAAAGTGTGCAGGTACTCCCTTGGGCCATGTTTCCAGATGCAAAGACGACTGCCCACTCGTATTTACATATTTAATTTACATTTTAAAAGATCCCTTTAATAGAAAACAGTGGACAGAACACATGCGTTTGAGCATTTTGCATATGTTTACCTAATTCCCTCTGGTTCCTCTTGTGGAAATGACGGACAGAGGGAGATGACAGAGAAGAGGAGAGGAGCGTTGTGAGTTGAGGGGAAGAGGGGATGGCAAGGATAAGAGGGAGAGCTGAGGTGGGCTGTAATTAATGTGTTTGTGTCTCTGGAAGCAAAGAAATTCCACTGCAGTTGATCTCACTTGGCACTCCTCCAGAGGACTGGAGATTCTCTCTCTCACACACACACACACACACACACACACACTCACACACATACTAAATGCAAAGAAAAAGGTGTATATTCACGATATTTATGTAACTAAAGGGCACTTTGTGAATTAATCCTAGAGCTTGATTAGTGGGGCTACTTCCTCAAGTATTACATGTCTTAGTATTTCACTGCATATGTTGTATAATTTAATCATAGTACTAGCATTGTATTAATATATTTTAAATTATATACAGTTTTGTAAATGTGTATTTCTGCTATAAAAAAGGTTTCAAAAAAGTATGCTTTAAGGATAATGGGGGTTTCAGTTGAAGTTTTCAATGTTTAAACTGTATTGTATTAATAAGTATTGACTCATTTTCTGGTCTACATATCCCTGCCTCTGCTGAATAATTTGTATCCCCAGTGGGGACAAAATGTACCCCCCCCTCAAAGTGGCCAATGCTTCTGCACCATTAGACCATATATTATATACCTAAAATAGAAGTATTTTAATCAAAGTAAAGCGTTGTAATGTAAACAGTCTATAGTGCCATAGAACGATAAAATCCCAGCAGCAGTTGCTGGTTGTATTTAGCTGCTACAGAGCTCTGGGACACCGGCTACCAGCGGCAGTTGTTTAGCCGCCAATAGGTGACTATGAGCCGGGTACAGGCACCACCAGATGACGGTCCTTTCATAGGCCATGGTAGTGGAGTTTAGCCGGAAAAATTGAGCATCATGCAGCGATGCCAGTTAAGTTTAGGCACCAAAACGACTAGTTAAGTTTAGGAAAAAGATTGTGGTTAAAACACTCCCAAGGAACGAGCAAGTGTTTCCTGAGTGAAAGTATTTTTGTTTTCGCAGCGAAGTGAACTCCGTTCTTTGGCTTGAAAGCGCTGTGTTTTATGTTGACACAATGTTGTGCTATTTAATTCTGAGATTTTTTTCCATTGGATATTGAAGTTCAGAAATAAGTGTTTTGGCATGGCTGGCCGAGTGGCTCTATATCCATAGTATTGAAAGGGGGATTTCATTCTTCAAAAAAAACATCCCCCTCTGCTTTTTTCACAAATTGCACCCTGTAGATATCTTTTTGTAAAATTGGTTAGCTAGTATTTGCATTCTTGGTTCAAAGAAAAAGGCTCAAGAAATGGCAATTCAGTGTGCTTTAACCCTTTGTTGATCAAAGAGTGCCATCTACTGGGCTCAGAGAATAAAAAAAATGCTTCATGAAGCTTCACTAGTGATGACGGACTGGTTACCTCACATATAGTCTCGCATTGCCAGACCTTCCTCCACAGAGCTGCGGAGGAAGGTCTGGTTAGTCCACACAGCATTCCTGTATAGGAGAAAAACATTGGCTCTGCAAAATAGCCTCGTGAAGGAACTTGTTTTGGTGGAACATGTGTACGTTCAAAAGTTGTTTGTCGTACAACAGAAAACTCTGATTGGACAGATAGTCTAGCTAGCTGTCTTGATTTACCCTGCAGAGATCTGAGGAGCAGTTAACCATAGTCCTCAGAAATCCACCGGAGTTTAGAATGCCAACACAAAGAAAGAGGAAGGTAACGGACATCCTGCCGAAAAGAGGGACATCCGGCGGGATTTCCAGTGGCAACGGAACAATCCCGGAAGTGGAACGTCGTCGATATAGACTACCTCACATACAGATGACCTCAGTGTTTTACTGTTTGGGGGCATGACAGGAAGTAGTAAGGTGAAATGCATCACAGACAGACAGGGTTTTGTTGCTAAATAAAATGGCCAATTAAGTTATATAATTATTATTCAGCTGTTTTCGTGGAATCATAGCATTTACTTGAGGCCCAGTAGCAAATAGACAGTTAGTAAAGTCTGTATTATTAAAGATTTTTGTTGTTTTGGCCATCATTTAATCAGTAATCATATCATTGTACTAACCAAGGATTTTTATTCATCATGTTCCAAGACCTCAGCAATTTTATAATGTTATAACACTACATAAATATAATACATGTTGTATTAAATAGAATAATCATTTAATTTCATTTGTAATAAAAACTAAAATTGTAAATAAAAAAGCGTAATTTGATGTATCCCTAACTTCACCCCCAGTGATTTGTAAGAAAACTCCAGAACGGCCACACGATATTACATTCTGTGATACTTGTCCACACTACAGCGGATACATTTGAAAACACATAACGTTCGTCTTTTCTGGCCCTAAATGTCAGTCAAGCATTGTTGTGTGGACAGAATTAACCATTTTTTAAAGACATGCTCAATAGTTCTGCATCATAGATACTTATATAATCCCACAGTCATGTACTGTACGTTTGTTAAATATGAAGCTAGATCTTGATGGCTGGCTGAGCTTAGCATAAAGACTGGAAGCAGGGGAAACAGCTGGCCTGGCTCTGTCTGCCTACCAAAAACCTGCTTACCAACACCTCTGAGGCGCAGTAATGGTATATGATTTGTTTAATCTATACACAAACAGGAGTGTAAAAATGATGTATAGGATGATGAAAAAACTCCAGGAAGTCTTTCAGCTGTCGTCAAGAAATAGTTCCAGCATGTTAAACCAAGATGTGTTGTTTTCTGTCTGTGAACAGATGGATCAAACAAGATCTGAAGTGTTAATTATATGTAACTCAGAATTTGGTCTGTCGAATCATATTTGCCTGTTCAACACAAATATTCGACTATTCGTTCCTTTTTTTCCTCAGGTATTCAGTATCAGGCAACGCTTTATTGAACTGACAGATTTTTAAATTGGGTTTGGCGGGATGTTTAGGGTGACAAAGACGTTCATGTAATAAAGAAAACGAGCAAAGCTAGCCCTCTGAGTGAATGTGTGCTAACCGCTGTAGCCGAGGGTAATAAATCAAAAACACGGAGGCTTCGTAATCTGTCATATTGATAACGGCAGCGCATAGCGCTAGCTTCACTCCTTCTGTGTCTGCCCTTCACAATAAAAGCCCAACCTAAATTCCCTCAGAGCATTTCAGTTACTCTATAAAATGGCTTACTATTTTGCCAAAACTAGATATCAAACAAGCTACTACGTTGCTGTGAGCTGTGAATTCACCACTTCTAAGAAGAAGGCAGAAGATAACGTCATGTCGGAGCCTCTCTTCCTTCATGTCACCCAGCCTTGCCCTGGGTCCGGTTCCACAGCCGCCTGGACCCGTCGCTGACATCTTCACCGAGCCGACGGGACAACTGGACGTATCTCCATACTGGGCAGGGACATCAGAGTGTTATCGATCCACATCTAGCGCTCAGAAAGAACACTAAACGTTCAGAAAACTACATGAGAACAATAGAAGCTGTTATTGTGGCATTAATATGGACATGGCCACATTAATGCTGAAGAGAAGAGAAGTTTTCCATTTGGATCTCACTTTGCTGTTATCGTGTGTGTGTGTGTGTGTGTGTGTGTGTGTGTGTGTGTGTGTGTGTGTGTGTGTGTGTGTTAGAGAAGGTGTGAGATTAGCTATAAAGAATAAGCCCATTTAAGAACACCATCACCTCTGCCAGCCACGCTACTTAGACACACACACATACACACACTCACACACAAACACACACAGCTGCATACATCTCATACATACAGGCTCATACATTCACTCACACAAATGCGCACCTGGTCCAGAGTGGTTTTTCAGTATTAATTAATGTATGAGTCTGTCACTGTGAGACATATGCACCTGTGTGTGTGTGTGTGTGTGTGTGTGTGTGTGTGTGTGTGTGTGTGTGTGTGTGTGTGTGTGTGTGTGTGGTACATGCTTATTCATTGTACTGCAGTACCAACAGATGTATTAAATAGTAAATTAATGTCACTTAAAGGAGAATTCCGGACAATTTTTACGTTAATCTTGATCGCTATAGCTACGCAAGTACTTTCAAAAGAAAAAAACCTGACCCAAATCAGTGCAGGCAACACGGAGTAGCTGCAGCTACGTACTACAAGCGTCCCCTGAGCTAAAACGGCAGTTGTCGGGGCAGGTTTTAGTGTGCCTTTGTGCCTCTTAACAGACACAAAATGCAATTAATATGTCTGTGCCACATGAACAGGGCTCTTACGTGTCAACAACATGCGTTTTCAACTCAGACATTGTTTAAATTCACCTACCCTGGTCCCTGTCTCGATCCTGCCGGCAGCTAGCTTGCCCTGCTAGCTGATAGCCATTAGCCGTTAGCTGCTAGCTGCCGTCCGGTGAGCGTATTCAGACAGGCTTCTGTGATAATCATCCCAATAACAATCCACGGAGCGGCGGCGGTGTGGCTATGTCCTCCAGAGAACAGGTTATGTCATGTCTTGAAGTTTATTCCCCCCTAAAAAAAACAGTAGTGCGGTAGTAGCTGTTAGCTGCTAGCTGCCCTCCGGTGAGTGTATTCATTATTCATTCATTATTATTGGAAGTCCAAGTTGAGTCGCAAGTCTTTGAGCTCAAGTCCAAGTCAAGTCTCAAGTCTTTGAGCTCAAGTCCAAGTCAAGTCTCTGGCCATCTGCTCTGTCCCTAACATTGTTAGATGTTACATGTCCTGTAGCTACCATCCATACAGTACAGTATCAAAATCAGTTGTAGGATAACTTTATGGGGTCTACTGCAATGCAGGCTGAAGAAACACAAATTAAGGACTGTTTCAATTTCATAACTGTATTTTTCAACATTTTGGTATCTGCACCAACGAATACATGTTTGTTCGTGTTACAAACTGGCTGTAAAGCCCAACCTCATCATGCATTACATTTTTCAGTGTTCAAAGTGTGAGGGAAACATCTGTATTGAAAGTTAATACACAACAAACATGTGAGAACTGATACTTTCCGTATTGCTATTTAACAACAACCTGGTGAAACATTAACCTAAGTCTGTCACATCATATGGATACAACTATAAAGATACAATTTGCCTGTTCCCAGCATTAGCACAACACTTTGCGATGGTTAGCTTGTTACCTGTGACGATATATGCTAAATGTAACGTCTCTTTCATATTAGCAAGCAACTGACCTATGGGTGCGTTTTGAGATGTCTGATGAAGTTCGACGTTGTTGATCCGGCATCATTTATCTTGGTGCCACACACCTTGCATGTAGCTGTTCGCCTACTGCCACTGTTTACGAAGTTATTGAAAGCAAAACTAATGACAAAAGGCACAACTCCGGGAGGACTTGGTGTCGCATCGTCAATGCATTTATTTGAGTGCGCGCACATAAGGCATGGCACATGTGTTACATTGCACATGCAATGGGGACATGCAGCTCGTCATACGTTTCCCCAACGTATATGCACCAATAAAAGAAAATAGAAATACATGAATGAATTTAGATTTAAAAAGCAATAATTGCAGGAAAACGGGTTGTTGACGAGTCTCGAAGCTCGAGTCCGAGTCAAGTCTGAAGTCTTTTGGGTCGAGTCGCAAGTCAAGTCTGAAGTCAGCTGTTTGTGCGACTTAAGTGCGACTCGAGTCCCCATCTCAGTGTTTTATTTCACGTTGTTTGATTTGTTCTTATTGAGGCATTTTCAATCTTCCATATGTACCAACTTTTCTCCATTTGATCTTTTCAGCTTTGTTTCTGATTCCTTTTAGAGTTTAAATGACTGTGGAATATTATGAAATTGCCTTGTGTATGAATTGTGCTATAAATAATTGAATTTGACCTTGTAATGTTGATGCCAATGAAGCGGACACTCTATCACACAACTCAACTGCACAGTCATGCTCACACTCAACATGCTTGGAGCAGGAAACGTGCGGTGTAATGCAACAAAGAAGCGTAGTGTAACTATGATAGTGGACAGACTAATCGGTTCTCATTTGGTATGCTTGGAACTGTCCTAAACTGCAGGCTGTCTGGAGGAGAGAGGACATGTATCTTGAACCATGTATAATGTATACTGTATATGCAGAAAAATAAATTCTGTAAGACTTTAAACAAAACTAATAGTAAAGGACTCAAAACAAGGCCTGTGTGTGTGTGTGTGTGTGTGTGTGTGTGTGTGTGTGTGTGTGTGTGTGTTTGTGTGTGAGAGAGAGACAGTGGGAAGATAAAGAAAGAAAATGTTTCTAAACTGTAAGAGCAAGAGGGAAGGAGGTCAACAATAATGAGGCATCGCCCACCATCACAATGGGCTCTCTTTGTTATTTTGATTGGCATCAGAAGATGAAGATATTTATTTTTACAGCAAATTCTCACATATCGCTTGGCTCTGCGTCTTAGAGAAAGAATGTGTCAGTTAGGCAGACATAAACCGAGTTTTAGGACATGAACTGATTCACTGTACAGCTGCACACAATAACTGATATTTTGAAGTTTATGTTTGTTGAACAAGTTCATTGCCAATTCCCAGGCATACACCACCTCTCTGCTCTGCAGGAGTCTTCTGATCACTGCATGTTGAGTTGAAAGGTCCCTGTAATAATCGTTCTGAAGGAAAGTTCTGTTTAAACCGTGCTTCTGACTAACTGGTTGGTACCTGTTAACATTACTTTGTGCTCCTCACTGTCCCTGTAGGTAGTGAATATGGAACCTCGCCTGCAAACGGCTTTGAGTCATTGCTTCAAGATATGTTTAGTGATTCTTATACTTTTTTTTTTCAATAAAGGACTGTTCGTTATTTATTTAAGGGGCCACCGGAAGAGTTCTGGGACCTTTAATCAAAATAGACCTGACCCTCCCTTCACCAGCAATACATTTTGCATGACCCTCCAAAATGATTGGGAGAAAAGGGATGACCCTCCCCAACAATTTATTGTACTGGTTTGCGCTTGGCAAAGAAGTACATTTCCCCATAGTTTTTTTTCACATACATGACATACATGACTAAACCTCTGAATTCTCATCTTACGCATCACACTCCTCTGTTATGGTGTGGTGGCCATTTCAGTGCATTTACTCACTAACATTGTTGTGGAAACACAATAACCATGGAAACTAAATGCACACTTCCTGCATTACTGCAAATATTAAATTACTCATCTAGTGAACTAGTATTCACATGAAATAAAACAATAAAACATTGAGACCATTCAGCAAAGAACACTGGGTAATTCAACACTGGTTGCTATGGACTCGTCACTAGGCTTCCTCAGTCATTGTATATTTTAGTCTAGGTAAGCTTGCCGAAGCTCAACATTATCCAAAACTCCATTTCTCAGATGAGCGTCAATTTGGGAGCTTGCATGCTACCACTCCTTCCTTCTCAAATGCCTTGAAAAGGCTGTCGTTTGCACATTTTCACAAATAATCAGAAATAATCACTGGGACTGAAAGGATATACCTCCCGTCTCATGCCTTCCCGGCTGCCAGCTGTCCGCACTTTTCAAAATAAAAGCTTGCGTCTGGTCAGCTATGTTTTCGTATGGTGTTTTGGATGTTTTTGAACTAAACAGTATGGCAATCATGCTAATGAATGAAATAATTTCAGCAGATGTCTTAGTTACAACACGATTGAGCTAGCAAAGCAGTTTTATGTTTATATGTGGGAGCGGGATTTATTCAGTTTGGGAAATCCCAAATCCTCAAAGCTACAGGTCTGGCTGACTAAAGGAGGGAGGGACCCATCTGCTAGCGATAGGGGCCGAGACTGAGAGAGCTACGTGGAGCTACATGGATAAATACACACCAAACAAGCCACTTTGAAATTTTGCTCTTCTCATGAATACAAAAGTTGGGTGACCCTCCTCCCTAGACTGAAACAAATTGGATGACCCTGCCATCAACAAAGAATAAAAACACATTACCCTCCCCTATTTTCCTCCGGTGGTCCATTCCATAAATACCGAACGGTCCCTAACACACAGGCTTCGAAATATTGTTTCATCAAAGTACCGCACAAAACATTTTCGGTAGAAAAAAAAAAGCCTATCTACAGTGCCTTGCGAAAGTATTCGGCCCCCTTGAACTTTTCGACCTTTTGCCACATTTCAGGCTTCAAACATAAAGATATAAAACTGTAATTTTTTGTGAAGAATCAACAACAAGTGGGACACAATCATGAAGTGGAACGAAATTTATTGGATATTTCAAACTGTTTTAACAGATAAAAAACTGAAAAATTGGGCGTGCAAAATTATTCAGCCCCCTTAAGTTAATACTTTGTAGCGCCACCTTTTGCTGCGATTACAGCTGTAAGTCACTTGGGGTATGTCTATCAGTTTTGCACATCGAGAGACTGACATTTTTGCCCATTCCTCCTTGCAAAACAGCTGGAGCTCAGTGAGGTTGGATGGAGAGCGTTTGTGAACAGCAGTTTTCAGTTCTTTCCACAGATTCTCGATTGGATTCAGGTCTGGACTTTGACTTGGCCATTCTAACACCTGGATATGTTTATTTGTGAACCATTCCATTGTAGATTTTGCTTTATGTTTTGGATCATTGTCTTGTTGGAAGACAAATCTCCGTCCCAGTCTCAGGTCTTTTGCAGACTCCATCAGGTTTTCTTCCAGAATGGTCCTGTATTTGGCTCCATCCATCGTCCCATCAATTTTAACCATCTTCCCTGTCCCTGCTGAAGAAAAGCAGACCCAAACCATGATGCTGCCACCACCATGTTTGACAGTGGGGATGGTGTGTTCAGGGTGATGAGCTGTGTTGCTTTTACGCCAAACATAACGTTTTGCATTGTTGCCAAAAGTTTGATTTTGGTTTCATCTGACCAGAGCACCTTCTTCCACATGTTTGGTGTGTCTCCCAGGTGGCTTGTGGCAAACTTTAAACAACACTTTTTACGGATATCTTTAAGAAATGGCTTTCTTCTTGCCACTCTTCCATAAAGGCCAGATTTGTGCAGTATACGACTGATTGTTGTCCTATGGACAGAGTCTCCCACCTCAGCTGTAGATCTCTGCAGGTCATCCAGAGTGATCATGGGCCTCTTGGCTGCATCTCTGATCAGTCTTCTCCTTGTATGAGCTGAAAGTTTACAGGGACGGCCGGGTCTTTGTAGATTTGCAGTGGTCCATTTCAATATTATCGCTTGCACAGTGCTCCTTGGGATGTTTAAAGCTTGGGAAATCTTTTTATATCCAAATCCGGCTTTAAACTTCTCCACAACAGTATCTGGGACCTGCCTGGTGTGTTCCTTGTTCTTCATGATGCTCTCTGCTCTTTAAACGGACCTCTGAGACTATCACAGAGCAGGTGCATTCATACGGAGACTTGATTACACACAGGTGGATTCTATTTTTCATCATTAGTCATTTAGGTCAACATTGGATCATTCAGAGATCCTCACTGAACTTCTGGAGAGAGTTTGCTGCACTGAAAGTAAAGGGGCTGAATAATTTTGCACGTCCAATTTTTCAGTTTTTTATCTGTTAAAAAAGTTTGAAATATCCAATAAATTTCGTTCCACTTTATGATTGTGTCCCTCTTGTTGTTGATTCTTCACAAAAAATTACAGTTTTATATCTTTATGTTTGAAGCCTGAAATGTGGCAAAAGGTCGAAAAGTTCAAGGGGGCCGAATACTTTCGCAAGGCACTGTATATAAAGAGGCGCTGCACCATCAGTGTCTTATTTACATAACAACGATACTTTAACTGAAACCCTTCAATGCTACATTACAAATGTTTAGAATCACTAACTTCATTAATTA
Organism: Zingel zingel; assembly: GCA_023566125.1. Taxonomy (NCBI): domain Eukaryota; kingdom Metazoa; phylum Chordata; class Actinopteri; order Perciformes; family Percidae; genus Zingel; species Zingel zingel. Next base: position 5,444,693 of record CM042322.1, read on the forward strand.
CATAGTGTATTATTAATTAAGGAATTCATGACTAGTGGTTCAACAGTGGTTCAGAAACAAGGCTGATGATGCTAACGGGTTACAATCTGTAACTAACATGTTCATTCATCCACAAACAAAGAGAAAAACTAAACATTCAAAGATCTTTTCCCTTTCCTCTGAGGCATTCACCAGGATATCAGCTGGGGGCAGGAAGAGAAGTCATTAGGCTTGTTCAAGAGGAGCTGCACCTCGCCTGATCTGTAATCTGTACGGATTTAGTCTCTCTGACTTCTAAACATAACAATCAGCCACTTAACGTATTCTGTACAGAAAAGACGTTTAATTTCCTCCTCTCTCCTCACATTGTTTCCTGCATCTCTCCTTGTGTCGTCAGTGGGAGGGACTAAGATTAAAGGGAAAGACACAAGTGAGTAAATATGGCTGCAGTTAAAGGTACTACTGTATGTGCAGTTTTTTTTACATGTATTCAACGCTTTGTATTGTCAATGTGTGAATGGATTGTAACGTAACTTCCAAACTTTCTGCCACATGGCATTGTTTTGTCATTGATTACATGCCACTTTCAAACAGAGTAATATAATAGAGACCTTATTTATTGATATTGATTGATTTCAATATCGATCGATCCAACACCAAAGATTCTTTTGTACCTTAAAATAATGTTTCCAAAATCGTTTCAGTGGTTCATCAACTCGTTCGAATGAGACATGGTAACAGTAATGGACAATTCCTCTTCCAACCTGTAGGGGGACCGAAGAGGAAAAGTAATTGGTGTTGCATTAACTATAAATAGTGTTGCCTACTATAAAGGTGCCAAGTGCCAAGTAGCTAATGCTAATGCTTGGTCTATAATGTTAGCTAATTATTGGTGGTTAACATAAGATTACTAAATATGTAATGTAGCTCCTCAGCAAGTGAAGTTCCCAAGTCTTGCTTCTCAACAACGCAACAAAACAAAAAGAGCACAAGCAAACAAATCAGCACAGGGAGAGCAGCAGTCAGCTGGAAAAAACAAAAATTCCAAAACCAGAGAGATAATACGAAGGTCGGGGAAGACCGTCTACAAATCAATCAAAGTATTGGGAGATGGAGTGTCCTAGGTGTCCCTATTGTGTGTTATATAGAATTACCTTTTTTATTGTTATTATTGTGCACTGTATACAAGCCCAGGGTCAACAGGTGGAAATGAGTAGCTCAGCCGCTTGTAGAGCTTTTTATCTCCCAAAAAGCAGATAACCACAGGTTCTCATTAATCTTATGAGGGACACTTATGTTGTGTTATTTAAACAAACAATCCGTCAACGAGGAAATAATAGCCTCTTGTCTATGAGGCCGGTGTGTTGCTAGAGCTGCAGGCAGCTGACAGTGGTCTGTGAGGGGGACTGGCCCAGGGGAGGATTGGCCCAGGGGAGGACTGGCCCAGGGGAGGATTGGCCCAGGGGAGGATTGGCCCAGGGGAGGACTGGCCCAGTAGAGGACTGGCCCAGTAGAGGACTGGCTGGCCAACAGGCCGCCCCGCAGGCACTCGCTGGTTGTAGTGCCAGTTTGTAGTGCTTTTTAATTCTGAAGCAAATTTGGAGCAAATTGTCAATTTGCCATCGTATCTCGTAAAACTGCCTAATTCAAAATTTACACAGTTGATTTCTCACCTAAAAAGTTCTCAGAAGTGAATTTAGTAATAATTGTAAAAATCGTCCCATTGTTGGTTGTCTCTGTTCCAGAATCCCGATCCTTGCTTGAATGCCAAAATGAATGCTGGCAGTAGCGTTTTTTGGCACGGGCGAAGCAGGCAGCTGCCCGGGGCGGCATTTTTTCATGACACATGGGAGGCGGCACGAGCACTGAAAAATATCCTTGAAGCGGTTTTCTACTGTATTATCTATCATTTCACTGTGTGGGGAATTGGCCAATTGGCGCCCCTGCTTGCTGAGAATGTACCGTGCACACTGCACAGAGAGGCTGTGTGAGAAGGGAAAAGGGGAGGGGGAGCGGGGGACAGTTCACCTCTGGATCGAACAGGTTGCTGGACATAGGCGCCGATATCGTTGGTGCTCCGCTAATATTGAGCACCCACGAAGCTGATCGCGGTTATGTGTCAGTTAAACTTTTCATCTCCAATCCTATCCTGAGTTGAAAGATAGCCTACTTTACGGCTTTATTTTCGAGTTAATAGGCCTGTGTGTGTGTGTGTGTCTATATATATATATATATATATATATATATATATATATATATATATATATATATATATATATATATATATATATATATAACAACATAAGTGAAAGAGAAAATTATATTTCTCAATTGCACAAATCCTTCATTAGAACATTTCAAAAACACACTATTGCAATTACAACAGGAAACACATTTTTTAAGTTGCACAATCTCCACCTCCAACATTTTCAAAAGACAACTGACACAATTCTGCATAAAATATGACAGTATAAGTCATCAGAACCTATACTGGGGGGGGGGGGGGGCTCGAAGGGGGTCTCGCCCTGGGTGTAATTCAATGTAGAACCTCCACTGAATGCCACTGATACGGGTCTGCCAAGTTAGCAACTGATGCATCTTTGGTAAAATGGGCATCCGGAATTTGAACTGTTCTTGGCAGAACTTGTGTATTGGGACAGTACTTTGGCCACATAAGATACCGTTTCACAAGAATGCAGACTGAGATAGGCCCATAGTACATCTATGTATTACGTAACTTTCTTCTAGATGCACTTAGGAATTATCTGGGACAGCCACAGCACAACACTGCACAGCCCAGCGACTCTCCTACTGGGGAAGGGAGTCAGGGATAGACCCTTCATCTGCTACTCCATCACTGCCTGCAGCAGCTTGATTGTTAATTGTAAAATTGAGTCATTACTGTAAATCACAGTTGTGTACTTATTTGTATTTATTACCAACAATGTGTTATGTGTTTCTGAGCAACATAAACAATGCATGCATCTTTGTCGTTGCCTGCAGGTATACCAGTGACCAAATTTGAAGTTGATCAGATGAAATCTCTAGGAGGAGTTTGTTAAAGTACGACATGTGGAAATGGCCAAAATCGCACTAATTTCGAACTTTCAATTAAAAATGGCGGACTTCCTGTTGGGTTTAGGGTATGTCTCCAATAATGTTTTTTGTACGTCTTGATATGCTACATTTGTGTACCAAGTTTTGTGAGTCTACGTTAAACATACTGCAGGGGCTCAATTATTTAAATTTTGTAGGGGGCGCTAGCGAGCCAATTTTGTGCGCCTATTCCCGAAACCCTTAAAATACGTAAATATTCACCAGAATTGATGCGACCGCCAATTTTGGTGAGTTTCTGAGTATGTTAAGTCCCTCAAAAGGTTCATTTGCCGGAAGAAAGAAGAATTCCTTCGGTTTTAATAGGGCCTTCGCTGCTGTCAGCACTCGAGCCCTAATAATATATACTATACTTATTTTGCCTTGTATTATGGCAGGAGAAGACATATTTAGCTGCTAGCCATGCCGTACTTTTATCTCCCCCTAATAAAAAAGGAAGCTTTTTGCCCTCAGTGTAGGCAGTGAAGCTTGGTATGTATTTTTCAAATTTTGAAAGTATTTGGTTCGTAAGTCTTTATATTTAATATTTAATATTCTCTCTCTCTCTCTCTCTCTCTCTCTCTCTCTCTCTTTCTGAATAGACAGCGCGTGTGCGAACCCTGCTATAGGCGGTTCTTGTGCGTAGTATGAAATAGAATCCCTACATCTGTACAGCTATAGCCTGGATGCCAGCCAAACTTAGCCCCGCCCACAACATTTGAGGTCGGGAAGTTGGGTCTGGACTTGATCCGTTGTGGAGTAACTATGCTCGAACTAGAGGTGTTCGGACCTATCAAATTGTCAGGGCGGGCTTTATACGATGACGGACAGATGATCAACAGTAACGTAATCAACCACGTCACCAAAGAGCGCTTGGGTTGAATTTGTTTACAACAAAGATGGCTGCCGCTGGAGATTTGAGATGTGTAGATTCCGCCATTGCGTCTGTTATAGAAGATATTGACAGCGCATTCATTTTAAAAGAGGAACAGAGAACCGCGATCAAGGCATTTGTCGATCGGAAAGATGTTTTTCCCGTCCTTCCTACAGGATTCGACAAAAGTTTAATTAATCAGCTGGCCCCGATGGTCGCTAAGAAGATGGGGCGCACTGATTGGTTGTAGGTCTATCCAATTGAGTGCAGAGGCATTTTCTTTCCTGGTTCGGATGAAACACTTCCTATAATCACAGCCCAATTGAGCGGTATCAGACTCATATTCTGACTAGAATCTGAGTATGACGACGTCAGGCTAGTGCAGCTAGAGCACAGCCTGCAATGAGTCAGTCCAGTAAGGGAGCACCTATTGACCCTGCTGATTGGCGAGCCCTGTTGGATAATGTGAGAACAGTTTGTCAGCAGAGGTCCCAATGACTTAAAAGACGGTTTTACTTTTCAAACCACATCTTTCATAGGAAACTAATGAATGGGAAAACAATGAAGAACAGCTGGCTTTGCCTTCTGAGAAACACAATAGCATTTACTGCTTTGGCAGCCACAGAGGAAATACAAGCTGATCACCACAGGACTCGACAACTGGAAGAACTGTACTACTTCACCAAAAATGCACGAGGAAAGTCCAGGACATGGTACACACATTGTTCTGTATGCAATGTAATATTTGTAATTGAAGTGCAGGGCCCTTAACACATTATTGGTTGATTTGATTCATGATTTGTAAAACTGCATCACTTGCATTTATTTTCTTGTGTGCAATACTTTAAGAGTGCAGGTTACTTTCACACTTGCTTTAGTTTTTGGTCAATAATAGGATTTTGTCCTGAACAGATTTCAGCCCTCGGTTGTTATTTTCTCCCACAGATCAATTTCTGAGCTTTCTCCTCCAGGTCAGTTGCATGCAGTATGTCTCTGGGAGCTTGAGTCACGGCTTTCATAGATAATCAACACAATCCTTTCCAAATGCTTTGAATTTCGCAGGACCCCCCCACCCCCTGTATGATTCCATTTGTTTTTCCATGAGCTATGTTCAGAATAAATCTCCTGTTGCACTTTTACATGAAACTGTGGTGGAAGTAACGCCTGTTTCCCTGAAACATTATTTATTGTCTCCCCTAAGCAGTTTTCAATAGCTGTTGTCTTGTGTACCAACTAAGGAAATCACCATAATTGGAAGAGGTCAAGCTCCTGATCCACTGCTGGCTCCCTCCTTAACAATAAATATCCTGATCAAGTTTGATTCGTTGTTGTCTCTAGTCCGTCTTTTTATCCCCTGGAGGATTCTCTCTCTCTCTCTCTCTCTCTCTCTCTCTCTCTCTCTCTCTCTCTCTCTGCACACACCAAGTCAATCCTGCACCTCCTCCACCTGTTCTCAGGTATCCTTAAGCTCTTTTACATCTCGACCCTGATCGGTAAAAGTTTTGATCCGGAAAACTCTTTAAAAAGTAATTCCTCAAGATTTCTAACTTTCCGTCTCACGCTCTTAAGTTTGTTTTAGCTGTTTCTGTCCCACTTTCTGTGATGGCTATGTGACAGTTCATGACTTCATAGCCAGTCAATCATTGTGATATCTGTGTTTTATTTAGTTAAGAGTTGAAAGAGCTTTTCACTCACGCTGCCATGTGCCTTCACGATAAACCTAAATATAGGTCGGAAATTCTGCTTGGACTAACGACTTCTGGGAACGTTTTCCCGTGGGAGGACAGTCTCGAAGTATCCCGTGGCAACTAGAAAGGCATGCCTTACCCTCAGTCAGAATCCCTTTTTTTTATAGTATTGGGTCTAATGATGAGAATGTGTGTGTGTGGTCTGTGCTGCAGCAGATGCTCCCAGCAGTTTAGTGTGTGTGTGCTAATGACTTCAGCACAGTCGTGATTGGATAACAACATTTCTGAATAATAGCTACAGCCCTGACAAGAGCTGCTATTGTTCATCAGGCCACACCTGTACATGGGTGTGTTTGGGAGTGTTGGCATGTGCCATCATGGGTGAGTGTATGGGCCCTAAAATGTGTGTGTCTATGTGTGTGTGTGTGTGTGTGTCTACATTTCCCCTGCTCTGTTATAAGAGAATAAGGGTGCAACATTAGTGCTGCCTTATTATAGTGTATTTGTGTGTCTGTGTGTGTGTGTGTGTGTGTGTATTCTTGTTTAACTTAATTTGTGGGGTCCAAAAACCGGGAGTCCAGTATACTTGTGGGGTCCGGACAGCTTTGTGGGGCCAAAATGCTGAACCCCACAAGGTTGAAGGGCTGTTTGAGGGTCAATACTTGGTTTTAGGATTAGGGTTAGAATTAGGTTATGGTTAGGGTGAGGGTAAGGGTTAAGGTTAGGCATTTAGTTGTGATGGTTAAGGTTAGGGTAAGGGGCTAGGGAATGCATTATGTCAATGACGGGTCCCCACAAAGATAATGAGACGCACTGTGTGTGTGTGTGTGTGTGTGTGTGTGTGTGTGTGTGTGTGTGTGTGTGTGTGTGTGTGTGTGTGTGTGTGTGTGTGTGTGCTCTTACCTGGCTGTGAGAGTGTGAATTAGTATCCCGATATATTTAAGGCTCATTAAAAGTTTCCGCTCCTGTTCTTCCCATCCACTTCTCAGCCAGCCATGGAGAGCTGTGTCTGCATGGAAAGCTATGAGTCATACTCTGATGATGATGAGGCTGATGATGATCAGTGGTCCACAGTTTCAGCACCCACAACTCCACTGGTTTTCACTACATCACCTTCTAATCAGGACCTGATTTCCACCTGGGATTCCTGATGATTGTAGCGAACTCGCGGAGCGTGGTGCTGGAAAACCTTTTGTCCTTCAGATTCATCCTGACATGTAAATCCTCCCTTTTCCTGGGTGTTTCAGTTTGCGTGTTACAACGAGCCGCTCAGATTGCAGAAGGAAGGCAAAATAATGAGGCATTTGTTACAGTCACGCAGGAATACAGTACAGTTGCTGTGGTAACGCTTCTCCTGCTCAGGTGAATCAAATCTTGATTGCAATCTAAATCGCTACTGTTATTGGGCTTTTGTACTACAGTTAGTAAGAAAAGTGTAGCAGCAGGCAAGCAGGGGCGAGATGTTTAAAGAAACATCTGCATTCATCTGCAGCTGTGATTGTATTCAGGTCAACACACTGTGCTGACCCTGGTGTAGACCTGTCCAAAGGCTGCATGTGGGCGGACGGACAGTTGCAGAACTTGTGTGGGAAATACAGACCACAGACCACTGAGAAACACAGAACACACACTCAGTGAACAGACTGTGCATTATTAATACAGTTAGACTTCAAACTGCATCCATTGATCGTTTTTTAATTTGTTTTTACTACTTGTGGGCAGCAGAACCAGCTTAAAAAAAATTAGACCTTTCTCAATACAGAAAAGTTCCCACATGTATAACCTCCTTCAGATTGACTATGATATATGAATAATAGATAATGTTAAACCTCTTTAACTCATGTAATTTATTTCCAGTAAAACTAAATTTAATATAATCAACACACTACCTCTGTACACTAGTATATATTTATTAACTTTAAGTGTGTGGCACGGTCTGTATATTAAAAGGTGAAAGTCCACAGAGGCAGTGCAATTGTACCATTAAGAGCCCAATAAAAACCCTTAACTTAATAAAAAGGCAAAGTTTTTTCTCAAACATATACATTTTTTACTTCTCTACCTTGTTACTGAACAAGAGACCTACACTGTGTTGGCATTCATTCAGAATCAGAATCCGGTTCATCATGAAGTAGGTTTATTACATACACGGAATTTGCTCTGGTGTACAACAAACAAGTCAACAAACATCAATAAAGAACAGAAAAAAATGGCTATAAAAATATGAAAATACCATAAAAAAAATGTACAATATATCAATTTTAAAATGAAAAAGCTTAACAGTTTTAGAAGTAATAGTTTTGTGCATAAATGTGCAAAATATTGTCCAGGGATGTGCAGATTGCTCCAATGCCGCCAGAAATTCCGCCGGATGTCCCTCTTTTCGGCCGGATGTCCGTCACCTTCCTCTTTCTTTGTGTTGCCGTTCTAAATTCCGGTGGATTTATGAGGACTATGGTTAACTGCTCCTCAGAGGAGTCCGCCTACAGTTGGGAGATTGACCACCTGGTAGTCTCGCATTGCGAAGGAAGGTCTACCTAGTCCACACAACATTCCTGGATGGGAGAAAAACGTGCTCTGTTTATTGGCATTTCTTTAAAGCAATCACAATTGTCCTGGGTGGTCCTAAGCACTGGACGGAGAAACGGGGAGCCTCAGGAAGGAACTTGTTTTGATGGAACATGTGTACGTTCAAAAGTTGTTTTAGGGTGTTTTCACACCGACAGCCTTTAGTTCGGTTGAATCGAACTAGAGTTTGTTTGCCCCGCTGGTGCGGTTCGTTTGGGCAGGTGAGAACGCAGCAATCGAACTCTGGTGCGCATCAAAAGCGGACCAAACAAGCGTACCGAGACCTGCTTGAAAAGGCGGTCTCAGTACACTGTCATTCGAACTCTGGAGCAGTTCGTTTGTGGTGAGAACGTGATCCGTACTCGAACCGCACCAACTATATGTACTCCACAAATCTGAGCTAATGTCTCCTATAGTCAGGTGTGTTTAGCAATCTGCAATGCAGAAGAGCAGCAAACTGTAGCAGCTTGCAGTGTTTCTATCACAGAAATAGACTGCAGTCAAGCTTGCCGTCCGTCACTCATATCTCAAACCAGCTGGTGGTCAAACCAGCTGCCGCTAAAATTGGAGACAGACACCGGCAGGGCAGAGAGAAGTCTCGGTGACCAGAGCAGACGTAGTAACGTCTCTTGCGAAACAATGTCTGATAATTTTAATGAAATGAGCTGGTTTGACCATTAGCCCAGAACACAGGACCTTCTTCCTGTATTTACTTTCTTGCTCCCGCCCCCAGACATATCCAACCAATAAGAGGGCTGGATGTTCTTGCCTGATTTGTAATGGCGCATTTTGGTACGCTAGGATTTTTCCAGGTGTGAAACCAAACCAAACCGAACGAGGGCAAATCGCTCCAAGTTTACTAACTCACCAACTGATTCGGACCTAAGCAAATAAACTACAGGTGTGAAAATGCCCTTAGTTGTGCAACAGAAAACTCTTTTGGACAGATAGTCTAGCTAGCTGTATTTAGCTGGATTTACCCTGCAGAGATCTGAGGAGCAGTTAACCATAGTCCTCATACTGTAAATCCATCAGAGTTTAGAACGCCAACATAAAGAAAGAGGAAGGGACCGAAAAGAGGGACATCAGGTGGAATTTCTGGCGGCACCAGAGCATCCCGGAAATGAAACGCCGTGGATATAAACAAGGTGGACCACGGCATGGTCCGAGTGTCCCAGTGCAGCGCGGGGGGACTGCGTGATATGCATTGCTGACTGTTGTGTAACAGTGATCCAAAATGTTCTCCTCTCTGGTTGGACATTTAAAGGTGCCGTAGGTAGAATTGTAAAGATCCAGGACTTAGCCAAAAAATTTTAACATCGACAACTTCTCAGTCCCTCCCCCCTGGCCATGATTGGTGCATCTGAACAGGGAGAAGTGGATTTTTGCAAATCGCACTACAGGCTGTAGGTGGTGCCAGAGGAGCCTGATTCTTTTTAACGACCTGCTTCATGTAGTTTTACTGGAACATAGAGTCAGTTTCAGCAAATATGACAGAAAGTTAGTTTTATAAGGCTTACCTACTGCACCTTTAATAAAACTGTATTTGGGGAGTTCATGGCTAAGGTTACCTTTGTTGAAGTCACTGAGGACAATAACATGGAGTCGGTTTTATTCCGCTCCACTCACAGTATCTGGTCGGCGAACATGCGCAGAGCCTCCTGCACATTGGCCTGCGGTGCGATGTAAACACCGACCAGGATGAATGAAACAAAGTAGTAAAAGCATTTGCAGTTCATAAAGGTTTCCGGATCAGGACAACAGTGCTGTCGGTGTCGGTGGTTCACAGTTTTACAGGGCTTTTTGCTTACTGAGCTCCAAGGCTGCAACACAACAAGCGCCTGGCTGCTTCGGAAACCAAAACTTGCGCATATTAAACTGGGAAGTGATGATTGTATTTGAAACCAAATCCTCTAAACGATTCCAACGAAGAAACGATTCTACTGGAATCATAATTTTTCAAACGATTCCAAGTAGGAATCGGTTCTCGATGCCCAATCCTACTCCCACTCTGAAAAGTTGGAAGCCTGCCAGCTGCAGCACAGAGTCTGTATCAATCCATACGCCAAGTTTCCTTGAGGCGTAAAATGGAAGATGATGAAAACAGTTTTTCCCCACCAGTAGCTGAAGTTTGTCCAGGTTGTTGCACAGTGAACACACGTTCCAGAGAAATAACACGGTGCAAAGTCCATGCCGGTGGAGACGCACAAACGCTCTTGCCCGTTTCTCTCATCCGTTGCTTCACGGCAGAACGTCCAATAAATAAACAGATGATGGGAGAAAAGTGGGGGGAAAAACCCACTTAAGTTGTTTCAAAAAGAGCTCTGGGTACCACAGCAGAAAGTGAATTAACAATAAAAAACATCCCAAAACGATCCCAACACACCGAGGCAGACATCTGTGGTGCCATCTTACCCAATTCATACAGAACGACGATCAATTTGAGCAGAAGGTCTGCGGTGTGATCACTTTGATAGATGTTTGATACTAAAACAGAGAAATCTACTAAGAGTCTTTCTTTAACTTCCTTTGTGTTATCTTCAACCACCAAACTCGACTGGAATTACAAACGTGTCAGGCAAAACACAAGCATGTAGTTCCATTTTGGTAGAGTTGCACATCAGCTACGACGTAAACGACAGCGTAAGCTCCGAGCCTTTGCACGTAGCTTTTGTAGGTACGGCGTAGCCCCTTAACACAGAGGTATAAACCCAGCTGTAAGACAATCAAAAGGTAAAGCCCTGATTGGTCTGTGGCTCATCTTGCTTTGGTCAATTAGTTGCTGTATCCTGCAATGTACAGAGTGTGTTTTGTGAGCAACAAAATATTTAAAGTCTATTTTGAAAGGTTTTCCTCGGGGATAGAGATTCTCAAATTACTCATGAACACTGCAGATTGCTTAGAGGCGTATGCATATTTGATACACAGAACTTTTTGTATGTTTTAAGATTCACATGCAAAAGCAGTTCTTTTGGTGACGGCTTTCAAGCCCCTAAAGCCTCTCAGCCATGTGAGCAGTGGACACTTTTAGGACACCATCACACACATGAAGATTAAAGTTCCAGCATAAAGAGACATCATTTAAATTTTAAAAGCATCTCTACACGATGTTGTTAAATGAGGGGCCCAGACGAGTGGGAGGCGGAGGATTCTTGTTCTACCAAGCAAAGAGAAGCATACAGAGCAAAGGGAGGAAAGAAGGAAGGATGGAAGCAAAAGTGTAGAGTGTGGAGGGAAGACAGAGAGAATGAGGGAAGTGAGGTGAGAGCGAGTGTGGGACACTGCAGAGGATCAGAGCTGGCCTCCCACTGGGACTGTTAACCAGACGACAACAGAGGCGGACAATTACAGAGAAATCACACAGTTAACATCGCAGCCATGCCTGGCGGGGGGAGGCTAACTTTGTCTTCTGCTTTGGGCTCATCTCGTGCTCATGAATGATTCATCGATCCTCACCAATCATTTCCATTTCGATTTATCTTCAGCCCCACCATCAGCCAAAAAAAACCTAATATTATTTGATTTCCTTTTACAGAGTCATGCTGAGTGGCTGCAGTAATGTTTTCAATGACATTTGGAGGCTCTTTGAATCAGACTTATCTTGAACCAGGCGTCAGTGTGGCGCCACAGACTCCGGCTCCGAGCTGCGATCAGTTTAAATGCTCTGCTATGGAGCATCAGGCTGCTTCACGTTATTAATTACCTGCTTACTAATGCAATCACTGACATGAGATGAAATTAGTCCAACAGAGCATAATCTCATTACTTTCAGACACCGTTATAATTATAATACCAAATATAGCCGCAAGTGAGTTGTAAGGGTTGGAGCGTAATACATCACTCTGACTGAACATGGTTTAAGAAAATGAGACTTATAACTTATTTGATAACTTTTCTTTTAAGAAGAATGATTCTGTTGACTTATCGATATATCTTGTATCACATCAAGTGCATTCAATTCATCATGTCATACTGAGCATTTTTAAAGGTTCTATGACATGCTGCTTTTTGGATGCTTTTAAATAGGCCTTAGTGGTCCTCTAATATTGTATCTGAAGTCTCTTTTATATAGGCCTTAGTGGTCCCCTAATACTGTATCTGAAGTCTCTTTTATATAGACCTCAGTGGTCCCCTAATACTGTATCTGAAGTATCTTTTATATAGACCTTAGTGGTCCCCTAATATTGTATCTGAAGTCTCTTTTATATAGGCCTTAGTGGTCCCCTAATACTGTATCTGAAGTCTCTTTTATATAGACCTCAGTGGTCCCCTAATACTGTATATGAAGTCTCTTTTATATAGACCTTAGTGGTCCCCTAATATTGTATCTGAAGTCTCTTTTATATAGACCTCAGTGGTCCCCTAATACTGTATCTGAAGTCTCTTTTATATAGGCCTTAGTGGTCCCCTAATATTGTATCTGAAGTCTCTTTCCCGAAATTCAGCCTTGGTGCAGAATTACAGCCACTAGAGCCAGTCCCACAATGAGCTTTCATTAGGATGTGCCATTTCTGTGTTTGTAGCTTTAAATGCTGTTGAGGAGGAGAGGGGGGGCAAGGTGCAGGGTGGGGGTGTGGCCTTGACCAACTGCCATGCTTTGCTTGTTTTCAAGCCATGATGTCTCTCTCTTTCTCATGGGCGGGCCAAATTCTCTGGGCGGGCAAAGCAGAGAAAGGGGAGGTAACCTTTCCCCTTATGATGTCATAAGGAGCAGATTCCAGATCGGCCCATCTGAGCTTTCATTTTCTCAAAGGCAGAGCAGGATACCCAGGGCTCGGTTTACATCTATCGCCATTTCTAGCCACTGGGGGACCATAGGCAGGCTGGGGGAACTCATATTAATGTTAAAAAAACCTCATAAAGTGAAATTTTCATGTCATGGTACCATTAAACAATCATTAAAATATGAAATACTTGTGTTACGAATAGAATAGAAGTGAATGAGTGATATTGATGTTAGTGAAAAGATGAATACAATGTAAGAGAAAGTTTTCACTCTGAAATGGCCCTAACCCTAACCCACAAAGACATGTTGAAACAGCTCTCAAAGAGCACAAATCAGACTGCACTAGGAGTCACTTTTCTAAATGCTTTGCATGGAGAGGGAAGCCAACTATCACACACTGGAATGCCACATCTGCAGGGAAACAAAAGAAAGAAAAAAAGAAAGAAAGCAAAGATAGTGAATATTTCCAGCGAATGTTTTTAAAAGATCTTTTTTGGGGGGTCATTTTAGGGCTTTATCAGATAGGGCAGCTGAAGACATAAGAGGAGGAGAGAGAGGTGGAATGGGCCGCAGGCTGGAATGAAACCTGCGGCCGCTGCGGCGAGAACTGAGCCTCTGTACACGGGGCGCACGCTGAAAACAGGTGAGCTACCCAGGCACCCCTGAATGTGGGCTTTTTGAATTCTGTCCATGGGCGAGAATGTAACCCCCCCACCTCCTCAGCCAGAGCTGTTGATCAAAGCATCTCAGTGTTGCAAACAGATACACTCCCAGTTTGGCTTAGCAGCACAAGCATGGTTAATCAAAAAAATGTCAAAAAGTATAGTGGCAGCCCATACTGTTAGGAAGGTACTTCTTTTTTAGGAGGTGGATTCACATTTCTCTGGGTAAAGGAGAGAGCTGAGGATGATGAAGAGAAGTGGCACTGAATAAAACATTACATTTACTGGGGTAGTTTTGCCTGCATGAAGAACATTTCTTGCTCTCTTTCTGCAGCGAGCCATGTGAGCGGAGCAGAGTGAGGACCGAAACACATGCTCTATTTTCTAGCCTCTTTAAACATAAAAAAAAAATCATCTCCTTCTTTTAAAACATTGATAACAAGCGCCTTGAGGAAATCGATGGCTGAGTGATATTAACCTAGTTCTCTCTAACAGAAACCCTCTTTGTGAAATTCCTTCTGATCTCCAACTCTTTTACACAAGTCAAACTCCAGACTTCTCAAAGACATCACAATTGCATGTTTTCGTGGCTGAATAAAAGCGTGGAGTCCGTGAAACAGAATAGAGGCGTTTGATGTGAGAGATTTGGCGGAGTGAATTCTGTCTCTGACAGAACTGTTGCTGTGGAGCTGTGGCCTCCTCCCTGGGTGACACTGCAGTGGTAATGAAGCCTGATACTGAGCCAGGATCTGCAGCTCCCAGATGACCCTGCTGGGCAGCATATGGTAGCCCTCACTGTGGCCCTGGTGGCCACTGGCCTGTGGCAGCATGTCACCAGTGGAATTTGGAGGAAGGCTCATGTGTGAATACTGAGTTTGATCTGCTGCAGATGTGGTTGTCTTTGTTAAGACGTAAAGCGCCGCTTTTGTTTTCTGTTACATGGTCTTCTGAGAGAAGACTGCTTATATGGGTCAGGCAGCACTCCAGTTTTATTCTCAAGTCTTAAACATAAAAAATGCAAATATAAGGCACACACTCAGGCACTATTCTTTCTCTTTAAAAAAAGTATCATGATATCACTGTTTAGTTTTGTCAGGGTTTTCAGAGGATGTAGGACCCAAATGCAGAGACAGACAGGCAGTATGAGCTTTGAGGATTTTAATAAACAAAAAATAAAGTCCATACCAAACAAAGGGTGTCCAGAAGGCAAATACAAAAAAAGGTACAAGCAGAATCCCAAAAACAGGAACAGGAAAAACACAGAACTGTGGCAAGCAATCCACTGACCTGGGTGGTATTTCAGAAAGCAGGTTTAGTGAAAACTCTGAGTTAGTTAACCCTGAGATGAGGGTAACTCTGGGTTTTCTGTTTCAGAAAGAGAGGCAACTTAACCTCAGAGTCAGTTACTATGGTAAGTGAGTCTGTGAACCTAACCTGGTCGGGAGCAGGTTTTCTTCAAGAAACCTTGACTTTCTCTCAGTCTCCTCCCTCTGACACAGCGCTCTCTCATTCCTTCATTCATTCATTCATTCAGTCTGTATCAGGCGCATTTTAGCGCAGTTTGTTATCGGCATGAATAAAAAAAATATATGTTGGTTTATTAACCATGTTAGGCAGACTATAAAACATTTTATTCCTCAAAACATGGCATTTCCTTTTGTCTACAATCCCATTGATGAAGAAGCTGCTTTACTTCACAGAGAGTTAAACACATGTCGGGAGATGATATAGCCCCGACATTTTAATTTTCAGATAACTACCTAGGCTATTTGAGCGATATCGTTTTTCTTCCCAGTCGATCAGTTATGTAGCCTACATAACCTTATCCATCCTCATATCACTAACGTCACCCATCTATGCTCTTAGATCCCAGCAGGTTATTTGTGTTGCATTTTTTGCAAACGGCATTTGTCTTTACAACACTGGTGATGTGGAGAATTTTAGTAAAGCCGCTGTAGCAAAGCGCCGTCAGAAGAGTGTGACTCGCTCTGAAACGTGTTTTAAACGTTTTTAAAAGGAGCTCCACAGTATTGCAGGTGAATGATAAACCCTTTGAAATAAAAGATTATGGATTTTAATTCTGTTAATGATGGTGCTGCAGCCTCAGAATGGGATTAGTAGGACTAGGACTTTTTCGCCCGCAGGATTGCACCTAAATGAAATAGATTATAGGTTAAATACAATTTCAGTAATGTTAGGCTATCCTTATGATTAAAAATGACATATACTATATTGGAATATACGCATTTACTCTAGCAGCAATTTTCTCCAATGCAAATTCTCTCTTTTGCAGCAGCCGCTGTGTTGCTTTTTTTAAAACTTGCTGTACGTGCGCATGAGTATTTCCGCCGACCCGTTGATTTGTGGTTGTTGCCATGGTGAATCGTAGTATCATGGCTCCATTCATACTGCCTTTTTATTTTGGTGGTGAACCTATTCTGAGTTGATTGAACCAACTCATATCAGCTGTTCTGAAACCGAAAACTCAGAGTTTCCCATCTCAGGGTAAATCAACTCAGAGATCAGGGTTAGACTCGGAGTTTGTTAAACCTTCTACCTGAAATACCACGGAGGACCAACGAGAAACACAGAACAGAACACAAGAATCCGACAAGAGACAAGGGAAACAGAGGGACTAAATACACAGGGTCATAACACTAACAAGGGACAGGTGATACAAACAGGTGGAACAAATCAGGGCGAGGCAGAACAATCAAAAAAAAGGCGGGAAACAAACAAAGACAGGAAGAAAAACCAGACAAGACAAGACAGAAAACCAGACTATCAAAATAAAAACAGGAAACAGAGCAAAACAGAAAAACAAGACTAAGACAGAACACGGAACAAAATACCAAAACCATGACAAGTTTCAAATCAACCTAATCGATCAGATCCAAGAGGTCCAGAAATGTGCAGTCAGATGTTCAATAGATTTGCTTGGGGATAGGCAGAGTAAATGCAAACAATTTTTTTTGCAATGCGCTCAGGTTTGATGAACTTTGACAGATTTGCCCTGAGGAAACCTACAAAGTGTTCAACTTAAACAGAGACTGTTTGCAACCTGTCTCCTCCCTTCACTCAAAGATGGTTTGAAGAAACCAAGAACTTTGAGCCTAAACTTACCCAAGTCTTAGTCATAGTAGCCAAGTGGCAGATTACAAATCGCTCATAAAACAGATTGAAAACCAATTGTCAATCCACCTATGACAATCCTCATACCATTTAGGTATGAGGACTTGCAAATCCCCTTCTGTCTAATTATTCCATTCTAGCTTCCCATGCTCAGTTCAGTTCAGTCACTTTGTTATCCCAGATGGGAAACTTCATTTGCAAACAGGAGTGCAAGATAAAAAAGGGCACAAATAAATGAAAAGACAAAAACAAGTAGGACAATGTTTCCTGTACTTACAACATACAGAACACAATTGTACCCAATACTATAGCAGCAATCTCTAAAATATTCTAAATTACATGTGCACATTATTAAGACAAGATATTGCACAGGGAACAACAGAGTTTGTATTTCTCTTGCTCTTGAACCGGGATGCTCTGAATCTATGGCCTGAGGGGAGAGTTTCAGACTCAAAGTGAAGGGGTTGGTTTGTGCTGTCCAATATAGAAAATACTTGCTGTACAACTAGCTTGCCGTCAAAGGGGTTTGTGGGATACCTATCACCTTACCAGTCACCTTCACGATGTGGCTTAGGTGGTTACTATACCAAGCAATCATGGTAAAAGTCAGAACAGATTCAATTAAAGCTGAAAGCAGCATTGAACGGGCCCTCGCATTCTGCGCATTTTGATGTTGCGGGCAGGTCACCGGTCGCCATGGCCGTGTATTTCTGCACGCACGAGTTAGACCTGATTCTCATCATGGAGTGCATAGCATTAAAAATTACATATTTTATATTTTGAGCCACTTCCTTTGTCTAGGGGCCTTGTGGCGGATTCGCGTCAAAAGTGACATACGGACGGACATGCTCATGCACGTCCTACGCCGGTTTCCCTTTTATAAATACCAATCCACTCAAATGTGGCGCAGCTTTGGCAGCTTCATGTCACGCCCATAGTTGCCCTTAAATAGTCAGTGAAATGTCTCAAATGAATATTCATTCATACCAACATCATGAGCACAGAGGAAAACTATAAAAAGGAATTTCACTCAATGTGAAGTTTGTGTTGAAAAGATGAAACAATGTTTAGGGCACAATGTGGGCATGACTAATGCCGAAAAAACTGTAGAGTGACAACATGTTGCAGACCCAAAAAGAAATGGTCTGATATTAACATCTAGTTACATCTAGAAAGTGTTTCTGCCACGGGACACCGGATCTGACCCCCCTTGAAGTAGGCACAGCGTGGTTTCTCTCAGTGCTCCTCTGTGTAATGCTGAACCTAAAACAGCACAGAGCTCCAACAGGACAGCTCCAGGAAGTCAGAACTGGCTCTAAGGCCACTCGTCCTCGTTTGCCAGAGAGTCTTCTTGCTGTCTGAAGATTTGGTGCCTCTGAATCCTTCCTTTTGCCAGATCTTCCACAAGTGCAAAATCAGCACAATGTGCATCATTACGCATTGTGATGGCATGCCTTTTTATACCCATCCAAAAGCTACAGGGGTCGGAATTAATCTAATTGTAAATTACAAATAGTTCTACTCAAGGAGCACGAATAACTAGTAAAACTTTATTTCTATTGGCTAAAAAATGCTTTACAATAAAAACAAACAGTTAAAACAAAAATAAAACAGTCTAAAGCCATACAAATGAACACTATAAACACTATGAAGCTGTACATGATGACAATATTAAAACGATGTGCTCTGCCAGACAGAGGCAACTTCCATAACATGCAAATATATTTACAGAACATATTTGAGTTTTCTTTTTGCAAATCTGCATTTGAATTTACGATAGTATCTTGTTTTAATTTGTTTGTCTTTCACCGCAGATCGCTCAAACAGGTGTTTGTGTAGGATATTAATTGTAATAATGGCTGGTGTACAGTCTAGTTACAAACCATGAAAATATCACACCTTGCCACGCCCACACTGTTGGCCGAAAGTGCAAAAACTGACCAATTCTGAAGTCAATCGGGTTAAATCTGTAGGAGGAGTTTGACAAAGTAGTCTACAAATGGTCCAAAAAGTTAAAAAAAAAATGCAAATTCCTGTATTTAAAACTGCAGTCCACAAACCAATGGGTGATGTCATGGTCACCAATGCTACGTTCATTCTTTCTATACAGTCTATGGGACAAACTCATCTACTACTGGCCCATGCTCAGATTCATCTTAATGGAGCAGGCTGCTGATGACTATATCATCAGCAAATGTTAGGATCTGCTTGTGCTGTTCCCCTGTCAGACTACTGATATTAGAATTATTGGCTGCACATGTTGATGGTTATGTAATGAACATTAACCCCACATGTATTTATTTTCAATTTATTTCAAGCAATTTTATCACTACTCCTTTTTGCTGTGCTAATGTTATGTTCTTTTCAACAGCTATATTAGTTTTTGCTACATATTTATTCCATTCTCCCCACATATGTCTATAATGTTTCATTTAATCTCTTATGTAGCAGGAAACAAGTATCAGCATGAACATGTTTTTTTCTGTCTTTATTCAAACCACTTCTGCGTGCCAGGCCTTTTATCTGCTGCTGGTGCTTTTTTTAAAGGTCCCTGAATGCTGGTTCCAGCCTGGTATCGCCTCAGCCCAGCCTGCTGGAACAGCTTTGCATGGCAGCCAGTCCTGACTGATTGCACTGCTTGTTAGTCTGTCTTTGATCATTAGGCGGAGCAATGTCACCGCCTTTAGTGTCATCTATTATAATTTGGCTTCTGTCACTTTGATCTTAACAAATATTCCAGTTTTTGAAGCCGTTGTTGGGCCACGTGCTGTGGACTTCAAGCTTCCCATTAGATGTTAGCCTGGTGATGAATAATTTACCTGAGTGGATTTTTCTCCTGCATGTTCCCTCTGCTAAAACCAAGAATACAGAATCCACAGCCAGGACGTTTAGAGTGAATGAGAGAGGGAGAGCGTAACATATAAATAGCTCATATTTGTCCCTTGGTGGTGGCACCTACATCGGTCCAGTCCATATGGCCCTGTTGGTCTGCCCAGAGTCCAATTTTCACTGAGTCAATACTCAGTAGGCATTTTGTAATTTGTTATAGAGGACACAGATACACACACACACACACACACACACACACACACACACACACACACACACACACACACACACACACACACACACACACACATAGTGCGTGGCACTATCTTTGTGGGGACCCATCATTGACATAATACATTCCCTAGCACCTTACCCTAACTTTAACCATCACAAATAAATGCCTAACCATAACCTAATTCTAACCCTAATCCTAAAACCAAGTCTTAACCCTCAAACAGCCCTTTAAAGTTCTGGGGTCCATGCATTTTGGCCCCACAAAGCTGTATGGACCCCGCAAGTATACTGTATTTCCAGTTTTTGGACCCCACGAATATAGTTAAACAAGAACACACACACACACACACACACACACACATACACACACACACACACACACACACACACACACACACACACACACACACACACACACACACTGTATGGTGCAGTACAGTACAACCCCCCCTCTACAGACCATGCAATATGGACATCGGCTAGTACTATGCTATATACAACACAGCAATATGCAGCATATTTATTATTTCCTATTTGCGTATATATTCTTGTAATTTTGTATTTAAATCCTATTTTTAACATGCATTGTGCATTTACTATTTCCCTGTGCTGTATCATCACCAAGTAATATTCCTGTGTACATTGATTTAGCCAAAAAGTTCTTTCACACAATTGGATCTCTTGTTGTCCTCCCTAGTCGCCCAATAAAGCAATTGAGGACAGTGATCAGCTGTAACGCACTTCTCATTGTGTTGGTGGTATGTGACTACAGTGTGACATTTAAGTAATTATTGCTCTTTTGTACTAAAAAGCAATCTGACAGCAAAAAGCAGAATATTATCTATGCATGTTCATTTATATTTATATATTCATGTTCTTGGAATATGAAAGCTTTAAGGCGTGGTGTTACAGAGGTGGAAGCCCTTCAGGGAAATATCCGTACCTTTTGAAAGGGGATATTTTCTTGTAGCAACGCATTACAGCTGTTATTACTGCAAGGACGTACCCTACTGCAATTCATTTGTACTGTTAAAAGTACACTTTTTTCTATGTAGGCAGACATCTTTACCTGATGTTTCTGTTTGCAGACATCTTGACTTTTGACACGCGGACTGTTGTTGTGAAGAGGGAACATTTCAACGTTTGGAGAAATGTGCTTATCTGCTTTCTTTCCAACAGTGAGACTTTCAGATGAATATCAACCTCATGTCTGTGTGTTAAGTACAGAGCTGGAGTCACGGTAGCCTAGCTAAGCATAAAGACAGGAAGCTAGCCTGGCTCTGTACGAATTTTTTAAAAAGCGCTTACCAACACCTCTAAATGTGCATTCAGATTAAGAACAGCCCTGCATTAAAACAACGGGGGTTGCATTGGTGCGGGTGTGCGGTTTCAGGGGCGGGTAAGACCATGAAATTAGTGATGGCCAAATGAAGCCTCATGAAGCTTGTTTTGGTGGAACGTGTGTACGTTCAAAAGTAGTTTTAGTCGTGCAACAGAAAACTCAGATTGGACAGATAGTCTAGCTAGCTGTCTGGATTTACCCTGCAGAGATCTGAGGAGCAGTTAACCATAGTCCTCATAAATACACCAACACAAAGGAAAAGGAAGGTAACGGACATCCGGCACAATGAGGGACATTTGGCAGAATTTACAGCAGCAGTATGTCTGATGGAGCTCAGTGTAAATTCTTGCAGGAAGACTTCTAAACTTAATCACGTTTCTCTCTCTTCTAAAACTGAACAGCTGTTAGAGGCGTTCACTTTTATCTAACCAATCAGAAGCAGCCTTGAATTTCACGAGCCAATCACAGCATGACTTCCCTGTTTTAAACCTGTCTCTCTCTCTGCTGCTCAGTTGTCATTTCAGGCTAAGAGCACAACCCTCCTCCTCCCCTTGCTCCTCCGGTCTTCATCTTGCACGGCTTCTGGTTGCTCCTCCGACAAGACTGCCGTCGGCTCCTTGGTTCGGATCGGCTTCTGGCTTTCTAACCCCCTAAATATATATATATATATATATATATATATATATATATATATATCTTTTCATAATGATGGAGTCTAATCTCCAAAGACTGTACATGTCATATCATGCATTCGTACAATAAATCTTTGCATATCTGCAACGAAGTCTCTCCTGATTGAAATAAATCCATGAGGATTTCACAGCTCTGTAAAGTTATCACAGCAGTAATTATTTGATCTTGTAATGCAAATGGTACAAAAATGCTATTCTCATTATAATCATCTGCCAGGAATGTGCGCAGGCAAGTATTAGATTGGCCTTGTCCAGTGACACTGCATTGCCTTCAGTGTTGCAGCCCCACAACAGACACAAAATGGCAATATATACTTTAGTCTTTTTAGTAACATAAAAGACAATTGTAGAATTAGAAAAAAAACATATCAAGACGATTGTTGAATTACAAAAAACAACAAGGAGGGGGGAGGGAAGGAACAAGAGGGGCATTTTCAATCAAACAAAAAACCCAGAGACAACCAAGGACTGAAAAACAGAGCCAAGGTATTGCTGTAAAAAAAAGATGTAAGGTCAAAATCGGGGTTGAGGCCAGGGAAAATGGTGCCCCTCAGGGCATGGATCCAGTAGGCTTCTCTTTGTTTTAGGCATAGGATTTTGTCCCCAGCCCTGGTATCAAAACTGATGATCTCAATACCTGACACTTTCAAAGTTCCCATGTTTAGCTTCGATGTAGTGTTTGGCCATAGGATAATTTAGATTCCCAGTACAAATAGTGTACTTAGGTTCGGAAACTATGTCTCCTTTTTGTGAGGCCAACGTGGGTAGTATTACAATTTATGAAACTGGTGATTGGGTAAACTTTGTTTGAAAACACATCTCTATCAGTGTCAGTTTTCATCATATGTACACAGTAGTTGCAATTACCACAGGAAAAATTAACTTTAGGTTGATCTGGACAGCATCTTTGCTATAGCGTGTAACAAAGTAAGGTTTCTGTTTTTACTTTGATTTTGAACAGACAGTTCATGAAAGATATGTGTTCTTCTCATCATAATACGGACAATACAAAAGAAAATGGGCTTCATTGTCAACTTCTCTTAATTGACATAGTTCACACAACCTTTTATCTTTTGGGATATTTTTTTAAATCAACCAACTTCAAGGCCTGGCTGTATTGGGTAACGTTAACATTAGGTAACGTTATAGTTTGAATTACGATTATGCCAATTTAGCTAACTTTAGATATCAACCATAACAGTCTGTGGTATGGAAAGACTAGGATTGCTACTGTTTGTTATAAATCAACCTGTGAGTAAGCAAATATGATACCACAGTCAACTAATCAATCAGTTGTACCAGCAGGGATATAGCAATGTGCGTGTGCGCACACACACCTATGATGTGTTGGCTCGTTTGTTTGCTGTGTGTCAGGGATTTTTAGCTTGAGTTGCTGATGTGTGTGTGTGTGTGTGTGTGTGTGTGTGTGTGTGTGTGTGTGTGTGTGTGTGTGTGTGCATGCATTGGAGCTGTGTGTCAGAACTTGTTGTGCAGCATGTTAGAGCTGTTCACATCTTCAAAAAAAAAAAAAAAAAAAAGCATTATGACTTTGCAATGTTGAAGGCCCAGTGCCAGACATCTCAGTTCGCTACTGGTGTGTGTGCATTAAAGGGGTGATAGAATGCAAAACCGATTTTACCTTGTCATAGTTGAAAAATGACAGTTTGGTGGGTATCTAGGACATACATAGAACCTCTAAATCCCATTGACACCTCTTTCCTCTGCAAATCTCACAATTTGAAACTGCCTCTGACAACGGGCAAATCTCAACGAGCCGCCTAGTTGACGTCAACTCGGCGGCTTCTCCTCATTTGGCTCTAGTCTCTATCTTTGTCACGCCCAAACATTTACATAGGCTACACCACTGATCAGGTAGTCTTCTGAATAGGTCGTGCAGATCTCAGAAATTGTATACATCGTTCATTTGCTATTTTACCACTAAATTCACTTCTGAGACTTTTTTATGCGAGAAATCAACTATGTAGAGGTCAAATATGGGCCGTTTTACGAAAATTGATGGCTAAACTGGCCTGCTGTGAGATAGATGGAGCTCCGTCACGGCTAGCAGCCCCTCCTCCTAACAAGACCTCTGAAATTCACAAAAATGCATTAAATTGAAATCGGACAAAAGTGTTAGCTAAGCTTTGTAAGACCTTAGGGTAGCTGTGATATACATGCCGTGACGAAATTCAAACTGTAAATACACGATAGTTATGCCGTAAGTGTAGCAACGATCTTTTCCCATAGGATTAAATGGGACACATAGCCTAGCTAGCAGCTCCTCCTAAGGAGACCCCTAAAATTCACAAAAATGCATTAAATTGAAATCGGACAAAAGTGTTAGCTTTGTTAAGACCTTATGGAGCTGTGATTTACATTTCATGAGGAAATTCAAACTGTAAATATACGATATTTGTGCCGAAAGTGTAGCTAACTAGCCGCGATCTGTACACAGGACTAGCTGGCAGCTAACGAAACCTCTCATGTTCACAAAATGCATTAACTTGAAATCGGACACAATTGTTAACTTTATAAGACCTTGGGGTAGCTGTAATATAAGTGGCGTGACGAAATTCAAACTGTAAATTACTCTATTTATGCTGGCAGCTGGCCAGCTCTGCAGAGCTCTGCAGAGCCCCGAGCCCCGGTAGTCCAGTAACCGAGAGACGGTGACTTTCACTGGGTATGGAGGTTGCCGCTTTCTCGTCAGATTGTGTGGAGTTCCTAAAGTCCGACACGTCTTGCCAAATTTGCAATTAGCCATACATTTTTGTAAAACGGCCCATATTTGGGCTTTATATAGTTGATTTCTCGCATAAAAAAGTCTCAGAATTGAATGTAATAACGAAATAGTAGACAAACAATGTATAACTTTGCGGTGTCTGAAATATGAGACCTGCTGTCTCGTCTCCAATGTGTTTCTATGTGGTTCGCTCAAACCAATCAGCGCGCAGCTCATCTAAATATTCATGAGCATACCATATTTGGAAGAAAAGCTCTTCTTCCAAATAGAGCCATATTCACAGGGTATTTAAGGGCCCATAAAATAGCATTCCGGCAATTTTCAGCCCAACCAATGTTACATACCCTATTAGGAGACCTTAAGGAACAGTGTGAAATAACCTATATAATCATTCTATCACCCCTTTAAAGCCTTATGAAAAGATGGGAGTTTGTTGAACAAGTGAGCAGCAAAGTGCATCTGCAGGATTCCTGTTGGCTTTCTGCCTTTACATTACAGCTGACCCACACATACAACACATACACAACAACCCTGCCTGCAGATGGGTTCCACTATATCCAGTCTAAGATACTTCAAAGCCAGATACTGTCACACTGTGCTGTGAAACAAGCCCCACAGCAAGAGTCTGCGTCAGAAGCTCTTGAGTAACGAGACTGTGTTGGCAGCCGTGTACTTTAGAACTTTGTTTCATGGCTCAGGCTGAGACTTCTTGTTTTTCCCCCCTTATAAATATGAAGGAACAGTTGGTGGAATGGGCCCGAGGTGAAACTGCAGTTGACTTTTGAGAATACAAGTTGTTTTTCGGTGTGAAGACAGCCTAAAGCCCGCCAAGATGGCACAGCCAGTATTTGTTAAAAAAAAAGGTGCATTTACATGCAATATCTGAGTGTTGAAACAGACAGTCTGTGCATCAAATGAGTTCCTCTTCGACAGTGTTAGTTATTATTGACTGAGGGGATCCAGCTAGGCTTTGGTTTTGCTCATTGGCAGTCAGTCCAGGAGGACATGTTTGACAATTATGGAGAAAAGTTTTTTTAAGCCAGTTGGAGATAATGGGAGGTTTAGCTGCTGTCACCTGGAGAGCCATGTGATCCAGTACATAGAGACAGAGCATGTTAAAGGTCCAATGTGTACAATGTGTAGGAATTTCTCCCATCTAGCGTTGAGATCATATATTTTAATCAACTCTCTCGCACCACGCAGTTCAAAGTACGTATTACAGCTACGGAAGCCTTCACGCTTCAAAAAGCCAGTCTCTTGCTCTTTTCAATATCATTTTGAAAAGACTCCTGTTCTTGAGATTTGGATTTTGAATACGTGTGGTCCTCCATGTTTCCTTCTTCAAACTTGCCGGGGCAGGGAAGCTACGATACCCATTAGCACCACCTGTGAGTTTATCATGTGACAGCAAAAATGCGAAAGGCGGAGCAGTATGTCTTGTATGTCCCTTATCGGCTAACGTATTTAAAGATGGCGCATGAATATGGAGCGTCTACCCCAGTTCATGCAAATGCAAATGTAAAATTTCAAGCCAAAAGGAATTGATGGTGGTGGTAAATATTCATGAAAAAGGACAAGTTTGTGAACGAGCAACACAGATTTTGAGAATGAACAACTAAACACATTACACACTGGACCTTTAGAGACAATGGAACAGCCAGATAGTTTGTGCAGACCTTTAGTTCATCTGTTGTCCTTCATGATATCAGAAATTCTGTGTATACTGTCACAAACTGGACCAAAGAATGTAAAGGTTATACTTAATGATATCATTTTCAACATTTCCGACATTAAAATGTCTAAAAACTACTAGACATATTATATATATTGTGTTGAGTTGTGTACTACTACAAATGTTTCCAACAATGTTCAAACCCAGAGAAATCTGTCATTTTATTTAAGGTAACGGCCCGTTACATTCAGTTGCCTG
The DNA here is from genome assembly GCA_023566125.1 of Zingel zingel. Lineage (NCBI taxonomy): Eukaryota > Metazoa > Chordata > Actinopteri > Perciformes > Percidae > Zingel > Zingel zingel. Next base: position 5,471,185 of record CM042322.1, read on the forward strand.
TCGATGGTGTCATATAACCTCTGACCCCTCTATTCGCTCTAACTTCAGAGTAAACACCAGATGATACGTCAGAGAGTGGTTGTTAATCACAATGTCACAGACGTACGGTAATACAGCATTTATTCTGCCACACAGCATCATTCTTTCATTCATTACGTATATATTATTATTCATGAATGATGAATGATTCATGAATATTAAATCATATTTCAATATCGATCAGCTTACTACCTTGTGCTATAAAGACAAGTGGCTCATGCCAGCAGCCAAGCTATGTGAACCAGTTTCCAATACATTGACTTATTTGTGACAATATTACCATTGACTGCTAGCCTGACAAGCCAGACCCATATCAACATGTTGGGTCTGGGAACTCACCATTGACGGAGCTCAATCCGAGGGGCGGGATAAACGGTTGTCTTTCAAATTCCCTCTGCACGCAATAGGATAGCGCTACAACCAGGCAGAGCAACGAAGAAGGTAGCGAAGCTAGTTGATAGATTAAACTTTTGCCGTATCCGGTCAGCAGAACTCCGAACACATCTTCCTTTTTGAAGAATGACTTCAGTGCCATTTTTTGTTCTTTTCTCAAAGAAAAGCTTAACTCCAAGTCTTCTAGATGACCGCTGTTCCCAGCAGCAGCAATTATAAGCCCTCCCACCGACTCTATATACGATGTGATTGGCCTGACTAGAGTTTGGTTTTTCCAGCTCAACGGAGAGTGCCTAGACCCCCCTGGCTGCAAATTAAATTTGCTGCCGCTAGGGTGCGTCTAGATTTCTATGCTAATTGACTGCCATATATTGACTTTTTTCTTTTTTACTATTTACAATGGGTAAAATCTTATGACATTGTTTATCACACAAATGAGACAAGAATCAGCTAGCTACCTGGCTCGAGTTTCTACAGCCGCCAACTGAAGGTCCTTTCAGCTTCTACCACAAATACAATCTATTTTTGTTTCTGTGGGAGACACTGTACACTACTGTTATAAAGTTGCAACATTAAACACACTCATAAAGTTATACGGATAGCAACGCTAGGCTACCCCATGATTAAATTTGTCACATAATCAGAATCAGAAAAAGCTTTATTGCCAAGTACGTTTACACACATAAGGAATTTGTCTTGGTGTTGTAAGTGCATGTCACATTAAAGCAACACGCACAGACACACCGAGTCGCCATATGCGGTGCCAACCCAACTCTCTCTTAACTCTCGCAGGGACAGATACAGCAAGACATGAGGAGAGGGGAGGGAAAAAAAAGCAGCTCTCAGACTATCCTCATAAAGATAAGAACAGTGTGGGAACAGGAAAAAACACCTCAGCACGTAAGCACACAAACAGTACATTTGCACTGCTACATACATAACACAACATAACAGAACATAACATAACATAAATGCACAGTTGCACATTTAGCAGCGAAGGCGTGGGACTGGGGGTATAGGATGGGGGGGGATTGGCCTTCTGAGAAAACGCACAGCCCGGCAGCCCCACTATACACCCCTGAACAGTCCAGAACCGATACGACAATCAGCAGGCAGTGGGAAAGACGGGGGAGGACTAAGAGCGTCTCGCTTGCAGAGCCCCAACAGGGTGACTGTTTGTTCCAAGAAACGGCCTTGGCAAGGCCGTTCAGGATAAGGGGTCCGAAAGATTAAATTTGTTTGGTCTACACGAATGGCTGCTCTAATTTAAACAGACATTCTATTGTTCATCCGATCAACTTGTCAATTTTACTTTCCAAATCCGTGACCTTCTTCATGATGGTATCCAAGCCGCGGATCATTACCATGTTGTATTCCATCACGCGATTAATAGTCCCAGTTTGCGCACTGATAGTTCCAGTTTGCAAACTGATCACTGTTCCAACAGCTCCAGTCATGCCAGGCAGCTTCCTTGGGCTTTGGACAGCTACCAGAGTCTTTTTAATTTCTCGATAAACCAGGGCCAAGCATCCTCCAATCAGCAGCAGCCCAGTTATCATGGTTCCGAATAGGTAGATATCCTCAACGTCCTCCACGGAAAGAGGTGAGAGACACACGACACGCCATTTCTCCCAGCCGTCCATCGTGTACCCCGCAGCAAACGTTCCGTCAGGACATGCTGGCTCACCCGTACCAGTGCTCCTCCTCGAGAATACAGTGTCAATTGCGCTGAGAGACCAGTTAATCAGTTCCATGATTCGGGTATTTTAGAGCCTGAGCCTTGCAGGGAGAGTCTCTAGAAAGTTAACAAGACAACACGAGACATGAGACAAGATAGCAAGCAGGGTAGGCCTGGGAGGGAGAGGGAGAAAGTGACCGCCTTCGCTGAGAGCAGAAAGAGAAAGCATCACATTAGTTAAAGTAGCTGTATGGGTAGTCGACTCATCTAGGTTAGCAAGTTATGTAAGCTAACGTTACTTGCGGCTATTTCATTAGAATGAAATGACATAACGTGAATACACATGAACATTTGTTTCTGAGTCACGTCAAATACATTTTCATCTGCAGTGATGGTTATTTAACAACGAAGACAACAACTCCCACGATCCAATGCTACTTCATGACGTCATCAAAGTCCGTCTTCTGTTATCACTAAAGTGAAAACAGACCTGGTTGGTCTCCAGTTGACACCAACCACTTCAGCCTTACAGGGACTGGAATGTGGCATTCTGACCCAAAACAAATGCTTCTTAAATATAAAACTAATGGGTTTCCAAATGATAATTCCTTCCACCATCCACCAAAATCTAACTTGTGTTACACTCCTGAAAGTCTTAATCAATATACCACAGGCAGCTAAACTCAATTTAGCAATTAACAAACTACAAGGTACATGAACCAGTTTGGTCAATACCAATCAAGTTTTCATTTGTCACACTAAGGCTATATCTAACCTCACTAAACCTGTTTGTGACAAACAAGGGAATGTAACAAGGAAATAGTCCACACAAGATATTTACTTAAAACAAATGTAATTTATTCAAACTAAGGTGGACAAATGGACAATGGAATGCAAGCAATGCATACTGTAGATGTGTGCTGTGAAAGTGATGATGATGCAAACCAATAGAAGAGGATGTAAGGTGGATGTCAGTCATTGGAAAAGAGATTCAGAGTGAATATATGGGCCTGCTTTCATAGACTGGAAAGAGGCGGAAGGATGATTTTGACTAAAATCCTGCACACCGAGTGTGGCTCCGCTTCCCAGCCGATGTCACACGTGTATGTTTTATAACCAAAACTAAACATTTGTCAGGTGTAAATGAGGACTCTGTAAAATTCTGACCCATGCCGAACAGACTTCTACATAATATGACTTAAGGGCTAATAATGAGCTCTCTAAGCCTAACCCTATCTGTCTTCAGTTCTTCAAACCTCAGCCTATTGTATAGAAGTGCTCACATGCAGACACCGGCTCAGATTCAAAGCTGCTAACTGAAGGAGGCAGGGTGGGGTTTGAGCCGTCTCCCAGGAAGAGGTTTTAATCACGTTTGCACAGTCAGAGATGGAGAGGCTGGATGTGAGTGGGTGTCTGCAGAGCAACGGCACACATTGTTTGCACCTCTATCACAAACATGCTCTGTCTCATTAGACAAAACACACTCTTCCGCAGCCTTTCTTTTCTGCAGATCTCTATTAGAAATGTGTGTACGAGCTTGTGTTATGGGTTTTTCTTCTGCATAAAGACACACTAACCGGCAATTTCCACTGGATGCGTAATGGCTGCGGATCCACTCCGGAACGTCGGCGGAGTCATTAGGTCATTAGGAGAGCTCCGCAGCAATTCAGCACACGGCAGATAGTGTGGGAGAGGAAGTCAAGCACAGAAACAAAATACAAATCTGGTTAATTTTCAAAATAAAATACACCGTTCTCACGGCGGATCATATATCCCTGCACTACACCTTGAAAATACAGCACAGAGTTGTTTCCCCTCTACTCCTCTGGATGGAAACAAACTGTTGTTGGTTTTGTGGTTCTATTCTACGTGAATTCGCGAGATATTGTGGGTCGTCGTGACTACAGCTGTCAGTCATGGCCGCAGCCGTGCCGCAACAAATCCGGAACTAGTGGGTATTGACCCGTCCGCAGACGTTCCGCATCCAGTGAAAATCCGGAGTAAACAGTGATTTCTTCAACACCAATTTCTGTTTTCCTTTTCTAAGCAGGTACGGATGGGGGTTGGGGTGGGTTTGCAGGGGCTAACAATAGATCAGCACCTGTATGATTCCATTTCTACCCTGTAATGGATGAGAAAGCCTGAGAAAATGAAAGACATTGCGCTTCAATGTGGAGGGAAACCCATCAGTGTGAATAACTGTGTAAACCATAGGGCATCTTTGATCTGGGGTGAGGAGCATGGCTGGGTGTGAAAGTGTGGTGGCAGTGCACGTGTACCAGGGTGCATGGACAAGCCTCTGTGAGTAAATAGTAAAGGTCTCAGTATGCTGAGATGTTTTCTGAACACCTTGTAGATACCACAAAGGTATACATGTTTATACCCATTATACTCATCACTGTTTCATGCTACTAGATATAACAATGATAACCCGGACTGCGACAGAATATTATCAGGTGTGGTGGATCAGCCTGTTCTCATGAACCATACAAACGAAAAGCTACAAAAAGTAAAGCACTGTAATACCATAATGATTTTGACGTTTTTCTTTTTTTTCTGTATGCACCACATTGACTGCCACAGTAGTAGTAAGGAAGGAGTTTGGGGTGGGCGTTACAACCCATGACTTTCAAGCCAGGCAGCGAAGTTCGCTTCCTGGGGAAAACAAAAGACTTTCACCAGGAAATGCGTGTTCCTTGGGAGTGTTTTAATCCAAACCACAATCTTTTTCCTGAACTTAACTAGGTGTGTTGGTGTTTAAACTTTACTTTTGTCGCCGCACAATGCTCACTTTTTCATGCCTGAACTTAACTGTAATCTCCGCCGAAACAACCAGCAGCTTGCGGTTCTCTGTACCTGGCTCACAGTCACCTATTCTTGGGTAACTGAACCACCAACTACCGCTGACCTGACGGAGCACCATGCGGAGCAGCTCTGTAGCGGCTAAACACATCTACTAACTGCTTATGATATGACTGAGCTGTGACGGAGGTCTGTAGCCGTGTCATGAAGCTCTGTAGTGGCTTAAATAACGAGCAACTGCCGCTCTGTAGCACGGAGTGCTGTAGCCGATGTCACATGATCAGCCGCCGGTCTCCTAGTTTTCGTGTGATATCATACGGTTTAGTGTGCATAACTTATGGTACCACATCATACAAACCCGTTCATGAGAATGCGTTGGGTGGATGGATGGGTCAACAAAATATCAGACTCTCAGACACTGTGGTTTCCAGTTTCCTACTGACGGTCAAAGTTGATTTCTATTAACCTTCTGTTTATTATTGCAACCATGACAACAAGGGTCCCCTTACCTTACCAATGTAGTCATTCGTTGCACACGTGCTCAGCCTCAGACAGGAGAGTTGTTAAGCGGGTCATCACCGCTGCCCTCTGCCCTCCCTGGTAGACATCTCCAGCTCCCGCTGCCTCTGCAGAGCCACAATCATTCTGAAAGACTCTTCTCATCCTGGACACATACAGTTTGACCTGTTGGCCTCTGGCAGGAGCTTCAGGACTATCAATGCACAGAAGTTTCTTTCGCTGGGCCATAAGCACACTTTTTTTCTTTTTTTCTTTAACAATGTATTTATTAAATGCTGCAATGGTATGCAAATGCAAATGCAATGGTATCATAGGATCATAAGGGAGAAGAAGAAAAAGAAGAAAGAATTTTTTTTTATATATCTAAACTGGGGTTGTGCAATTAATAAAAAATGTAATCATGATTAGCATTTTGCCTGCTAATGATCACAAAAACAGAGTAATCGAGAAAAAAATTTATTTTGCGCATTACATTTTTGCAAGTAAACTCTTATTTTTGTCCAAATAATCATGATTATGATTTTTTTCCATAATCGAGCAGCCATATTCTACATTTGGTGGAATAAACACAAAATGTACACCCTTTAGTACATAGACAATTGTGTTCAAAATAATAGCAGACCAACATCACTAACCTCATAAATCAATTTTTTTGGTGGAAGTGATATTTCCACATGGCAAATAATTGACTAGTAAGTGTTGTAGAGTCATAGAAAACCAACAGACCCAACAGTCATGACATGCATGCTGCTCATTCTGTGTAATTGAATCTGTAATTGAAAGGGGCATGTTCAACATAATAGCAGTGTTGTGTTCACTTAGTGAGGTGATTGATTCTGAAGAAACAGGTGTCAGTTATGGCCCATATTTAAGGAAGGAAGGAAGCAAATGTTGTGCATGCTGGTTATAGTGCATTTCACACTGAAATACTCAGCAAAATGGGTTGTTCCAGACATTGCTCTGAGGAACAGCGGACTTTGATTAAAAAGTTGATTGGAGAGGGCAAACATATAAAGAAGTGCAGAAAAGTATAGGCTGCTCAGCCAAAATGATTTCAAATGCCTTGAAATGGCATCCAAAGCCTGAACGATGTGGGGAAAAACGGTCAACTACCATTTGAATGGATCGAAGAATAGCCAAAATGGCAAAGGCTCAACCAATGATCAGCTCCAGGAAAATCAAAGAAGACTTAAAGTTACCTGTGAGTACTGTTAGGATCAGAAGAAGGCTATGTGAAGCTAAGCTATCAGCTAGAAGCCCCCGCAAAGTCCCATTGCTGAAAAAAAGACATGTACTGAATAGGTTGAAATTTGCCAAAGGACACATTGACTGGCCAAAGGAGAAATGGGGCAACAGTCTGTGGACTGTGTCGAGCCTTCTTAGTGTTTTAAAAATAGCTATTTTGAGGCTAGCATAGTAGTGCCCCTAGCACTCCCATTCAAAAGGCCATTTGACCGAAAAACGAAAATACGGTAAATCTTAAAAGTGGCGCTTCCATCCTAAATATGCTTTTAAACGAAAGTTTATCTCGGGTACATTCACAAAAAGACCCTAGGTTGCATTTTGGCGAGAGTTACGCTTTAATGGCCACACTTGAAAAGAGCCAAAAAGAGAAGGTCAAGACACGATAATCATTGAAAAGGAGATAATGACAAAACAGTTTCCTCTACAGTCTCTCCAATAGCTGTTGCACTTGGTTGTACACACACAAGTAGTTGTATAAATGATTAAAAAGAGAGCATAGGAGGAGGAGACGTTCAAATCTTGCATACTTCGATCACTATGGATGTGATTGTCAGTTTTTGAAAGTGAAGTTGTCAGAATGCCTGTCAGAATGACATAAATACTGTACAGAGCCGGAACACTAGCCTCTGTTGGGTAGTTGAAGTCAAATGTGTATCATTTTCCTTACCTTTCTACAGAAAGGGTGTTTGAGATGCTGTTGAGACTATGCTGCTAGTGCGGGGAGTGACCCGCAGCATCAGGAAAGGCCATAAACTCCTACTCTCCTCTGGTGCTGCAAATGTGTCACAGTGTGAGTATGATCAGGGCATTCCTAAAAAAGAGTGCCCTGTTTTCCGTAAAACTTCCCTAAACAAATAGAGCTAAATGCTATGCTCACCATTTGTACAGCTTTCAGTACTTACTGGAGTTTTGTTCCACTCCCATGTTCTTGTTTGTACTTTTATCCAACAATAAGCTGAACTATGCTGCCTTTAATCTATTGCACACCTACGTGGTGTGAAGGAGACTTATTTCTAGTAAACAACTAGTTTACTCCCACACACTGCCAGCAAAAGACATAATTAAATAAACAAAGTTTTGGTCAGGTATTAAACACATAAAACAACTGGAAGTATTTTTATATTACATCTAACACTTATAACAACCAACAAGAAGGAGGTGGTTCGTACAGACCTGTTGGCTATGTAGGTGACCTGCAGGGGGTCCAGGAGTGGGTCGGACAGAAGAAGTCTCTCAAAAGACTTCAGTACCATAGTGGCCCTTGTTTTTTTGGGGAATGCGGATGATGGTAGAGTCTCGATGCAGGCTGGTATGTGGCATGTCTTCAGTGAGGTGTTGAACATGTCTGTGAACACCGGCACTTAATGCTCAGCCTGTGCAATACATCGACTGTATTCAAGGATAATTGTTAACCCACTACATTGGTGTAGATTTCAGGGGGGATGCAGGGGATATGTCCCCCCCAATATTTAGCAGAGGTAGATTTGTCCCCCTCAAGAAATATGAAAGACAACCGACTCCCCAAAAGAGGTTAAAATAACCTATATATCCTTCCCAATGGTTTCAACATTGAACCTTCCAGTGCACGTTTGTGTTACAGCTTCATTAAGTCCCTCCGTCTCTTTCCTTTCTCTCTTTCTTCGTGAAATGAAGCTGCCTTCAAGTGCGCTCGGAAATGTTTAGATCTTTAAACCATCTGATGGAAAACAGTAACTGTCTTTACTCATGCAACGTACATGTCTTTTATGTAATTTATACTTCGGAGCTTATGGCTTTAAAAAGGTTAATAAGATGCACAAGATTCCTAAAAAAAAACATCCCAAAACATGTGTGATGTTTTGAATATGCAAAAGGTTTTAAACAATAAATGACATTCAAAATCAATATTAAATTAGATTTAATTAAAGGTGCCCTGCCACATGTATTTCATTATTTTTTGGTAATATCTGAAGTTCTACCATGGACTCTATAACATTTTTTGTGGAAAAAATGCCTTGGTTACCTTGTTTCAAGCCATTCTAGCGTGGTATAGAAAGCCTGCAGGAAGACTTGGCTCGATTTGTGCCAGTTCTCATTAATATTCAACGAGCTAAACTGCTTGACTCTGATTGGCTAACAGCTAGCCAATGAGAGCCTGGCTATCAGCATCCTTTACCCAGCGCAACTGGGTGAGCTCATGAATAGTAATGAGCTCAGGCAACACCACGTCAGACTGACCAGCTTTTGTAATTGGCCTGATTTCTCCGCTTATTTCTTTTCAGTGGCTAGAGCTGACAGAGGAGGTAGCAGTTCATTTTCACATTCACGACATAACACAAACACATATGGACCTAACATATTTCAAAAAATGCAAGTAAAAACGGTTTTGTGTGGCGGGGTACCTTTAAATTGATGAGAATTAAGGGTTGGGCTCTCCTGCTCCAAACCCCCCAGATATAATGTTGAAACAAAACCTACGCCTTTGAACCACTAGAAAACATTTCCCCACAGGTTCATTGATCAGCTGTGAGGGCTGTGATAGGATCTTTGTGGGCTGTACGGTCCACGTGTGTGCGGGTTTGTGTGTGCGGAGCTAACAAAACATCCAACTTAAGTGAATTAGATTATACCTGGATGTTTATCTCATGGACAGGATGTGCTTTTATTCCATTTAACCATGCTGTACAGTTCAAATCACAATTCCTGTGATGGGTAAACAATAAAAAAAGAAGAAGCAATTAAATAAAAAATGTGCTGAAACAGACGTCAGATGTTGATGAAAAAATGACTATGTCCTTGCACATTCTGTCTCTTGTGTACTGCCAGTTCAATAGCACAGGGATTGACAACCACACATATAAACTGAAGCTTAACATTCCTTTCAAAGAAATGTCTACCAGCGTGTTTTCTACCACTCTCTGGTATGAAGTCTTTTGTTATCTGTTTGCGGTGTGGAATTGCTTTTAAAGTGCACAATGGCGGTAAGGTTAGCTACAATAAAGTACTAGTGTTGTCAAAGGCTGACCATGACATTTGACTCTTGATCTGTCCGTCTTTTATACCAGTTTATACAACAGTTCAAGAGTCAAGATTCCTTTTATTTTCCTTCAGCAAAACACAGCATTGTGAAGCATGAACGAAATTACAAGCATGGCTCCTTTTTAAAAACACAGATAAAAACAAGTTCATAAATAGAGCTCTATGAAGATAAATGAAAAAAACAGAATAAATAATTTTCAGCAGAATATTTGTTCGTACAACTATGTGATGTATTGCACTTGTAAATGAATAAATAGTATTGCACATTTGTAAAGCACAGTTTAGTGGTGTTTACCAGTTACCAAGTAATGTGATTGGACGAGGCATTCCATGAGTAGTGCTATAAGCTGTGTCCCAGTTCAACTGCATTTAAAGACCGATTCAAAGAAATGCGGCTTCCTTTTAGCTGAATTTGGAGGACGCAACTGATGTAGCTTAGGCGACCCAGAATTTCCAGCATTCATTTGGGCATTCAAGCAAGAAGAAGAATGCAGCAGAGAAACGAGCCAACAACAGCATGTTTTGTACAACCTACGTTTGCAATTTCATCATTAAATTAACTGCAGATTTCAAATATTCACAGTTTTACCAAAATTGGTGGCAAATCGAAACGTTGCTGCTAAAATAAAGAGTTGTACATAAAGTGGTAACATGCTATGGTATATATATATATATATATATATATATATATATATATATATATATATATATATATATATATTTATTTTTTTCATTCATCTGGTTCATTTAAAACAGGGACAGTGTTCACCAGATATAGCACAATGCTACTAATCCCTGTGTGTATTCAGGGAACGCATAACAATGTAAAAATAATAATTTTGAATACTAACACTAACAAGGACACCTGTAGGACAGACCAGTGCATATACATGCAGAGAGACACAATCAGACTGTAATGACAACATGACTCATTTTTTAGCATTAATTTAATAAAAAAAAATGCTCTCTTTCTAATATTTGTAGGGAGAGCCCCTCTTATGTTCATGTAACTGAAAAAGTAGTTTGAGCACATTTTGTTCAGCAATATATATAAACTTAGCACAAAAATCAGGAAATTTGTGTTTGGTAGATTATTTCCTTGTGGTAACAATGCTTTTTGGCAATAAATCTTATACCGTTGGAAAGCCTGTTTAGTTCCCTTTCAAATAGTGCCCCATTTGTAAGGAACATGCATTTGTGGGATGAGCAGCAGCGCGGAGTATATGGGTTGCGCCCATGAAAAATTTGCCAAATCTTCTCTGCCAATGCCAAACAGGTTATTCTGCCATTGACTCGTTTGGGTTTCGGAGGATTGGATGATTGATGTTTTGAAGAAACAAGACATATTGGCAATTTAACAATTTATTCATTTCACAAACGGGAGCCTCAGTAGCGTGTGGAAGAACCATACACAACCACAACAGCCTGGCACATCCTAATATAGCAATATAGCATCTCATAATAATGAATTATTGCTTTACCTGTTTTTAAACCCAAGATCATCTTCACCTTTCCAAATATTCATTTGACAAATGTAGAACTCAGAATGTCATTCTCATGTGAACTTAACAGAATAGCACTGTGATCTACATACAGTAGCTCATGGGTTTTTATTATCTGTCACCGCAACAAGGTCGTAATGCAAAAATGCAATGTCTCAGACTAAGACTAAGAAGTTCCCATGACCTAGCAGTTAAGACACCAACCATGGATGTCCAAGTTGGAATCCGGCCTTGTTGTACATCATTCTCCATCTCTCTCTACATAGTTTCCAGACATGTCTCTACTATTACTGATAAAGACAGCATGAAATGCCCTCAAAACACAATATATTTGAAAACAGCCAAACCAGACGCAAACCTAAACCTCTACATGATACAATGTACAATCTGACCGAGACAAGATGCGTTGTTGGGTCCAGATCGGGTAGCAGAACTCTAGGAGGTACTGGTGCTGGGGATTTAACTGGTTAACAGTGACCAGTGCACAGCAATGAAAAACGGTTTTCAAGATTGTTTTTAATCAAAACTTCTTGTCTTTTATGAAATCAAGTTAAAGGAAAGGCTGGCAGCATTCTATATTTTGTTATTGCCAATAAATCGTGTAAAAAGACCAAAACCAACAATGTTTCAGTTTGTCTCTAAATACAAAGATCCCAAGCCTGTCTTTGGACATAAGCTCAAAAATATAAGTAGGACAGTGTATGTGGGATTAAGTCAAAATAAATAAATTACAGTGTATGTGTGTGTGTGTGTGTGTGTGTGTGTGTGTGTGTGTGTGTGTGTGTGTGTGTGTGTGTGTGTGTGTGTGTGTGTGTGTTATTTTGATGGTGATGAAGGAACATGTCACCCAGTGCAACAGCGTTGCTCACTGATGTGTTTTTATGATACATCAGGCTGTGATACACGCATGCAGTACTTGTTCTAGATACATTAATTGTTGGTTTGAGGCGGAACATGGGATTTGATGAAACGAAAAGAAAATGTATCCTTTAAATGCAAACTTATTAAGTCAAGTCACACCTTTGTCAACTGTTTTTGAGATCCACAGCTAAGAATTATTACTAGTAGGTCACCAAGATGCAGGGAAAACATTGATTATAAAGGATTTTAAAGATATGGTTTCCACACACATTAGTAAGAATGTGACCTATTGGCAGAAATGCAAGCGCACCGAGCTTAACTGAAAACACACTTCAAATGCTGGAGTTGTGACAGAGTTGTGAAGACTTCAATAACCCAAATTCCTGAAAGGTACAGGAGAAAACTGCAGGTCTTTATAATATTGACTCATCAGCTTTTGGAACATAGTATAGCAGGATTTAATCTGGGTGTAGGAGGAATGGGTGGTGTATGGGATGAGTGGAGATGGGATGCATGGAGCCTGATGTTGGGATTTGGAATGATAAGAAAGCTGGGACTTTATCCACAAATCTTGCCCAGCACGACTTTAAACTGTGTTGTGATATGAAAAGGTGTGTGTGTGTGTGTGTGTGTGTGTGTGTGTGTGTGTGTGTGTGTGTGTGTGTGTGTGCGTGTTGTGTGAGTGGATGCGGTATCAGGCTGCTGAAGTCGAAAGCTTTCAGCCTGGTCACTAAGTGGGGTTGCAGCCCAGCACTGATCACTGCACTCCTCCATCCTCTTCTTCACTCACTCCTCTCATCTCTCTCTTCTATCTCCGTGACCTAGCTCTCCCTCTCCCTTTTCCGTCTGCTGCTGTTTCATATTGTCTATTATATTATCTGTCCATCTCTCCCCCTGCTTTGTTTTCTTTTTATCACCCCCATCTCTCCTGTCCTTTCCATTTCTTCAGCCTTCACTCTCTTAAAGCTTTTTCTTCTCTGTCGTTCCATTTCCCCTCAGGCGTCACGTTCTCTTCATCTCACCACGTCTATTTGCTTTCCATCGCTCTGCTCCTGTTTGTTTTTTTACTCACTCTCTAACGTCTCTTTCATCACCCTGTATACATGCCTTTAGCTGCAAACACACTTTATGATGTGCTGCTTCCATGCAGTTTCACTGCTTAGATGTAATGTACATTTATAGGTCACATATGGTGGTGATGTAATATGCAGAGTTCTTTTTAAGGATAAGGCATGTATTATCTTATATATGTATTTTCTATATTTTCTATATCTCATGTGCAGAGCCAAATCAAATATGTATGTAATGTGAACCAGTACATCAGTATGTGCTCTGACAGTAAGTCATTGCTGCGTCTCTCAAAGGACACTCCGATACTGTCGAGTTTAATCTCTTCCTTCCTCTGCTCTCATGTTGTATAGTTTGCTCTCTCTCTCTCTTTCTCTCTCTCTCTTTCTCTCTCTCTCTCTCTCTCTCTCACTCTCTCTCTTTTCACTTACTCCTCCTCTCTACGTCTGTCTCCTTGATTACTCGTTGATCTCATCCCAACTCCTATCTGCCAACTTGAATTAAACCACAATCTCAGCTGATGGGCTGGGTTTGTACAACCCAATAGTGTGTGTGTGTGTGTGTGTGTGTGTGTGTGTGTGTGTGTGTGTGTGTGTGTGTGTGTGTGGCAACAACATATGCTTGAACCTGGAAAGAGTTCCATCACGTTTTTCAAATTTAATGAGAAGAAATATATATCACATGTTCGTGACAGTGTCATGTCACTCTTATGTAGATACCTTCAAGTAAAGTGTTTTTTTACGTTTATAGCCATATATATCAATGCATTTGAATTAAATATTTCAAATAGTTTAGGCTACTTGCTAGTTTCTTTGGTCTGAGTCTGTGAGATAGCCACACTTCTCATTTTAATATAGGCATATAATGATGTGTTCCAGACACAATTTTTAACCCGTGAGTTACGTCTTCAAGTCACGACTCACGACTTAGTAGCATTCCAGGCAAAGTCAAGACAAACCCTTCTAGCTAGCGTTAGCGTTAGCTAGCAGCTACCTACCGTTGACGTTAGCTAGTGCAAGCTGATACTAGCGATTTCTAGCTGGCAGCATATTTTGGGCTTCATTTAATAAACATAACTTGTAGTAGTACACAATCGTTTGATTACAATGTGCAAAATTACTTTACGTTGCCTATTTATGTATATTTATTTCTATTTCTCACTGTTAATTACTGCCGTCTATACAGCATCAACAGGGGTCAACATTGTTGTTTATGTGTGTGTGACGTCAAAAACTGTAACTACGTACAACGATCTGGTACAAGTTCACGGGTAGTAAGTTACGGGTTTGACTGCCGTTCCAGGGCACTTTCACGTGTAGAAGGTTGTGAAAAAGCATAAGTAGACAATAAAATAAGTGGGAATCAATAGACATGGCAATAAATGACTGACAATATAAAATAAAAGTAGCCTAAAATAAATAAAAGTAAAACACATTGATTTATTTATTGACCTAAATTGACTCATTTATATATTTACATTTATTCATATATTTATTTAGGCATATTTATTAATATTGAATAAAAATGGCATTCCATATTACCAGTGTATCGCAGTGTGTCCTTCGTCCACAGCAATCCCACCAATTGGTCCGGAAATGCCGTAAACATATTCTTTGTAAATCTTTGCAATCATTCCCTGAAAGAACCAAGCAGGCCTGTCTTGTTGCATGGTCCAGTAACAGTAGTAGGCCTATTTCATAATTGCCGCCGCCAACATTTTGTCATTCCTCATATTTCATTTTTTTTTTACTTGCAGCGATGGACTTTATAGGTTGACCTTTGGCCACTACCACAGCCACTCTTTCTCAGGTGTTTGTGATTTGTGTACCACTAGTTCACCACTGGAGCTCTGTGATGCCATTACACACTGTTAGTGGGAGATTTGCGATGCTACTAAAATGTCTTTACAAGTTGGCCTAGTTTATCAGAGAGCCTGGTGGGGATACATCACTAAATGGTTAACCAGCCTTAGGAGATGAGAAGGCAATGACTAATCTCTCCTCCAGGCAAGGTGCATTCATCTGTCGGGAGGAGCCTGGAAATCCTTCAGAGCGTCTAGTCTGTGTGTGCTCACCAAGCAGCTGAGCATTACATGTTGGACGAAGAGTCAGCGCTCAGTTGAAGCCAATGTATGGAGTTTTTTTTTTCAGCATACACTTTGCTTTGATGGAAGGTATAATGCTTTGGATTCAAGCGGATAACATCATGGCCTGCCACGGAACCTAGCTATAGAAAGATTTACTTAATGTACTGTATGGTCTGCTTCGTCTGTAAGTGACCAGAGCACTTAAACTTCACTGACACTGAATAGCTTCTAATGGGGGTCTGGGCTATTGCTGCACCGTTAAACCCTCTGCTAGCAGCTCTCATCCGTAGGAAGATTCCGCCGACAAATGCTCAGCCTTCAGTTTGGAGAAGGGCAATAAAGATGGTCAGGTCAGCCTGGGAGCCTGTCATGTCCTTACAGCTGTTAAGGGCCACACATTTTAAATGCTACTTGAAATTATTTTATAATTCAAGTAGTTCGATATCAATTTAAAAACCGAAAATCTTTTTGAAAGCAGTTATAAAAAAACATAACAGGATTTCAGTCTTGCATAAAATACTTGAAAGCAATACTTGAGTAAAAGTACAAGTATCTTACCAGAAAATGACTTTGGTAGAAGTAAAAGTCTCCTTTTACTCGATTAAAAATCTAAAGTATCTAATATTTACTGTACTTAAGTATCATAAGTAATGTGCTGATATTAAATGTACTTAGGTATTAAAAGTAAAAGTAAAACAAACTTTGATTATGAACTTTATGGCTAAAGGTGTGTAACTTTATCTCCATCACCACTGTCGTCAGGGTGGTCATCATCTGTTACCATGGCAGTAGAGCCTGCACCAGGTGTGTCCATGACACTATCAGTCATTATGCTTCCTCCTCTTCTTTAGTTTTGGCCTATGTTTTTATTTTGCCGCTTGGCCACAAACAGGCATCATGTCACCAACTGGAATGGAGGGTGCATTATCTTGGCAATTTAGGAGCAATGATTCGCCAAACTTCCTTTTTTTCAGTGTAATACATTTCTTCTGATTTTATTTTGTAGTAACGAGTAACTAAGATGCTTAGGGGAAATGTAGTGGAGTAAAAGTATACATTTTATTTAGAAATTGTAGTGGAGTAAAAGTAAAAGTTTACGGAAATATAAATAACGAAGTCAAGTACAGATACATGAAAATTCTACTTAAGTACAGTAGCAAAGTATTTATACTTTGTTACATTACAACACTGCAGGATTTAAGAGAACACCATAGAAAACAACACACACACACACACACACACACACACACAAACACACACTTGGTGTGTTGCATGATGACATGGTAGATTAATGGCTCAATTAAGACATTTTAAAATAAATAATTTAAGAAGCACTCATTTTTGTGCACAAGCACAAAATGAAATACCCAACATAAATGCCTTACTGTTGTCAACTATTTTGGAAACAGACATGATCTTGGACTCTCCTAAAAGACAACCCTCATTAACAATGTCATCGATTCAAATTACAAAGACAAAAGAAAAGAAGCGATTTCTAAATTGTCCAAAAGGCACAAGTGAGTTGATTTAATTGAAGTGTTGTAATTTGTTCCAGGTGTCAGGTGCACTAAAGTTAAAAGCAGTTCTTCCAGGTTGAAACATGAAGCAAAAGCCAGTCAGCAGAGTGAGTCTGATAATGTCCCTCTGAGTAACAACGAAGTTCTGTAAGGCAGTATGGTAGTTTTCCAACAAGAGCCTTATATATAGAGATGCAGATACAAACCCTATTAGTTGGTTTTGTTTTTGATTGGAAATACAGTATATACCTGTAGTTGTGCCTGCTGAGCTTCGATACTGTTATGAAATGTCCTATCATCCTATCATCTACTGGCTTGATGCAAAATGCACTTTTCAATGGGGTTCCAACACCATGTGTCCACACGTGTCAGGAGACCAGTGTGACAAGTTTTTCTCTTCCATCCTTCCAAACCTGTGTAAAAACAAACAGACTTGCAGCTGGACATGACATCCTATGGGGTTCGCTGTACTATAGAACAACCTCCAGCTAGGTGGCCATCCCCGCACACAGACAACCTAATAAATCTACCTCGCTGTCTGACATGGTTATTTTTCTTGCTATCGCTGACCTGGTAACACGCAAAGCACACTACGTGCCCTGTGGTTGGCAGCAAGAACCAACAGAAACGCCTTTATGTACTCCCATCATCTGAGGATGTGAAGTGGACCCAGTGGAAGAACTTTATTTTTGAGTGAAATGTTCGAACAACAACTAGAAAACTCTTTCTCAACGAGGGTCAGTACAGTGCAGTATACACTTAAAAACTGAAGCTCCAGGATGGGTCGATACCATCTAATAGAATAAGTAGCTGTCCTCGTTAATGCCTCTTTGATAGTTTTCATTACAATGTCAAAACATACCGTGTCCGATTCGACTTTGGACTCTTGGTTGAGGAAATGTGTCACATACTAACACTCAGATGCATTGTGATCATTGCTTGTTGAGTATGTTGAAAACAGGAACAGAGGACGCCTTCCTGTGAATGTCTATGCCTTATATATTTTCAAAAAAAACCTATTCATTCATCTTATGTCTGCCCTGAGCGCAGCCACGGTCACGGTCTCACTACTCGCTGTGTGTCCGATTATTATTAATCATTTCAAGATTTAAGTACTTGTGCCTATGTTGCTTGTGCATGTTTTTAAATAGCATAAATTGACTTCTTTACGGAATGCTGTTCCATAGGGAGTCTCTTGATAAATGCTTTAACTGTTCTATGATCTGTCTTTCATCCTTCCAGTCTTTTGACATGCAGCAGTTGTTATGTTGTGAACCCTATGAAGGCAAATCTTTTCCAGATATTACCTTTTCATTTGTGAGCACCCAAACCATATGAAAAAATAGCCTTGTTTTGTTTGTGATGCAAAGAAAAGTCAGAGTCAATAGTAAGCTTCCAGTGCTTTATGACAGGTTGAAGAGTTGTTTTTGTTTGTGAGGCACAGGTAATCACACATGGCGGGAAAGCAAAGTCTGAAAGTAACGAGGATGGAACAAGACAAGACGGTAAATAACAAAATAATACAGGAATTGACAAAATATAACTGAAAAAGACAAGATACAAAAACATGATCTTACGAACAAGAAGTAGACATGACAGTAGCCCACAGCCCCAGCTTTCCTTCACGGGTTTCACGCAACTAAGGTGGAAGGTGGGATGTACAGTATCCTCATTGTCCTAGGACGTTTTAACCTGACAGTTACAGGTACAGGACATACAAGATTAAGCATGGAGGGGGAGATCTTGGGTTTGCCAGCCAGACTTTTTGACCCTCTTACTAGTGGGGGTGGAGGATCTGTGACGGTCAGCTGCCGTTTTGTAGGTGCAGAGTTGCGGAGAAGAACCTGCCGGGCTCTAGTCCAGGTTTGGCTGCTGCGGGGCACCAGGGCCTGAGCCGACAGAGCCCCCACTTCCCTCTCCAGGCCAAATTCCAGGTTTAAAATGGAATCGGTTATCCGCTGTAGCTGTCTAGTGGACAGGGACGCCAGGTACATCTGGGATTTAACAATAAGCTTACTGGACCATTTCACAATTTGATTAAGTGAGTTCCTGTTCTTTACAGAAAGACTTCCAAAACAGACACCAAAGGGAAAGATAAAGTTGATTCGACAGCCCAGTCTCATGGCAGTTCATGAAATGGTCACGTTATTTAATCTATTGATACGTGTTCACGGGGACGTTTTTCTCATTTTTTTCGTGGTGGCCAGCACGAAAATGTAAAGTAATGTATTTCAATGGAAAGCATATTTCGTGGTCACAGCACGAAAATGGTAGGGAGTAGTATAAAAAGCCGAAAATCTGCGTAGGGAGGGTGGTCGGGGTGGTGGATGGGTCAAACAACACAGGACTTTCACCCGGGCGAGCGGGGATCGCGTCTCGTGTGTGGTATTTTGTTTCCCGTAGTCTTCCTAATCACAACCGTCCCGTTATTGTCGCGCGTCCCCAGTGGCCGTCTCCCGGTGTGTGAGGCGTCCTTTCCCTGTAGTGTTTTTCCTAAACCCAACCTCCGCCATCCCGTTATTGTGGTGCATCCGCAGCGGCCGCCCCCCGTGGCCATCTCCCGGTGTGTGAGGCGTCCTTTCCCTGTAGTGTTTTTCCTAAACCCAACCTCCGCCATCCCGTTATTGTCGCACGGCCGTCTCTCGCCGTGTGAGGCGTCCTTTTTGGCCGTCTCCAGGCGTGTGAGGCGTCCTTTTTGGCCGTCTCCCAGCGTGTGAGGCGTCCTTTCCCTGTAGTCGCGGCCGCCTCCCAGCATATGAGGCATCCTTTTCGGCCGTCTCCCGGTGTGTGAGGCATCCTTTCCCTGTAGGGTATTTCGTGCTGGCCACCACGAAAAAAACGAGAAAAACGTCCCTGTGAACACATATCAATAGATTAAAAATAACGTGACATTTACACGAACTGCCGTGAGACCGGGTGTATTCAATAAGGAGGAAGGAAAGCAAGCAAACAACTAAAGTCAAGAGTGCACACACAGAAGGCTCTTCTCATTTTGAATCTTCATCTCATCTCATCAATCCAATACACATAGGGCTGTCAAAAATGTCATTGGAATGTTCTTTCTAAAAAAACAAAGAGGTTCTATATTCTGCTTAAACACTGTTTATCTTTTACTAAATTATCCTATAACGCAAGATAGTTTGCAGAAAGTTGCGTCCAATATTTGGTAGCCAGAAGCCCTGAAACCACAGAACCCAACACTCAACAAAATCCCCATTTAACCTCTGGTCACAAGCAACATCACTGCTACAGTAGAAAAACATATTGTCACCATTAGTTGGCAGTGCAAGCCACATCAGACTGACTGTAGTATAATCTCAAGACATTGGATTTATTGATATAGATGTGAGGAAATAATTAAAATTAACATGCTAAAGTGTCTTAATATGATAATGACATTACTAAGAAGTTACATGTTTTTAGGAAATGTGTGTGTAGGTAAGGGAAAGTGTAACTGTGCTCATGTCAAATGTGTGTGAGTATGCTTGAGTAGATAATCAATGGTGCTCTTTGCAATATGTGTGTAAGCTTGATTAGATCATTACCTTTATTGTTAACACATGATGAGCTTGTATTGACAGGTTACATCAGTATGGGACAGTAGAATAGTATATTAACTGACTGATTTAGGGAATCGGGGCCATTCAACGGAGCCCCAGGGTGAAGTAGGGTGGTCCACATCAATGTGTGTGTCATGTCATGTTTTTGTTTTAGTCCTTGTATACTTGTATACAAGTTGCTTGTATTATTCCATCTATAACAAACCACCTTAAATGAGAGAAATGTTTGTCTTCTGTCCTAACCGACCAATTGGAACCCGTCATAGATATGATTGCGGTTTTCTTATGCTGCCTTCATGTGATTTTACTCTGTCGAACTCATGTTGCAGTACTACTGACTAGAAGAAAACACATTTTGTCATATTTTGATGTACTGTATTTGGAGCACTCTGTTTCTATTGAGATGTTTCTATCACGACACTGTTGATGCTGTTTTTTAAGCTAATGGAACGTAAAGAGGGCACAGGTGACTTGCTGACATGAGTGCTGTTTGTGGTGTAGTAGTGACCAGAGTACACACAGTGAAGAATTTCAGTGTGCTGTGAGGAAGTATCAAACCAGTCATTAGGATGATTGATTTGACCTGTGCGTTACCCTTTATAAGCCTTAGGCTTTACTCAGGTTGTTACTCAGAGTGTTATGAGGCGGTGTGAGAGTAACAGAGAAACAGGAAACATCACTGCCTCTATCGCTGCCACAAGTAAGTTTTACAACACCAAACACATTCGGGGATTAAAGAACACAACAGGACGTCACAAAAATAGGCCGTTTCGGTGACCTCCTTGCACTGGCTTCCAGTCCAGTCTAGGATACAATTTAAAATACTGCTGATGGTTTTTAAAACTCTTCACGCCCTGGCCCCCAGCTACATAGCTGGTATCATTCATCCCCATGTAGCCCGAAGGTCCCTCAGATCCTCCAGTCAAGGTCTCCTCCATGTCCCACGGTTCCGGCTTAAGCAAAGAGGTGACAGAACTTTTTCTGTTGCTGGCCCTCAGCTGTGGAACCAACTGCCACCTGACATCAGATATGCCCGTTCAATTACAATATTCAAAACCAGGCTCAAAACTCACCTATTTACATTGACCTCCCCCCCTTGTGTCTTAATTGTCTTACCCTGCTATGTCTGTAATTAAGTGTTTGTCTATTGATGTCGTCTTAGCTTAAATCACTGATCTGTCAGTGTATTTATTTTATTTTATTGTTATTATTCTGTGGTTAATGCGCTATGTACAGCACTTTGGTCAGTGCGAGCTGTTTTTAAATGTGCTGTAAAAATTATTTTTACTTACTTACTTACTTACCCTGCGGCAAATCACAGGAGCCACTGAGGCAATGTTAATGCGGCCTAATAGCGAAGAAAAACGGCAGCTCTGTAGTATGTAGATATAATAGATGCTCTCCAACTTGTGCCAACACATTAAGTGGGTTAAAGTGGAACTCCAAATTTGATTTCAAAATGTGATTAACATTTGGCTGGAGGAGTGTCCTTAACATGTTTAATCATGTATCAGAGGTGGCTTTGCTGGGTTTTTGTTAACTGATGTTAAAGTACCATCTGTGCTCTTGTTATGTGATGGCTGAGGGTCATTAATGTGGAAATGAAAGAGAAATGTATTACCGGTTGGCCCTCGTGCTCCACTAAAAACAAAAGGTGGCTGTGCTTTTGAATTGGTGGCTCTGACACTGTGGAATACTACACTGCGTCTCTCTGTTTCCATCACTTGTCAATTCTGAAGTTCGCTAAAAACGTTCATGCTAATGAAGCCGGTGAAAGTGCGTTTCCATCCAACGGCTTTCAAGCCAATAAAAACCTGTGCGTAATGACGTCACAAGCTGCATGCCTACAGAAGACACCCATTTATGTACAAAGATGATGTACAAGTTCCACCCATCACATTAGATCTGCCTATGCCTCTGTGTTGAATTTAACTGTCATTTTTACATACCTCACACATTTTGATTCTATTCAGGGTGCTGAATGCTTTCCCACACCGTATTACTGACAAAAACAGAGTCAGATGTATTTACTTCTATTATCATTTATGAACACAGCAAACATGCCAACATGGTAACACATGAGCGAGTCATCATAGTGTCTAACTTTGTAAATGTTCAACAAGGCAAAGAAGTGACACTGCTTTGCTCCGGGGTTCACTGCTTTCTTTCAACAACAGGTTGTTTATCCTTCAACTCCAGCTGGAAATATGTCATGTGTCTTCTTAGGTTAGCTGTGTTGCTGAAATATTGCAAATAGTGCATGGTACAGCATGCATGTTCTACAGTATGACTCATAGACAGCTCTCTCTTCCATTCCCCTTTACAATTCAAAATGAGTCCATGTGAAAGGGTTACAAAATCAACTCTATACTCAACGTAATTTTAAGGTAAGGCACTCCAATTTGACACAACTTAATGATGGCGTTTACGTTTCAATAATGCTTGCCCAGAAAAAAATCACTTTATAGCCTGGGAAACTGCTGACGAACTTCCGGCAAATTTGAGATTTGCTCTGCAAGTCAGTCTGGCCAAGAGCCCATTCATTTCCAAATCCAGGCGGGCTTTACACGATGACGATAGCGCAGCGACGGCGAGCAGCTTCTTGTTTACATTCAACATGACGGACACCGAAGCGCAGCAACCAGCAACCCTTTGATGCCGCTGTCGCTGCTACGTCACCCGGATCGTTGGTCTGATTGGTTGAAGGACTATCCAATTGCGCCCAGAGGCATTTGAGCGGCGTCCGTTGGTGATGCCCCTTTGGAAATGGGCTTTGAATGAAGCTTGCCCAGAACCACTCTCAGTTACAACTGAGAAGGGTCTGGTGTCGACCAGCCTAATCGCTCTATGGACTCAATGGACTTTAATTATAGATAATACCTGAAACTACATACCTGTAAATTTTACTTTTATTTTAACATTTGCTCAACAAAAGTGTCTTGATAAGGCTCATCTTTAAAAGGGATATATCACTTTATTGGAACAGCAGTTATGAACAGTCTTACCTCTATCTAATGTCATCTAAGCTAGCAACCGACCACTACTGTCCCTGTCATTTGCTGTCAACATTACAGCTCCGCAGGTGTCAGGCTCCTCTTTCACTTCCATTAATTTTAAGGACAGTAGTGAAATGTAAATGTCCATCATTCAGTTGTTCATGTCTAATTGGCGTACTCAATTTCTGATTTACTCAAATTATGAGCCGTTAATAAATTAATTTTACGTTTTGCATGTTGTGTCTTGCATAGATATATGTTTTTCACTTTACTTAAAGCAAAAAATTACCACTTTTAGTGACTATATCCTGCTTGTATTTTTTTATTACTTTACCTAAAGCAACCAATGACTCTTAGAATAATCACATTGATGCACTATAACAGTGATTATAATGGTATTACAATGTATTACAACTATGAGAATTGTACTACACTATTATCCTTGCAAAAATAATGTCAGTGAGGGACCACCAATTATATAGTATTATGATACTTGACCTTATAAGTCATTATAAAATACTTTATGATGTGTTATGATTATTGTTAGGAAACATTATGAATATTTAGAGTGCTTATAACTATAATTATACAGTGCTATAAGCAGATACCGCATTCTGTAAAAGTATGTTTATACTGCATCAACTGATCAGTGTTAGAAACAGGAGCTGTAGGATCTGTGTGATTAAAAAAACGGAGCAATGACTTACCGTTTAACGCTAACCTTCTTCACAGTGATTGAAGCTTTTGCCAGTAGAGAGGATACAGATGTGTGTCTGAGCATGCAGCACTGTTCTCACAGTGGTTAATTAAACTAAGCAAGATCAAGGAGCAGAATGGCTCAAACTGTTTCATATCACATTCAGTGGACTCACAGTTCACAGTCATCACAGTTTAAAGGTGCACTATTTCACAGCCTGTGCCCCTAGTGTTTGTTTTACGTTTACGAGCCCTGTGTTGTCTCCCGAGACCGTCTTTTTCACAGTGTATTCAGGGGGGCAGGCAGCTAGTGGATCAAGGAGAGACGCCTACAATTGAGACAAAAATGAAATTGCGCTGAAATCATGCAGGAACTCATAGTGCACCTTTAAGTAGCCTCCAGACAGACACGAGCAGTTGTCTAAGCTGCACGCCGGTGCTCAGGGAGCTCAGAGAGTTCAGAGATTTTTGCATAAATTCTGAATTGTTCAGACAAAATTACAATGTACATAAGAATTCATTATTTTTCCACCCTTACCGTTAGATGTTTTAAGGCTAGTCCTAAATTCATAACTTGCTGCGTCCCCCATGGGAGTGTTCTGGGGCCATTATTTTGTATTATTAATTTATCATTTTATATTAGTCTGCTAATGTGACCTTTGTCTTTATGTGGATGGTTATTGATGACACCACATAGAGATAAAACAAAAGTATAGGATGGGTTAAGTATTGAGCTGCAGAATATTACAGTGGCTCTCATAGTAAAAAGTTGTCCTTTATTTTGGAAAACCTGGGGCCATTGTTTTAGGATCTCGTATAAAGACAACGAAATGTCCTCAATTTTTAGATAAGGTAGGTCTGAAAGTAATTGCAGCAAATTAATTATGAATGATAATCAGCTCTCATGAGAGGCCATGACACTGAACAAAACGTATCCAAAACAAGCTTCATACTGCACAAAATAAGCTTATTAAGGTTATATTCAAACGACCTCGCTGGGCACATCTGGACCCAGCACATTTTCAAAATCAAAAAATTATTTTTTTCCTCCTCCACAGCCATAGTAGAACTGTTTTCACAGGCTTAACAAACAACCTGACGTTGATGTGTAAAAGCGGTGGAGTGTCCCTTTAAGACAGACTGTAAAGGAAAGTCAGGAAATCTCATCCACTGCTGTATTGATCTCTTTAAAGTGTTTCTCCCAACTTTATTTCCATAAATTGATATTGGTTCAATATTTAATTGTTGGAGTGCCCCTTTATTTAAAGGGAATGTTGATTGACAGAACGGTGTCTCTGTCTATTACAGTCAGCCTGGGTGATTGTCACCACGCTTCCTCCCACTGCAAATGTGAGATTTCTGGCTCCAGTAACTGATAGTAGCCTACCTATTGTTAACCTTACTGTTTGTGTCACTTTATGTTTATGTTTTTCCACTTTGTATGGCTGAAACTTTAATAATACCAAGAGCCAAAAAAGCATCTCTCTCCATCTCTGTAGCCGGGCTCAATGCTCCTGCTGTCCGCTAGAGGGCGGCACTGAGGGCCCGGCGGTGAAACGGTCCCAGGCAGGTTGGAGAGCCGCTGAGCCGGGGAGAGCAGACAGACACAGCGGAGAGCTGGTGGAGGGAAGAAGGTTGCCTCATGCCGCCGGGCTTTACCGGGAATTAATCACCTGACGTCCAGCGGACTCTGTCGGTTCCGGAAGGAGGATATTACAACACAACAAAATGCATCTTTTGGGGATTTGGACGCTGATGGCGGCTCTGCAGGTAAAATATCATTTTACACCGAGTCAGCTCGGATTCGCGGAGGCTGTTGTCGGATACACAGATTGATGCCTGTTTAGAGAAGACAAGGAAAGGAAAGGAAAGGAAAGGAAAAGAAAAGAAAAGAAAAGAAAAGAAAAGGGGGACAATGTATCTGATTTTGCCTGCTTCATTTGACTTCATTTTTAAGTCGTCACTATCCTCGACTAACGTTAAATATCGGCCAACAAAATCAGCCTCTAACGTTCCCCACATAGCCTAACGTTAACGTTACTGATCCCAGACCTGCTCGGGTCTGGTTCCGCTGCACACTATCTGATTTATCAAACAAACAGGGACGCAGTGGAGCCGGATGCTTCCTCCGCATGATCACACAGGAGTTTGGGATTTAATAAAACGCGTCTTTATAGGATAGAAGAGAGGAAGGGAGAGCAGAAATAAGCGTTAATCACATCCAGCCACCTTCGGGTGACAGCATCTAATCTACAGTATGACACAATGAATGTTGCTTTGTGTTGAAATCAGATGCTGGACTTTTGTTGGGCTAGCAATCCAGTTAAATAGCCTTCCCTGAGTGAATCAACCCCCGATACGTAGCGTGTCTTTTCCCTGCGCGGAGCATCCGCCGTTCTCCATTTAAAAAGATGGCAGTTTTATTGCAACGTTAACCGGGAAAGCAAAGGTTTAAGACCTTCTCCACTTCGGCATCCTGTCTATTCAATCGTGCTAGCTGCGTTTATTTCTATACCATGGTGTTCTATGCCAACGTTCAACTATATTTTATGTATTTCTCTTGGCCTGTGTGAGAGTAGACATTGTGTGTGATTGAGATAAAGTGTTGCACAACAACACCATTTTCAAATCATGTCACCGGTTGGCACAAAGCAAGCAGAAATGTCACATTTTTGAATAGAGTTTGGCGTGCAGGTTGAGAGAGAGAGAGAGAGAGAGAGAGAGAGAGAGAGAGAGAGAGAGAGAGAGAGAGAGAGAGAGAGAGAACAGGACTGGGGTGCTGCTGTCTGGGCCACCTGCTGTTCAGCCTATTCCCAGAAGTAAGTCTCATCAAACCAACGTTTTTCCTCGTTTGTTTGAACTCAATATGGAGTCTATATTCATAGACAGTATATTATATTACTGCTGTGTGTGCTACCGTTTGTTTGAGTGTTTAATGAAGGTTTCAGTCCTTTCAGCACTGCTACGGCTGAAGACGTGGGACTTCATGCAAATGTATTAAGCGAAATGTAAGACATCTATAACGGTATGCTTTGAAAAGTGGACAGTAGCAATGTCACGGGATGCATGACATTAGATTAGATAGAATTTATTAATCCCAAATTGGGAAATTTCAGTGCTACAGCAGCAAAATATAAGACACACAGAATATACAAGAAATAATAAATAGGATTGAATACAAGAACTATTCAAAAAATATGAAAGAATGTACAAACGTATACAAGTGGCAAATTAAAATCTACAACCTACTTAAATAGTATTTAGAAAGATGCAAGTAAAACCTATGTTTGTGCAAGTTGCACAAAAGCGCACTGCTGTGCAAGGAAATGATTGTTCCTGTATATTTCCATGTGTGAGCCTCAAAGGAGAATGGAGCGTGTGAATGCAACTCGAGCAGGATTTAATGACTACAAAAAAACGAGGTGATCCACACTACGTGGCCAGATCAATGGAGAGGACAGTGCTGTGCCAAAGGGTCAAATGTCAGGTCCTAGAATAATCCCACCCTCCAAAACAGCAGGGCCAGCACTGTCAAGGTCTCATCTTAAATGCCCTAAAAGCCTTCATACATTTGTTATTGTTGCTTTTTAGCTTTGGTTTTGTTTCATATTTATACCCGAAGACACCTTTACTGTATGCTACTTGTTGTGGGAAGTATGCATATTAGGTGTAGCGATATGGTTATTGATTCAGTTATCCATATCACTGTATCTCAGCGTTTACTGAGATAAATCAGTGAACATTGTTTAGGTCTGTAGAGATAACCCCCTGTTTCCCAGAGCCTTTAGTCAAATCAAGGACGGATGTTGGAAGTTGATTTAGGTTTGATGTTTACTCTCCTCCCTTGTGATCATGACCTCCTGTCTGTTGGCCTTTTCACCCAATGTGGGGGGAGGGTTGGGGGACACGTTGATGCAAACGTGTGTCATTTGTGAATCCTGTACTTAAAGGGTAACTTCTGTATTTTTCAACCTGGACCCTATTTTCTCATATTTTTGTGTCTAAGTGACTGACGGGAACAACATTTTTTGGAATTGGTCCAGCGGCTAAACAAGCTGTAATGTAACATTAAGTCTTCAATTTGCATCCACTAAAAGTTCTGTTTTTGCCGCCGACAGGCTCAAATTATTGTTCTAAGTGTCTGACAACATTACAGAAAGGATCCCTACAGAGATAGACCTCTTTGTTAAAGATTAAAATCATTTTAGTTTAACATGAAACAGCCCCGAAATCACCAAACCCACCGTCATTTTATTATTGAAAAACACACTTCATTCAAAGTGGACAGAAACAAAATAAAACTATCAAAAGCCGTGTTGGTTCGTCTTTCCACTGTTCCAACAATCACCGCTCTGGTTTGGTTGAAATAAACTCTTAATTAACCCATTCACATGTGGAAATATGCTGGATCTATACACGCTAAAAGTAGTGATTATTTACATGGAGTCTGGTGGGTTTGGTGATGGCGATTTCGGGGCCGTTTCATGTTGAACAAAAAGGACCTTACTCTTTAACAAAAAGGTCTATCTCTGTAGGGATCCTTTCCATAATGTTGTCAGACACTTAAAATAAGTGTTCTAACTCAATACTGGACCAAGATTTTTGTTCACATTAGTCACTTAGACACCAATACATGGGAAAATAGGGTTGAAAAATAATCACAAATAGGGTATTTTTCAACCCTATTTTCCCATGCATTGGTGTCTAAGTGACTAATGTGAACAAAAATCTTGGTCCAGTAATATATGTATAGAGATGTTTCTCAACGATGTCATCAGTGACCCCAGAATGATGACTCGGAGCTAATTACATGATCAACTTGAGTTGTTTTTGTGTTATAAAATGTTACATAAATTAGGCTACGAATGATATCTGAACAAATCCCTCTGTAAAAAGCTTCAAAATATAGAGAGGAATGAAACTGGAAAGGTTGGTGTATGTAAGTACTAATGAAGTGGAGATTTCTGGCTCAGAGTTTGAGAAATCCCCATTTTGAGAAAACGGCCTTTAAAGATATGGATTATAAAATATCAAGACATTTTACAAGACATTACAGGTGAATAGGGTAAAACATTTTAACTAACAGATATCAACATGAAACTTCCCCAGTTCATTACTTACATTAAAACATATCTGTTTGTATTACAAGTTTTCTGAATGTTTCATGTTTAAATATACAAACAAGGCATCATCTACTGCTAACTTTTGGTGAATTTAGGAGAAATGTACATCAAAGTAGGGTAAAATAAACATCTAAATGTGTATTTTGGATGTTTTTTTTTCCCAATAGTCCGAAAGAAGACATGCTATAGAAGCAAAATAGCCCACAAACTCAAATTGAAAACTGATGGTTTTGCCTGTTGTCTCCCCTAAAAAGCTGCATTAAAAATGACTCAAACCGATTATTCAATTATCAAAATAGTTGGCGATCCATTCAGTAGTTGACAATGGATGGATTCATCTTTGTAGCTCTACTTATTAAGCTATTCCTCGATATTTTAGAAACTCATACAATCGCTCACCCTTCCCTGGTTTAAATCTCACACGACCCTCTCCTTCCTCTTGAACTGTCCCATCTGGCTGCTTTATTAAGAGACATTGGCAGTTTATTAAACTTCCCCACACTGAGTCAAAATGGCCTTGTATAGTCTGTCACCTCTCTCTGTCCTCTGCCTTTTATTCATTCTTCATTTTGATTCTGGAAATGAGTTATTTCATTGATTTAGACATCAGTGACAAACAGCTGTGGTTATTTCTAAGGCTGGATATTGTTTTAAAATGTCCAATACTACTAGTAGTGGCAGATATGCCCCTGGTTGCTGGTAACCATGGTAACCACAGTGAAATGACTACACCAAAAACTCGCCGGAACGTTTTGGCACTTGTTTTCACATAAGACTTTGTCGATAGTGGATTAAGATCATTGTATGTATTCGACACAGCCCTTCTGTTCTGTTAGAAACTGTATGAGTCCATCGGTGGCCTAGCACGTGTCATGGAGAGCAACCAGTCACTCCCAACCCGTTAAATACTGACGCTTGGTCAGTGTCTCTCAAAAGTCATCCTTTAGCGTCTGTATGGAACGCACCGGGCAGAGCAGCAGCTTGATCGCGGCGCTGTAAGGTGACGTAGTATTAAGAGAGACAACGGTAGAGTGTAGTATGACAGACCGACAACTTCGTGAGGAACTTGGTCGAGGTGGTAGATGGGTCAAACAACACAGGACTTTCACCCAGGAGACCGGTGTTCATGTCCCGTTCGTGTCCCGCGTGTTACTGAAACGTACATTTTGTAACCCCACCCACCATCTTTTCCTAAACCCAAGTGTCCCGTTCTTGTGCCGCATGTCAGTGAGGAAGGTCTGGCTAGTCCACACAACATTCCGGGATGGGAGAAAAATGTGCTCTGGTTTTTGGCATGTCTTTAAACCAATCACAATCGTCTTGGGCGGTGCTAAACGCCGGACGGAGCCACGGTGCCGCTGCAAAATAGCTTAAGAAAGGAACTTGGTTTGGTGGAACATGTGTACGTTCAAAAGTTGTTTTAGTCGTGCAACAGACAACTCAGACCGGACAGATAGTCTAGCTAGCTGTCTGGATTTACCCTGCAGAGATCTGAGGAGCAGTTAACCATAGTCCTCAGAAATCCACCAGAGTTTAGAACACCAACACAAAGAAAGAGGAAGGTAACGGACATCTGGCCGAAAAGAGGGACATCCGGTGCAATTTACGGCGGCACCGGAGCAATCCCGAAAATGGAACATCGTGGATATAGACGACATGTCAGTTAAACGTAAGTCCCAACCCAGAGCGTCAAAAAGTGACCCCAAGAGTCCCGACCAAGCACGTATAAATATGACGCTAAAAGATACTTTTGCGTCAATAACAAACGCCAAAGGCACCTGATCAAAAGTCACTTTTTGACGCGATGGAAGTGAGAATGTTTTGACCAAGTGGTTGCTCAATCTTCCACCTGTTTTCTCTCTTGCTACAGCGTGTGCTGATGGGAGCCTCGTATCTAAAAAAAAAGAGCTCAGGTTGGATGTTAAAACACTAGGGGTGGAAGAAAAAATCGATACACTTGAGTATCGCGATATTTTATTTTGCAATACTGTATCGATTTTCAAAAAGGCAATATCGATGTATTTATTTTTTTTAAATTAAAATATTCATGTAAGACAGTGGTTCACGTTTATGTTGTGTTTAGACCCCCTACCGCCAGATGGCTATGCTGAGACGCACCACTAGTGTCCTCGCCTAACGGTGTCTAGCAGTGTCTGACTTTTTGCTAGAAGCTAACAATGTAGCTATGGCTGAACTTTGGCCTACTTTAGCATATCAAAATTAGCTCAATAAGAAGCTGTAAACCACAATCCCAAACTGGCAGTACTGAATTGTTTACCTAAAGTAAACTTCTTTGACTTTTATGAACATTGTCTTTTTTTAAATATTAGTTTTTATAAAATTATACTTAAAAAAAAAAAATCCCAATATATCGCTTTACGCACAGTATCGCGATATATTGCAATAAATTGAAATATATTGAATCGTGACCCATGTATCGTGATACGTATCGTATTGCCCAATTCTTGCCAATACACAGCCCTATAAAACACTGATAATACAACGAGGAAAGGCCTGGTCTCATACCTTCTGTGGATAGAATTACTGTTTGGTCCATCCCAAGGTACCTGTTGTGACATCAAGGCCTTAAGCATGAAAGCTTAGAGCAGCTGAAAGTCTGTGTTTCCATGATACAGTTTCATTTTCTTACTCCGAAACAAGGCTCCTGACGTTAGTTTCATCTGTTATCTTCCTCAATAAACCGATCCAGTCTGGCGTTTGAAATATCAGAAAATAGCAGGGGTGGGAGAAAAAAATCAAAAATCCTATGTATCGTGATATTGTTTGCGGCGATTTCTCTCCCCCCCCCCCCCCAGCATCGCTATTTTGTATTCATTTCTTTTTACCAATGATTGACCTAAATATTTCCTGTTTATACGGTACCGCCGACAGCAACTACATCATATCCATTTTCTGAAAGGAGAAAATGCAGAAAATATTTATATAGTTACGTATGTCTTTACAAAGTAAATAAATGTCAGACTGACTGACTACTTTTTTTAGAAAACTATGTTTTTAAAAATGTCTCATGATATATTGTCTCCAGAAGTATTTGATTCAACTTTGGTTTTTGTTAAAGAAGGAATAGAAAATCCCAAAACTCAATAGTATCGAATCACAATACTTCTAGAATCGTAATAAATTATGAATCACAATATCAAATCAGCCCCCATGTATCGGGAAAGAAGCGACTCAGCCCAATTTATTATTACATTTTAAAATGATATCAAATGGAGAAAATCAGCAAACATTCACATCATCTTAGCCTTGTGTTGTCTTCCCATCGACCATGAACTTGTTGTCCTTCCGGGTCAGAATTGAAAAGGAATTTCTTTTGGCGCATTTTAAAAAAATTCATGGTCAATAAACCTAATTTATGTGACATTATAGATAATTTTTGAGTTAAATAGCAGAGAATTATGAGTTATTTTGACTGATAGTTAAGATCAGAGGATGTTGAGTGGATCAAAGACTGGTTTGTGTCAAAGTTTAGGGGGGGGTTGGGGTTGAAAGAAACCCATATTTCTAATATAAAAAAGTTAAAAAAAAACTGGTCAAATTTGACCCGAGGACAACACAAGGGTTAAGAAAGTGGAACCAGTCAAATGTTTTAAACCAATTACCTTTTTGTAATCAAAATTGTTGCAGATTACTTTTCTGTCAATCAATATTGATGAATTGAGTAGGGTTCTGTAACTAGTAATTATTATCATGAACACTATATTGTTGAGTTATTATATAGTAGCTACTAAGTGCATCTTGTGGTGTGATTGTTTATATTGTCACATGAAGTGAATGTACTGACTACGTGATTGGGTAAAAAATGTTGTGCTGGAACCGGCATGACCTCTGGGTCCTCTTCCAGTTTTTATCCCCACTTCCCTTTTCCGCGTGTGTTCTAAATGTCACGCTGAAGCCTGGGTAGCGTCATGCAGAAACACAGCATCCGTCCTGAGTCTTACTGTGTGTTCTGTCTTCCTTCTTCTTTATGCTAATAGGGGGAGAGATAAAAGCTAGCTGTGCTATGCCCCCCCCATCTCTTCAGACATATCAGGATGGGCAGCGAGGACGCTACAGTTTAAAGTTTTTTAGGTCAAGCGGAAGCAAATCACAGCATCCCTCTTTGCTTCGTTACTTTAATCACAGAAGAACACACACCAACACACACACACACACACACACACACACACACACACACACACACACACACACACACACACACACACACACACACACACACACACACACATGTTTGTTTCACTATCTTTGTGGGGACCCGTCATTGACATAATGCATTCCCTAGCCCCTTACCCTAACCTTAACCATCACAACTAAATGCCTAACCTTAACCCTTACCCTCACGAATATAGTAAAACAAGAGCACCAACACACACACACACACACACCAGTGCGCACACACACACACACACCAACACATACACACACACACACACACACACACACACACACTGTGTTGGTGTGTGTTGGTGTATGGGGGTGTTCTTCTGTGATTAAAGTAATGAAGCAAAGAGGGGTGCTGTGATTTGCTTCTGCGAGGAGTGGGAATTGTGTGTGTGTGTGTGTGTGTGTGTGTGTGTGTGTGTGTGTGTGTGTGTGTGTGTGTGTGTGTGTGTGTGTGTGTGTGTGTGTGTGGGACTAGAGGTGGAGGGGGGGGTGATGTCGGGCTGGGGCTCCAACAACAGGAGAGACAAAAGTCTAGACGCTAATTATCGTCGGAATTAATTGCCCCAGTTGTCTGGTGCTCCTCACAGGGATTATTCATGGTCTCCTGGTTCGGTCTGGTGCTGAACTCAGTTTTATTATTTTTCCCTTTGACGCACGACATTGCTCTTCTGCTTCACAACAAGCCCCATTAAGGAAATATGGAAAACTAAATCCCCGCTCATGTTCATATTCGGCCTTTAAAACAAAGATCCACATCAGGCCATATGGGTCCAATCACAGACTTCAGGCTCAGACCTCAGAAAAATGAAAACTTAACTTAAGGCATTTTATACATTGATGAAATACTCTGAAGGCCATCATTTAAAAAGTCACAAAAACATCAGTGGAGAGGTTGCGAGGGCATTGAGATATGATATCTGAATATTCTTTTTATTCCCTTGTCATCTTTGTGTTCTTTCCCTTCCCAGGTTGTTGTTCTGGCTGAAAAGGCCGAGCTGCTGTCGTCAAGCGAGCTGGGCTCGTTGCCATGCACGCGGGGCTTCACTCAGGAGGAATACATCATCCACACGGAGCAGGAGCTGGCCAAGGGACAGGCCGTCTTCAACGGTCAGCACACGCACACACACACACACACACACACACACACACACACACACACACACACACACACACACACACACACACACACACACACACACACACACACACACACACACACACAAGCACACACAGTAATAATCCCCTGCTGTTGGGAGGGGGTTGATATTTGAACCGTAATGGAGCTTTGTTGGGACTGACTGTGAGCCCACATTGTCCTTCTGTCCAGTCTGTGTTGGCCTGATCACAGTTTAAAAAATAACACAATATAAACATATTTTTCTGATTGTTTTGTAAAAGCATTGATGGAACTTTCCGTCTTCTTCTAACCGTTCCAATAGAACTGTAATAATACTCTTACCGTTAGAGTAATATTACGGTAAATATAGTAAATGTTGGTGTAAGACTAAAATCATGCCATAGTCCAAGCATAAGAAAGTGTAAGCTAAGCTGGCATCATTATATTGGAGGACTTCCACCCATACTGCCTTTTTAATTTGACGAGCTGAACCTTTACCCTACTTATTTCCAGCCAGGGCTCTGTGGTTCCAGCGTGGGAAAAAGTTCAATATTCAGTCTGAATTCCAAATTCCCAGTGTGTAAGTGCAACAGGCCGTGCCTTATATTACAAGAAGGGGGTGGGGGTGGGTGGGGACGACTGAGGAAACGGAGGAAACTGGAAAGCTGGCAAGCTGTCCACAGATAATCGGAGTGGTAACGTGTGGAAGCACAATAGATGGAAACATCTTATATAAATGTGAGGCTGCTTGCTAAAAATGCAACTTCCCAAGTCACCTGTTAGCTTAGCACTCCCCTGAAGTAGCACGAACAACCGGAACCATGTCAATCCAAAGGGTTGAGGGTTAGACTACGCTGGATGAGTTTGAATCAGGTCTGCGCGATGTGAGGAAAATATGCGATAACGTTGAATATCGCGAGAAAAATATTACTTGCAAAAATCAGGAACTACACAGGGCTAGTTACGAGTGGCCATATGTTTGAAACTAGGGCTGCACGATATGAGAAAAATATATATTTGCGATTATTTTGACTGATATTGCGATTGCGATATGATTCACGACATTGGAGGAAAAATTTTGTATCATTATTGTCATTTTCATTGTGATTTTTTTTTTTTTTTTTTGCGAGGATCTGTACCAAACAAAGATTTTTTCTTTAGTCTGTAGGATACTATTTGTAGGCCGGGACGTCTCTGCAGCACCACAATACCTTATTTTAGAATGGTTTGACACATATTTTGCCTTTAAGAAATATTGCGCCCCCCTGCGATTTGGATATTGCACTAGTAGTCCGTATTGCGATTTCGATAAAATTGCAATTAATTGTGCAGCTCTATTTGAAACACAAGAAGACTGAAGAAATCATCCACTCATGTATCGAACACTCAGCTCTTTGTGCCTGGAATAAGCTTTGTAGGATCCTCTTTCGTGAAATACTGAAGCAGATTTAGATCTACATGAGGTTAGTAATATGACTGCAGGCCTTTTTAAAAAGACAAATAGGTCAGACTGTACTCTGCAGTGTTAAGTTACCGTGGGAACCAGGCTCAATCGGCATGCTATTTCTCACTGTGTGTCAGAGTGATCAGCATTATTGACTGGGCCCAGGGGAATCAGCAGCAGGCCGATCAATCAACAGTGTACATGTATAGACCAGACGCTGCTCTCTGGCTACGTTCACACCGCAAGTCTTAACGTTTAATTTGGATTTTTTGCTCAGATCCGATTAATTACCTTTTAAAATGTGGCCTATATCAGATTCCAGTGTGACCTGTTTGCGGTTTCGAACTGCCCCGCAAGCGCAAAAGAACAATATCAATAACAATGACATCAGACGTAGCACGCTGTTACACTAAAGTTAGGGAGGTTATGGAGGAAGTAAGCATTTTCGCTTTGATTTCAAAATGTTTGTGCAATGGCAGCCATAACATTAATGAGCAGGAAGAGAAGAATGAAGAGAAAGAGAGCCAAATTGGCTATTTTGGCCTTTTGCGGGGTTATGTTTTACTGTCTGTGTCTAGGGCTAACTCCCGCCGGCGCATAATTGTGACAAATGTCGATGTAGATTGAAATAAGTCGCATCAAATCCGCCTTGGTTGTTCACACTGCAGCCGCATTGAAAAAAAATCAGACCTGGGTCTGATTCAGGACCACATATGGAGGTGGTCTAAATCTGATTTTAAAAAATCAGATCTGGGCAAGATTGGAGTGTTCACACTACTCCTGAAGAAGTCTGACCTGGTCACTTGACCCCCAAAAAATCTGATTTGGGCCACTTTTGCCTGCAGTCTGAACGTAGCCTCTGATTGGTGACGACGCTGCTTTGGATACCTCTGCATTCGTTTTGAAGAAAAACCTTTGGATTTGAATGACCTGCTGCCTTTGTTCTTTTTGAAGGTAGGCTTTATGTGTGCTACTAAACTTCCTTTTTGGACAGGCCAAGCTGGCCACATGGCTTACAAGGAGCAACCAGGTGAGGGGGGGTGGGGGGTCTGGGGCTTTGGCTTTTCCCCTTTCCTTTATTGTGTTATATATCTTTTTTGTGCATGTTAGAGGTTTACAAAGTGAAAAAGCCCAAAGTCCACCCTGAAGGCACTTACCATCTCCAACAGAAAACACTGTTCACAAACTGCTCCAAACAGCTCTATTGTAGTCCAGCCTTTACTTCAGAGACAAACTTGGTCACTTTGTAACACGTTATAATGCTCGCCTAGCTGCTAGCGTGACACGCCCTCATACTCTGCTTCTGACTGGCTAGTAGTCCTTACCTAGGTACTGTCAGGACACGCCCTCATACTCTGCTTCTGACTGGCTAGTAGTCCTTACCTAGCTACTGCGCATGTGCGACTCCCAACAAAGATGGAACAGAAGTGTGATGCCTCACTCTGTAGCTAAAACAGAGAGCTCAACACACAGGGTGAAAAGAGGAGCTGCAGCAATGTGCAGTACAACAAAAATAGTGTTTTTTGAAAATTAAACCATGTAAACCTATTCTGATATAACCTCGAAATACAATTGTGAACCTAAAAATGAGCATAATATGAGCACTTTAAAGAGCATCAAAAATCAGTCTTTTTGAATTCTCCATTGTATGTAATTTCACAGTCTTAAGAAACCTTCCTGAACTAATTTAAACAGGCGTATAGTAGGAGATAAACGCGCTGAAATGGTCCAGAGCTCAGTCTGACTCTAACTTGTTCCCCGCTGGCTCATGTCTCCGTGTGTGTACACTGGGAGAGATTTGTGTGTTGATAGTCAATATCTCCACACAAATGAGACCCTTTTGATCTCTGTGAATTAGCATGTCACTGGCTTTTTAATATCAGGGAATGGTAGGCATTGTGTTTGAGTGGAATTGTGTGCCGCGACTACTTCACTCTGCTCTGATGAGGATTCAGGGTTGTGTCAGGGCTTTTGGACTGGAAGGTTGCCAGTTTGAACCCCTGGCCTGCACAAACATCTACTGCAGAGATGCTCTGCAGGGTAACCGAAGAAGCCTGTGGTTGTGCAGCGCAGCTCCCAGTGTGAACATGTGGAACTGTAATTTGAAGCAGGGTTTGGCTGTCTGGAGAAATAAAGGTCAGAAAGTGACTTACCTCTGCTGGAATTAAATCACTTTTTGCTGTATTTTTGTGATTTGATTCTAAAGGAATGTATGGATTATAGATGATAATTTAGTTTTTTTTCTTCTTTTTCTGAACGATATAGCCGCCCTCGGGTTAACTGATAATTAACCGCTAACCGAGAAGCAGGTAATGGAGTCCCAGTGCACCTGTCCTGGAGGCTGTTGCATGCATCGCCGTGGACACATGCAGCCACATCCCCAAACCTACGCCACTAGTTCAAGTTGTCAGCTGTAGGATGGACAATTCAAACGCCAGTCCTCATCCATATAGTGGCATGTGTCGCTTGTAAAAAAAAAAAAAAAAAAAAGTTGTTGATCAAGCTAACGGTACCCCAATAACCGGCATTAGTTGTGTTTAAGAAATAGATTGTATAGCCTATATTTTAAGTAGTTAGCATTCTTAGTGCTAGTTAACGATGTACAGGCAAAACCCTACAATAACTCAGTGCTGAGAAGGTGTGTGTGTGTGTGTGTGTGTGTGTGTGTGTGTGTGTGTGTGTGTGTGTGTGTGTGTGTGTGTGTGTGTGTGTGTGTGTGTGTGTGTGTGTGTGTGTGTGTGTGTGTGTGCGCGCGCGCGCGCGCATGCGCTTGTTTTACTATATTCGTGGGGTCCAAAAACCGGGGAATACCAAAAACCGGGGGAATACAGTATACTTGTGGGGTCTGCACAGCCTTGTGGGGC
The DNA here is from genome assembly GCA_023566125.1 of Zingel zingel. Classification (NCBI taxonomy): domain Eukaryota; kingdom Metazoa; phylum Chordata; class Actinopteri; order Perciformes; family Percidae; genus Zingel; species Zingel zingel. The sequence continues at coordinate 5,509,898 of CM042322.1, forward strand.
CCAAAATGCTGGACCCCACAACTTTAAAGGGCTGTTTGAGGCTTAAGACTTGGTTTTAGGATTAGGGTTAGAATTATGTTATGGTTAGGGTGAGGGTAAGGGTTAAGGTTAGGCATTTAGTTGTGATGGTTAAGGTTAGGGTAAGGGGCTAGGGAATGCATTATGTCAATGACGGGTCCCCACAAAGATAGTGAAACAAACATGTGTGTGTGTGTGTTCACGTTTGTGTGCTTCTGTGGACTTCTATGAGCTCTGAGAATGTAACAAGGCAACAGTGACCGAAGCTTACAGAGCGTCCAGGTAAACAAGAGTGTTTCAGTGTGTTGTCTGTGGTGATGCTCGGGTGTGTGTGTGTGTGTGTGTGTGTGTGTGTGTGTGTGTGTGTGTGTGTGTGTGTGTGTGTGTTTGTGTGTTTGTGTATTTGTGTGGGTGAAAGTGGCCACGTTGTTTATATAAAGTATAATCATCATATGCAGCCAGGCTACTGGGGAGACGCAGAAAGAAAGATCTGTGTGTCTGTTTCCACCAACTGAACTTCCGAACTGTTGGTCCGCCCATATGAAGCCACACATTCGTAACAAGATGTCCTGGCAAATAATGAATTGTCTTCTCTAAGTATACCTTGCTACTTGCATGGTTGAGTTGACACTTTACAAGTGCTTATTAAAATATTCAAAAAGAGGAACAGTGCTGTGCGTGATGTCAGTTCTCACGTTAGCATTAGTCCATTTGCCTTTTACAGTAGCTCTTGAGTCACACTAGCCTCAGTCATGCAAACCAGTAGTTATTTTGTTAGAAGTAGTCCATCAAGTTAGCCGATCAGCTCTCATGTTAGCAAGTAATATACAGATATGCAATATGATAACATAGAGAGAAAAAAACCTTGCTTTTCTATAGTTGCAATGCCAGACTAAACTTGAACCTACAGTAGCTAGTCAGATACTAATTAGTTAGATTTTGTTTGTCACCATTAGGTGATAAACTGGGCTTTCTCAGAAGAAAAGCTTGTGAACATGTTAAATTAGCATTGCGTCTGTAGCTATATCTCAGGAACATTGATTCAGACCAGTGTTCACCCATTGGCTGAAACTTTGCCTGATTTGAATGGGAAAGGGCCAGCTATCAGAAAGGAGGTCAATTATTACACAGCTTGGAAAACTAGCATTTTGGTCTTATTTGTTTGTAATATATGTTTTCAAATGAAATAGGACTTTTGTGTTTTCTCTCCATAATGGCAAAAAGTTAATAGAATTGGATGATGTATTTAGATACTGTTGCTCTTTCTGGAGCAGGATGTGAGGGACTCATTGAGCCAGGGTCTGCTGGGTTACAATCTGATGGCTCTGGGCGCTGTTAATTATTTAATTGGAGCAGAGGAAGACTGAATTATTAACAAGAGGAGAGAGGGGAGATGCATAATTATAGACAGACAGAGAGACCGAGTGTCTGGGGGATGGGTTGTAAAGGAAAGGAGGTTAGAGGTGGAGATCAGCCGACAGTCGGAGGAAACAGGAAGTAGCATGAGAGTAGATATTTGACACAGTCCATTATTTTCAACACTGTCTTCCAGCTTTTTGGAGGGTTTTGTAAGAGTTCATCCACACTCCAAAGTCCTCTCTTAATCTAATAAGATAAGATAAACTTTATTGTTCCACAATGTGAACCTTTTGGCTTGGGCTAACCTCCCCCATGCTGCTGGGTTCGGGTTGGTTTTATATTTAGCCAATCGTGATCCATCAAATATTCCCTAGATCAGGCCCAATCCAATTACACCAACATCAAGCTGTTATTACTATTACGGAAAGTTCCTGATTCAAAGACACGCTTTACGCTCAAAATGACTTCAATATCTTGAATTCATGAACGTTTTTGTTGCGTGACTCCAAGTTGATGGGACTCCACGTTTAACAGAACAGAACTATATCAAAACATCCTTTTACAAAATCGCACACAACTCGTGCAGTATGATCCAAGTCTCGTTTTATCCGTCGCATGCTCAGAACTTCCCAAACATGCTCTGCACAAACAGTCTTGTTCGGACTCGCACATATGATTAGTGCGCATGCGCAAGCTTCTCAGACAAATAGCAGAAGTGTTGTAAACAGTTAGTTATAGTTATGTTACCAAATGAAGCCTCATAAAGCTTAGGCTATGTTCACACCGCAAGTCTTAATGCTTAATTCAGATTTTTTGCTAAGATCTGATTTCTTAGTTTGGCTGTTCTCACATTACCTTTTTAAAATGTGGCCTATATCAGATTCCAGTGTGAACTGTTTGCAGTTTCGAAGTGAGCCGCATGCGCAAAAGAACAATAACAATGACATCAGACGCAGCATGCTGTTGCACTAAAGTTAGGGAGGTTATGGAGGAAGTAAGCATTTTCACTTTTATTTCAAAATGTTTGTGCAATGGCAGCCATAACATTAATGAGCAGGTGCTGAGGAGAAGAATGAAGAGAAAGAGAGCCAAATTGGCTTTTTGCGAGGTTATGGCTGCAAATTCACTACAGAGGTATGTGTGGCCCGGCGACTGATTTGCACGTCAGGACCGCTACGGGCATCCACCAGAGTTTCCTCTGGCTTCGCCCTGCCCAGGAATAGTTCACCATCTTTCGGGTCCTATCGCACGCGCTCACGCTCCACCTCCCCCGACGGTGCGGGCGAAACGGGCCGGGGGTGCGCCCGACCCCAAGGGACCGGGATCACACCTCAGCCGGCGCACGCCGGCCCCCACTTTCATTGTGCCACGGGGTATTATCGACCCGATTTTTTTCAAATCAGATCTGGGCAAGATTTGAGTGTTCATACTACTTCTGAAGAAGTCTGACCTGGTCACTGGACCCCCCAAAAATGGTTTGGGCCACTTTTGCCTGCAGTCTGAAAGTAGCCTTAGTGAACTTTTTCTTTATTTTCTGAGCCCACTAGATGGCGCTCTTGGTTTAAAGGGTCCATCTAGAGACGTGCATTGCATATTAGCTTAGGCTATAAATGCTGTGGTGTGTGGCATTGGTCTATGCCAGTGGTTCCCAACCTTTTTTCCTTGGCGCCCCCTTTACTTATGTCTAAGAAAAGCTAAGCCCCCCATCCGAAACCGAAGTTGAGGTAACTCTCGAGATAGAGCCTTACTTTCTTTTTTGATACAGAGGAGTTATCAGCACTTTTACGTTTCTCCACTATGTTTCATTCATAAAATAGTGATGCCATGGCGGCAGGAAAAACGAGGATGATAGCAGCTAGCAGCTGACCTGATGACAGCAAGGGCCACAGGTTAAGAGGTCCCGGAGGTTTGGCCTACTAAGTAGCCTGCCTACAATTTTAAGCAAAAACAAAAATATAAAGTTTTTATACAGACTTTTGTATACATTATATATTCTAGTGTATTATCATAATTTGTTTAACATGTGCAAATATTGTTTTTTTTACCTCAACCTCAAACCAGGTAAAGACTTGCGCACCCCCTGTGATCATTGCCGCCACTGGGAACCACTGGTCTCTGCTACATACTTATACCGGTCCCTTTACAAATAAACATAATAAAATAAATGAGAAAAAGCTCAAGGAGTGGCAATTCAGTGGGCTTTCAACCCTTTGTTGAACAGAGAGCCATCTCGTGGACTCAGAAAATGAAGAAAATAGTTCAAGAAGCTTTATTTGGCATTACATCAAGGCCAGTGTATGCTTCTGTGTTAAACCGACGCCGTGGGTACGTACTTAGGTATGAACTTAGGTACGTACTGAGGTACGTGGAGATACGTCCTGGCCTGACGTGCACCTCTCAAAAAACGGAACTGCACGTCTCCTTCGAGGCTAAAGTTTGAAGTCCCTCTAGTGGACAGAACGTGTAACAACAACCACATGCTGATAGTGGCATTGGCAATGCATAAGCCTGAGTAATGTAGTAAATATCAATACTAGGCAGAACATTTGAAAATGAAAAAAAAAAACATTAATGAAATTCAGATTATTGTATGTATTATAGAGGAAGATTTACAACTCTATTGAACTCAAATTATTCAACACTTACTGGAAGCTGCCTCTGGTTCTGTGGAAAGGAACAAAAATAAATAGAGGAATGGAAAGTTGATTCAGCTGCTGCCAGTCACTGGACTGTGTGTGTGTGTGTGTGTGTGTGTGTGTGTGTGTGTGTGTGTGTGTGTGTGTGTGTGTGTGTGTGTGTGTGTGTGTGTGTGTGTGTGTGTGTGTGTGTGTGTGTGCGTGTGTGTGTGTAATGAAATAGAGAAATGTGAGAAATAGATGTGGTGGTTTTGGTGTGCTTTTATAGCCATGACGGAGGTGTTTGTGTGGGTCCTCTTCCTGTTTGTCATCTTGGGTATGTGTGTGTGTGTGTGCTTATTGCTGCAGTGTGTGTGTGTGTGTGTGTGTGTGCTTATTGCTGCAGTGTGTGTGCTTATTGCTGCAGTGTGTGTCGTTTTTTTTCTCCAAGTACAGTGTGCATATTTGCTCATTGTGTGTGTGTGTGTGTGTGTGTGTGTGTGTGTGTGTGTGAGTGTGTGAGTGTGTGAGTGAGTGAGTGAGTGAGTGAGTGAGTGAGTGAGTGAGTAAGGCAGAGGTCAATGGCTGTCCTGTACTTCCTGTGGAGCGCAGCAGGGCTGACTGCTCTGACCTTCCCGGCTTCCCATCCATCCTTCCTATTAAGGCAGTGTGTGTGAGTCAGCGCTGCGGCCTCCTACAGCCGGCTGCTGGTCTGCACTGCCATACACAGCCGTGGAAACCCCCATCCCACGAGCCAGCAGACACTGACCACATTCATCTTCCCACATCCTCCCTCTAAATCACCCTCTTTTTCTTCTTTTTCTCCCTTTCTTTTCCCGTTTCTTTCTCTTCTCTTTTCATGCAGGGAATTGCCCTACTTTATTCCAGCCTCATATATCACTGTCTCCCCTTGCAGAGATACAAAATGAGAGCTCTCGCTCTCTCTCTCTCTCTCTCTCTTTCTCTCTCTCTCTTTCTCTCTCACTTTGAATCATTTCCCCTCTCTATTGACTCCTGCTCTTCTTGTTTTGTTTCTCGTAGGGGCTTATTAACGTCTTAGCAATGGGATGTTCATTGCCCCTATATATGTTTCCCCTTCTGCATCTAATGTTTTGTAGTTTGTTACGTACATTTTGTAGTAGAAAGTACTCTATGTGTACTAGGGGTGGTACTATACTATAGGAAATATACTTCAGCATATGATATATAGCTAAAATTAGCATATTGAATGCATGTTGCACAATACACGCACACAGTGGCAGTTCTATCTATTGTTTTATTTCCGCTGTCATCATAGGTAACATGAAATCCAAAATGTTCCCACACACCAGACTATATACGACGCTAGCACATCCGGGCAGCCTTCCTCATCCCTCCCACTTAACCATTTCTGCATGTGACGTGACCTGCAGCAGCAGCACTCCACCTGAGGAGCGGGCGGCTCGGCTCGCCGCCTCTCAAAATCTGACGAAAACCTTTTAAACTGACCTTTGTCGATCAAAAAAAAGATTCAGCAACCGTATGGCCTATTTCTCGCTTAAAATGTGTAGAACTATTTTCGTAAAAAACAAGATGGTATTCAGAACGAGACGGCATTAGAGTCTGTTTTGAAATTCGGGAGCAGCAAGAACCACGTGACGCGTTCGTCCAATCAGCTGCCGTGTGTTGCGTTTGTCACGCTCATCCCCCTCGTCGTTTATATACTGTCTATGGTCATTTCCAGTAAGTGTTTTAACATAGGTGTCGAAAGTGGGCACTACGGCAGTAAGTGGTTAGTGCACGTTAACAGTGTACTGACGAACCGTGCGACGCACACACGCTCCGAACCGAGACAAGCGAACCGAGCGGTTCGGATGTTTTTTTGTGAACCGTACCACCCCTAATGTGTACCACTCCAAGGTACATTTTTCATTTCATTTTAAGGATGGCAGCATGGAGGTCAGTTCTTCTGTCCCCTACATCAGCAGCTCCTTCGGATCAAAGTATCCTGACTTCCAGTGAGGTGGTGGGCACTAGGGATAAAAGCCGTCAAACCTTTCCTAGAAATAACATTGATTTACAGAGAAAATAACCAGATATACGGTGTATCTGATAGATAGGCACTTCATCACATTCAGTGTGTTTACATGCAGTTTAAAAACCTGATTATATTTGGGCTAAGGCAATACCACGATTCCTACCCCACATTAACACCTTATCCCGACTAAAAGTTCTAAAAGACTAAGAGTTCTCATACCCTGGTTAACAGGTATTTGTGCATGTACCTTAACTGGGGTAAGCTCGAGTAATGCGTCTGCGCATGTTCCGTAGGTTCCAACCGCCCCTCCTCACTCCTGCACCTCCGCTGCTGTGGTTTCTGACCCAGAAACAGGAGACCGCAGTTGGAAGCAACGTCGCCAAAAACGGCAGCAACAACGCGCTTTTAACCTTTTTAAACTTCTTCGTGGCAAGTACTATCAAGAAGACCTGTTTCTGATACAACGAGAAGACATTTTTGAGAAGTGGGTGAGGTTACAAAATGTACTTTTCAGGGACACGCGGGACACGTACGGGACATGAACACCGGTCTCCTGGGTAGAAGTACTGTGTTGTTTGACCCATCTCCCACCTCGACCAAGCTCCTTACGCGAGTTTTCTGTCTTTCATACTACTCGCTACCGTTGTCTCTCTTAATACTACATCATCTTACTTCGCCGCGGTCGAGCTGCTGCTCTGCCCGGTGCGTTCCATACAGACGCTAAAGGGGGATATTTGCGTCGGTATCTGACGCTGAGAGACACTGGCCAGGCGTCAGTATTTGACAAGTCGGGAGTGAGAACGGGTTGGGATTGTTAGTCTCTGAGGGGGGGCAGAGAAGATTGTTTGTGCAAATATGATTGGTGAACTTTTTTTCTGTTTCTCTCAGCCTGGCAAGCTCGGAGATCCATCTGCAAATGATCGACTGAATTTCGAAACAAACTCTTGAAAGACGATCCTCTCGTTGTGAAATTAATCTCCATGACGGAGAATTACCACGGCAGTGATCAGACATCACAGACATCATAGGAGCTGGTATATAAGGAGGAGTGTTTTTTTCTTTGGGGAACTAGATTATTCTCCTCAGTGAGTGTTTCTTCCCTGTGGCGTCGAGCTGGACCACTGGAATGCACAGGCTGTAAATACAGGCCAGCAGCCAGGAATTACTGGCATCCCAACTTTTGTTTTCATGCCCAACACTTCACTGTTTCTTAATTCATGTTCATATGATGGGGGTGAGAGATTGATATCGCAGCTCAAAGGTGAAGATTAATGAGTCCTGCCAAAGCATGATGAAATTACAGAGTCCAGGTCTAAATGAGTGAATGTCTCTCTCCTGGTTTCCTTGGCTGAACCTGACTGTTGAAAGCTGCAGTGTGAGGAGTGACTGAGAGGTCAGTGAGTGAGTGAGTGTGTGTGTGTGTGTGTGTTTGTGTGTGTGCGTGGAGCAGGAGTGTTGTTACCACGCAACTAGTCTATCTCGACGACATTTCATTTGTTCAGATGCTCCTGGAAATTCCACCAGATGTCCCTCTTTTCGGCCAGATGTCCCATTACCTTCCTCTTCCTTTGTGTTGGCATTCTAAACTCCGGTCGATTTCTGAGGACTATGGTTAACTGCTCCTCAGATCTCTGCAGGGTAAATCCAGACAGCTAGCTAGACTATCTGTCCAATCTGAGTTTTCTGTTGCACGACTAAAACATTTAGCAGCGGCACCGTGGCTCCATCTGGGGCAACAGACGATTGTGATTGGTTAAAAGAAATGCCAATAAACCAGTTTTTCCCCCCATCCCAGAATGCTGTGTGGACTAACCAGACCCTCCTCTGTAGTGCTGTGGAGGACGGTCTGGCAATGCGAGACTACCATGCAACCATTGAGCTCATTTTTTAAGTTGTTGTTGTTGTGTTCATTTTAACATCAGTGCACCACTGTCAGATAAACTGTGAGGAAGTTGAACAAATGAGACCGCAGTGGAGGTTTCATCTGCCCACTCAAAGAGGATGAAGCTGTTGGAAAGCGTGTTGCCATCTGTCTGTCTTTTAGTCCCACCATCTGCCTCTACCAACCTGAGAATGCTCGGCCTGTGCTGTAACGGTGTGTTCCGACTGAAGTACAGAGGTGAATGCATATGAAGACGGAAGTGGATGTTATGCCGCGTCCTATTTACCTCGGAACTCGGAAGCCGGAACTGGGAATGACGTCATACCCGAGTTGAATGCGTTCTATTTAAAAGTCAGATTTTCATTGATTTCATTAGCTCTAGCCCGGTTAGCTATTGTTAGCAATACCAGTTGATAACAACACATTACGCCATTTTTTTGTGCATGCAAACAGCGTAACAACATGTCCACAGATAGAAGTTGGACATGCCTGTGTGAACGACTGATTTAATGACACAAATAAGACATAAGTGCTTATAACTTGCATGTTACTGCAGCTTTTGATAACTGTTGATACAGGGGGCAGCCATGTTGGCTTTTGAACTCGGGCTACTGCGAGGTTGTCAGAGTTCTCGAGCTCGTAAATCCGAGGTCAGGGGGGCGTGTTTACGACTTTGACCTCGTTAAAACCGAGTTCCGAGGTAAATAGAACGCGGCATTAATCTGTTAAACACGGTGCGAACGGAGGCTAAGATGCTAGTTGAAAACATTTAATTGTAAAAAGAGATCAGTCGGAGACTGAGGCTTAAAGGACAATTCCGGCGCAAAATGAACCTAGGGGTTAATAACACAAATGTGTACCGAGTCGACCGTTCTCTGAGATATGTTTTCATGCTAATCAAATGTGTCTCTAGCTTGAAACAAGCTAGGGCAAACCGTGATTAGCTTCTCAAGCTAGTCGTCGGGGCATGGGTAAAGTAAAATGAAAGCGCTATTTCTATACCACTAACAAGGCTCAAAATAGCACCACACTTCCACGGTAGCATAATGAGGGTCCTTACATGTAAACCGAAGCATTGAGAACTTTGTAAGTGTACAGACAGTTTATTAAAAACACCGTAGCGTTTGCGTATACAAGCAGGCGCCATCTTGGGAAAACCATGACCATGACCAGTCGAACGACGAACGCTGTGCAACCAGTAACCAGTAACATAGCTCAATCACGGCGTTCGGCGTTCAACTGGTCATGACCGGAATTGTCCTTTAACTGCCATACACACACGCAACACACGCACACACAGCATGTGCGGCCGGCCAGTAGTTATCTGTCCCTGAATCTGGGGGGGCTTGTATTTGTTTGGCAGTTGAGTTCAAATATCAACAATATTCTGTATTCAGTATTGCTCTTGTAACTATTTGAAGCTGCACTGATACATATTTGTCTATTAACAGTGGGTCCAATGACTGCGTACATGTGTAATGTGAAAGAGGTCAGAGAAAGACCACCTACAGAGCTTTAACAATCCCAGTAGTGTTCTAATCTAAAAAGTCCTGCACATGTGACATTTCTGCAGCTCCCAGTCCATAGCTACTCTGTAACTCTTTTTTCCCCTCATGAGCCTAAACCATGTCTGTGTCATAATCTGCTTGACAAATGCCATGCATTAACAGATTTCCTCAAGGATATAAATGATAAATGGTTTCTGACGTTCAGAAAACCAGATCACCCTTTTGAATTCTATTCATCATAACTCACACAAAAATGCCGAAAAGCCAGCTAGAGACAGTCATGGACCACAGACACCACACAGTGCAGACGGAAAGAGGCCCAACTATTTATGTATTGTGTGCGTGCGCGTGTGTGTACGTGTGCATGTGTGTGTGTGTGGAGATTCCGGATCTGGTTCTCATTATAACGTCTGTATGTTGAACTGACAAAACCCAGGCAGTGCCACTCTCAGCTCCACAGATATGGCTGGAATGTGTGCACTGTGTGTGTTTGTGTGTAAGTAAGTGTGTGTACTCCCACGGGTGCTCTTCCACTTGCGGTTGTTCATGTTCCTCTAAATCCTGTCCTCCCATTTGTCTTCCTCTGCTTCCCTCTCCATGCCTGTCTCTCAGCCATTTTCTGTTTCAGTAAATGAATGATGGCTGCATGCCTAACCTCACATCTGACTAATGAATGTGTGTGTGTGTGCGCGCGTGTGCGTGTGCGTGTGTGTGTGCGTGTGTGTGTGTGTGTGTGTGTGTGTGTGTGTGTGTGTGTGTGTGTGTGTGTGTGTGTGTGTGTGTGTGTGTGTGTGTGTGTGTGTGTGTGTGTGTGTGTGTGTGTGGAGCTCAGGGTTGTGTGGGTACCTCAGTGTTAGGATGCGCACACTAGCGCCGTGGCTCTTGTCATGGCAATGTTTCTCGCTCCATCAGTTCGGTTTGGACTGAAAATATCTTGACAAATATCGGATAGACTGCCATGACACTTTGTGCACACATTCATAATCCCCAGAGAAGGAATCCTCACCTCTTTGTTGATCCTCAGACTTTTTTTTTGTAGTGCCACCAGCAGGACAAAGACATGATGCAGTGTAAGCAACTGAAGACTCTATCACATTTACCGAGAGAATACAAGAGGTCCTCTGTTGAAGGTGAACAGGGTTGAGGTCTGCCAGTCGGGAAGTGGAAGATCCAATGAAACGGCCCGTTTGTGTGACATGCTGTTGTGTTCTTTAACCCCCCAGCAAAGCACAAGTAGACTTTATATTTCACTACTACTGTTTTCCGTCAGATCGTAGATCTCAACGTTTCTGACGCACTTGAAGGCAGCTTCATTTCACAGTGAAACTTAAAGTGCTCATATTATGCTTTTTGGCTTTTCCCTTTATTGTGTTATATATCTTTTTTTTGTGCACGTTATATGTTTACAAAGTGAAAAAGCCCAAAGTCCACCCCAAAGAGACTTACCATCTCCAACAGAAAACGCTGTTCACAAACTGCTCCAAACAGCTCTATTGTAGTCCAGCCTTTACTTCCGTGATGAACGTGCGTCACTTTGTAACAAACGTTATAATGCTCGCCTAGCTGCTAGCATGGCACGACCTCACACTCTGCTTCTGACTGGCTAGTAGTCCTTACCTAGCTACTGCGCATGTGCGACTCCCAACAAAGATGGGACAGAGTGAGAGGTCTCACTCTGTAGATAAAACAGAGAGCTCAACACACAGGGTGAAAAGAGGAGCTGCAGCAATGTGCAGTACAACAAAAACATGGTGTTTTATGAAAATCAAACCATGTAAACATATTCTGATATAACCTCTAAATAAACCCTTCTGCAGCCTAAACCCACTACCCATTACGTGTCATTTAGCTGACGCTTTTAATCCAAAGTGACTTACAATTGCTACATACAGTATGTCAGAGTCTGCACGCCTCTGGAGCAACTATGGGTTAAGTGTCTTGCTCAGGGACACATTGGTTGACACCAAAGGCATGTGTCATATCCACCGTGCCATCACCACCCCCACTACCCCCCATTCAATATGAATGGAAAGACCTGCGTTTTTTTTGCCACACCTTCTGACGGCCGAAGCAGGCTGTGTGAATGCCCACCAAGTGGCTGCTGATGGTGTGTGTGTATGTGACTCTCTGTCCAAGAACTGCTCCATCCTGCTGCCTTGTTCATATTTGTTGTCTTCTTGTTGAGGGACATCACGGCCGTGCCTCGAAAAGCCTTCTGCGTAGGACACACTGCCGTTAAGGAAACACACACACTGCCGACACTCTCCATCATAACCCCCCCCCCCCCCTGCTGCTTACAGCTCTGCTCCGTCGCATCTCCACACCAGGAATCTCAGGTGATGCCCAGCAGCTGTTATCACATCCAGAACAGCTTTCCCCGGCCGATATGTCAGACAAAGATCTACGGCAGATTCAGATATGCCCGTCAGAGAAGTTCAACAGCTGCTCTGACCGTGAACTTCACAGAATGCAGTATTCAAACATACATTTCCTCCTGCCAGAATGATGTGTTTTTGCAGCCACCTAATCTATCTGCAGACAGCAAGTGTTGTGTGATATGTTTAAATTATATTTCTATTTATTTTCTCCTGCATGATGCAGCTTTGAAGTGCACTCTGAGATGGAGGCTAAGCGTGCAGGTATTTTGTCTTTTGTGTATGTCTGTTTGGGTTTAGACCAGATTCAACATTTTAGAACTGTCTTCTTTTAAAAAGAAATGAAAACTATGTTTGTGTAAAGGAATGAACTTTAAGGGAAAGGTTGGTTTTGCTTAAGATTACACTTCTAACGTTGCCAGACCTATCTCCACAGCGCTGTGGAGTAACGTCTGGCTACACCACAGATGCATTCTGGGATAGGAGAAACAATTGCTCTGGGTTGTTTGCATTTCTTTAAACCAATCACAATGGTCTTGGGCTCCAGACGCAGTCTCAGGAAGGAACTTGTTTTGGTGGAATAGGCACCCCGCAAAAGAAAACGCCACATAAAATATTAAATAAAGTAAACTGTTGACACAATACAGTAATGTGAGCTATTTAAATTAGCTGGATACATGGTTAAAGTGCTCATATTATGCTCATTTTCAGGTTCATAATTGTATTTAGAGGTTGCTACAGAGTGAGGCATCGCACTTCTGTTCCATCTTTGTTGGGAGTCGCACATGCGCAGTAGCTACTCACTTAGTCAGTGCTTGGGCACAGACATTAGTAACAGGGAGAGTGTAGACTAACGTGACTAGATAGAACTACGTGTGAAAGTTACGGACATGGCGGCAGTAGTTCAACCGTACATGTTCGAACCAGAATCAGATCCTGAAGAAGGAGGGGAGTCTCCTGCAGAACCTGAGACTCGGAGAATTCAAATGTTTCGGCCGATGACGTAGACGGCTCTGCCGATTTTGACCAGCTCACCCGGCGACTGAAGGCAGGATACATTCAGAAACCCGTATCTCACTCAAAACCGCATGGATGGTTTTTTTTTCCCCCAAGTTTGTATGCGTGTGGAAGCACCAGAGACACAAAATAACACCCCGAATCCCATATTTTTCATAATATGGGCACTTTAAACATCATTAGCTCTTCCCAGTGTATCTCCGTGTGGACTTCGTTCACAGCAATCCCACCGATCGCTCCCAAAACTTCCCAATAAGACAGGAAATGCCCTAAACATATTCTTTGTAAATCTTTACAATCATTCCCCGAAAGAACCAAGCAGGCCTGTCATGTTGCACAATCCATTTTCAGCCTGTGGTTTGTTGTTTCCCAAAGAGAACAGAGTTTGAGAACGGCAACACACACAGCGAGCGGAAGGTGAGGGATAAATCCTGACATCCAGCGTGTGGCTGTCAGGCTTTATCCTGGAAATGTACTTGCGTTGATCCAGACTAGATTACACTTGACATGCCCATGATAATGCTGCAGCAGTGGACTCACCTAAATGTCATAAGCACTTAGTGGTATGACTTAATGTGGTGGAGTGTATTGGAGACAGAGAGGGGAACAGGAGGAGACAAACTCAATCAGTCCTTTCTGATGGCTGTATTCTGGTCTCGATGTGTTTAAACTCTGTCTCCGTCTCCGTCTATCTGTGTCTCTGTCTCTCTCTATCTCTTTCTCTGTCTCTCCCTCTCTCTCTCTCTCTCTCTCTCTCTCTCTGTCTCTGTCTGTCTGTGGTGACTGACAGCCGCTGTCTGGCCCGTAGCCTCATAATACCATTTACCCACGTGTGTGTAATGCATTGTGTGCTCCCTTGTAACCCCGAGAGAACTGTGAACACGGTCTGTCTGTGTCTGTCTGTGTCTGTGTCTGTGTGTGTGTGTGTGTGTGTGTGTGTGTGTGTGTGTGTGTGTGTGTGTGTGTGTGTGTGTTTCTGTCTAATAGTGGTTTAATATAATCAGTAAGGCCTGTCACGATCTATTAGGGCTCTGCTGCCATCATCCTAGTCGGTGTCCTGCCTTAGACTCCAAAAACACATCAGCAACACACACACACACACATACACACACTGGTTAATTGATTCTAATTAATGTGAGCGATATTCCCATGCACATTAGAATCAGGTTAAGACCAGACATGTCTTAACCTGGAACCCACAAGGACAAAATAAAGCCGGGAAGAGCCAGGGACAGCTGGAGAGGGTCTGTGGAGGCAGAACTCAAAGAAACATCATCTTCCTGGAAGGAAGCAGAGAAGACCATTCAACACCGAACCAGATAGAGAGATTCATGAATGGCCGATGCTCCCCACGGAGCAAAATGGGTTAAATAATGATGAACAAAAAGATACACAGAGTTTGCATGTTCTTCCTGTGTTTGCGTTGGTTTCCTCCGGGTGCTCCGGTGTCCTCCCACCATAAAGACATGCATTCTAGGAACTCCTGCCATTGCCTTTGACATACTGTAGGCACTAGCATTATAACTGGAGACGGTCCCTGGGCACCAGACTATGGCTGCCCACTGCTCCTAATTAGTTAGGATTGGTTATTCTAGTCTAGTCTATCCTGTTGCTAAACCAAAATCAGTGTGCTGCCAATTAAGATGTGGATCTGAGGATGTCATGAAACATGTTTCTTTGTCACAGCTGATGTGTTTTCATCTTTCGTTCTATATAATTGGTGTCTAACTTTGTGTGTATTTGTCCTTCTTTTTTGAGCGGAGCTGCTCGGGAACGCAAAAATTTATTTCAGTGTAAACTGATAATGAAGTTGTATCATATAGTAAAGTAAATGCAGAGGATACATTCCTTGTATGTGTTAAATGTTCTTGGGAAATAACATAAATATCATATATATATATATATATATATATATATATATATATATCATATATATATATATATATATATATATCATATATATATATATATATATATATGATATATATATATATATGATATATATATATATATATATATCATATATATATATATATCATATATATATATATATATATATATATATATATATATATATATATATATCATATATATATATATATATATATATATATCATATATATATATATATATATCATATATATATATATATATATATATATATATATCATATATATATATATATCATATATATATCATATATATATATATATATATATATATATATCATATATATATATCATATATATATCTGCTCCAGCCCGGGTTGGTCAGTGTCATAGTCATGCTGTGTCAGATCCACTGGCTGTACCTACCCACAATAACCATAGGGATGTGAGCCACCCTGAAAGCTTAAAGCAGACGCATTGCTTTGATTTGATGTGATGCTTCGATTCTCGCTGGTGGAGGTTTAAGTGCTGCACAAAGTATCAAATACCCAAATATTTTGTTCCAGTGTCCAGAGCAGCGAGGTGTGGTCCCGTCTCTGGGGAAAGGCCTGGATCAGGGAGGATTATGGGATTGTGTTTGAGGAGGAGGAGGAGACTGGTGGGGAGTTGTTGGTATTAAAGGTCCCATGACATGGTGCTCTTTGGATGCTTTTATATAGGCCCTAGTGGTCCCCTAATACTGTATCTGAAGTCTCTTTTATATAGACCTTAGTGGTCCCCTAATACTGTATCTGAAGTCTCTTTTATATAGGCCTTAGTGGTCCCCTAATACTGTATCTGAAGTCTCTTTTATATAGGCCTTAGTGGTCCCCTAATACTGTATCTGAAGTCTCTTTCATGAAATTCAGCCTTGGTGCAGAATTACAGCCACTAGAGCCAGTCCCACAATGAGCTTTCCTTAGTATGTGCCATTTCTGTGTCTGTAGCTTTTGAGGAGGAGATTGGGGGGGGGGCCTTGACCAACTGCCACTTTGCTCGTTTGAAAGCCATGATGTCTCTCTCTCTCTCATTGGCGGGCCAAATTCTCTGGGCAGGCAAAGCAGAGAAAGGGGAGGTAACCTTTCCCTTTATGACCTCATAAAGGGAAGATTCCAGATCGGCCCATCTGAGCTTTCATTTTCTCAAAGGCAGAGCAGGATACCCAGGGCTCAGTTTACACCTATCGCCATTTCTAGCCACTGGGGGGCCATCGGCAGGCTGGGGGAACTCATATTAATGTTAAAAAACATCATAAAGTGAAATTTTCATGCTATGGGACCTTTAAGATAATGCAAGTCTAAAGGCAGCATCCTTACATCCATCATCCAAGTGTGTGGTATCATGGATGTATTAAAGGGATATTTCACCGTTGGAAAGTTTGGGTCACTTATGTAGTAGAAATGTGAAGAAAAAAAAAGAAATTGGTGCCTTCTAGGCTGAGTAAAGCCAGAAAATGTGTTTTTAGCTCATGTGGGTGAAAGACACCAAATCCCAGAATGCACTTGCTTCGCTGCTTGAGAGTCCACTCCCAAGCCACGCCTACCGTTTACAGACAGACAGACAGTGAGGCAGCATTCAACTCAACTCAAGTGTGTTTTATTGTCATTTCAGCCATATACACGAAACGACGTTTCACCGTGGCTCAAGTGGTGTTACACATTTAAAATATATAGAAACAACATACGAAACAGGCTACATTTAGTGAACACACATTATAGGCTCCGTAAAGTTCAGCTAACGCATACTAGCATTAGCGCTTGGTGGGCTGTAAACACCGAGTATAAACGCAGCCATACATTTGCGTGGAATGTAGAATGGTCGGCATTCAACAGTCAGTTGGACTATTTTGGTGATCGTTGGGAGCCGAAATCGAAATTGAATTAATTGCACAGCCCTACGGCCCATGGAGTCATGATGGACATGCGCACTAGTGGCAGTTTGTTTGGGTTGTCGTAGCAACACCACACGTTCATGAGCTTGTCTCTGGTGGATACAACAAGTATTCGTGGAAAACTCGCCATCTAAAATATTCACTAACGTCAAACATTGTGTTTTCGCTGTTCCCCAATCGTTTAAATTCATTCAACCTTTATTTCTCCCGAGAGATCATTGAGGGGCGACCCTCATTTTCAATGTCATCGAGTCAGATTACAAAGACAAATACAGAACAACAGCACAACAAGTACAGTAAGACATAAAGAGAGACAATCAAACATTCAAAATTGGGAAAAGATGTGATAAATCAATTAGGATAATAGGGATGCAAAGAAAATACCATCATGTAAAGAACCAGATTTCTAAATTTTCCAAGAGGCACAATGCTTATGACAATAAACCCAAAGATGTATTAAGAGAACCAAGGACATGTAACACACTGATATATAGACGTGTCTTTCGCCATGTAAAGTCTATAGGAAAAGTCTTTTTTGGGCCACAGGGTTGCCAGACGTTGCAATTCCATCTTTGGCTGCTAAGCCCATGGTTGTTTGAAAGCCTGGCGCTGTTGGTGGGGGCTTGTGTGGTATATGGCACCCGTGTTGTTTGTGTGAAGTGTGTGTGTGTGCGTGTGCGTGTGCGCGTGTGCATCAGATCAATCAGGTCAGGGCGACAGCTGTCCTATGAGGATTAGCTGTGGGTGTCTGTAGTGTGCCGTCCTGTCGTTTTGAGTTTAGTCTGCTCTTCACATACAGACAAACAAAGCTACAGGCGGACTCTAATCTTGGCCTCCAGATTGCAGTCATAATTACTTCCATGCAGTCACTCACATGTTTACCGTAAACCCTCAGTCCTACAGTCTCAAGTTGACTCAAAGTGTGTCTCATAACCTGCCATTAAAGCAAAACTATAGCTGTGAACATAGAAATAGCCTCCAATAGAAGCATGGAGACGGTGTGTTTCTGTAGTAGTACAGTGAGGTGCAGAGGTCTTAAATGCATGTTAGTGATGTTAGGTGGCTGTAAATATGAGGTTGACTCTTTTTGTCCCTGGCTATATTTATAGCATACTTTTACTCAGAGTGTGTGGGCTGAGTCCAGTTGTCAACAGTTAGCCAGCGAGTAAACTTTGCTTCTGGGTTGGATTCATTTCAATACTTTTTAGAGGTCTGAGGAAGTCAAATGTTCATTCAAAGATTAAAGTAATTTTGTGTTGCAGAAATTCATTTTTTTTTAATTTTTTTTTATTCTCACAACCCCTGAGCTTTATTTTTATCATATTTTTTAATCTGTTCTCATTTACCACTGAAATCTGTGGAAAAACCGTGAGGTAGGGTGCAGAGCAGAGGCAAAGCACAGCGCAGGTATACGTCATCATTGCTTCTGGCTTTGGTTGCGCCTTGAAAGGTCAGCGGCAATGAGGTCAAAGTTAAAATAGGGCTGGGCAATATGTCGATATGTCGATATCGTGATATGAGACTAGATATCCTCTTAGATTTTGGATATCGTAATGTTGTAAATGGCTTAAGTGGTGTCTTTTCCTGGTTTTAAAGGCTGCATTACAGTAAAGTGAGTCATTTTCTGTTACCAGACTGTTCTAGGTCTTCTATTATTTTTACCTTTACCCACTTAGTCATTATATCTCCATTACTGAAGATTATTTATCTACAATCTCATTGTGAAGCTATTTTGTTAAAGCAGAAATTGTCAACCCTATAATATCGCCACAATATCGACATTGAGGTATTAGGACCAGAATATTGCGATATCTGATTTTCTCCATATCGCCCAGCCCTAAATTGATATAATTTGAACTCTGAGTGCAGCGCTGGGCGGCAATTCTGAGCGGTGTGCGAGACCAAGGGTGGCGTAGAGCGGTTTCACCGCGGATCACGTGACAGCGGCTTTACAGAGGCCAACCCTGCAGCTGAATGGATTGTTGGCCAGCTCGCTCGCTGAGGATGACTGAGCTCAGTCTTGTTGAGCTCCAGAGTTCTGGAGCAGATATTTGAACAGCAGACACTTGTGTCACAGTAACCTACATTAAATCTGCTTTACCAGACTATTCACTTTGATTTAAGCCGTGCCAGCAGAAACTACACAGCATAAATCAGATGGGATGAATTCTGTTGAGAGACAACCTGCAAATTAAAAACTTGCTATAATATTCTGGGATATGAGTTTACACATTTCATTGGATTAGGGGTTTAACTTGATCTTTGTTTTTATAGACTCCAGATTAAGAAATGTGGTCTGACACTTAGCGGTGAATAAAAAAACTATCCAAACAAGGATCCAAATTTGATTTTTGTAAGGGCCTAAACTGAAGAAGCATAGCTTATGATGGATTATGGATTATGCCTCTGAACAGCATATAAATGCAAGTGATTTAACTAAAACACAAGTAGAGAGTTGGTTCCAAATGAGCATGATAACGCCAGCCACTGCCTGTATGTCTGGTGATTAAAGTGGAGAACAACTGGATGGAAGTAGGAATTGGAATTTACTTAATATATAAAAAATAAATAAATAAATAAGTAGCACAAAGGAAATCATCGTGGCTGGGCCAAATGGTAACCATAGCAACGGTGAACAGTTTTGCAGTGACTGATGATGTAGGCGAGGCTGGGCTCCATGGGGATGACATGATTATTTTGTGTAAATTGCACATTATAACCGTGTGTATATCACGGCTCAAATCTGGCATATCAGCAATAAAAGCGGTGTTGATGAATTCTTCTACGTGCACGCCCCTCGAAGCGCTGTCAGCGGTCTCTCTGTCAGGCTTTGTTAAACCAATCAGCTCTACTGTCAGTCAGACCTGTCATATAGAACATCCATGGCACAACTGCGTATAAGGCTGTAAAAACTCCTGTCTGATTAAAAATAAAACCCATTGGCTAGGGCTGGAAAAAAAGCAAAAAACTTATCAAAAAGAAGATCTATCTGATGCACTTTATGGGCCCTATTTTAACGATCTAAGCGTACGGCGTGAAGCGCATGGCGCAGTTGCATTTAGGGCGTGTCCAAATCCACTTTTGCTAGTTTGCTAGTTTTTTTCATGGTTCTAAAGGGTTGTACTTAGTGTCTTCATTAATTCATAGGTGTGTTTTGGGCGTAACATGCAATAAACCAATCAGACTAGCTATGTTTCCATCCACACGGTTTTATCGGAATTAAGTGATATCGAATGAAAAATGCCTTATGGAAACGGTAAAATTCGATTGAATTTCATGAATATCGACTCAAAGGAAATACGTTCGGTCTCATCGGATTTTATCTTGATCGATATACGGCTTTTGCGCTAAACGCTGATGGAAAGGTTATTTGCCAAATAAAAAATGAATTGCGATTAAGTTTTAGGTCATTTTATGGTTGCAACCCGCCACAAAATGAAGAAGAAGTTTTTGTTCATTTCCACCCAGTATTTCTGCTCTGTTTACACACATGGCGGGTGTCAACAAAGACAGATGGAAGCGGACGAACGAGGAGACGAGAGACTTTTTGAATTTAATTTACGAGCAAAATATAACGCTGTCGTTCCCACACCACAGGCCGCCTCCGTTGTCGTCGGGCATTTACGTGCATCTGCATCATCATAGCGACGTTTTGATAGCGTCATTCTTTTCTTATTATAGCTTATGTCGCTGTCAGCTGGCACATAAGCACTATTACAACTTGTGCAATATTGATCATTTGTTGGTAGATGGCGCGATCCATTTTGTCTAGCAAAACTTTATTCGCAAATGTTTGCTTGAATGTTGTGCGATTCAGTGCGAAAATTAATGGAAACACCTAATAATGTCTCAAATCAATTCAATATACCAATTTGACCGCAAAACAGCATGTGACGTCATTACGCACAGGTTTTTATTCGCTTTAAAGCCGTTGGATGGAAACACACTTTCACCAGCTTTTCTATTTTTTTACCGAACTTCAGATAATTCGATTGACAAGTGGATGGAATCTTAGCTAGTGTCATCTCCCATTCCCTTTAAAAGCCAGGCGCGTTTGTACCTTGGTGCATTGCTATTATGATGGCGGATTTGCACCGTGATATTTTTATTTGTAATCTTTTGCATGTTTGTGTGCTGCTGCGCTTCCCTATATATGTGTGTGTGTGTGTGTGTGTGTGTAACAAGCATAGTGTGCCCATGGGCGCAAAGATGGGCGCAGGTGCATTCGCTATTTAAACGACGTGGGCGCTGGATGGGAAATTGACAATTTCGTCTGTCTTAAACTAGCAAAGACACTTGCGTCGGGCTTTGCACTGCGCCGGGTGCAAGATAGGGCCCTATGACTGTTTTCTGATTCCCTCTGTCAGGCAGTCACTACAACAGCCAATCACTGTCAGTCAGCATGTACATATGTTTAATCATAACAGAAAGACTTTTTTATTCTGGTTAACCATGAGTTCAGACTAATTTAGATTAGATCCGTGGGTGCGGAAAAAAGTCTTTCCAGCCTGTAGACTCTGCTCTCATCAACATGGTTTCCAGCAGTGGGCAGACACAGCTAGAGACTAGCTGATGAACACAGTGGAACATTTAGCAGTTAGAGAGACACATATTCCCCCTGGAGTTGGTGGAGACAGAAACAGCTAAAGGAGAGAGAATGTTGGACAGACATTCACCAAAAACACCACTGAACTGCCCCAGTACCTTACGATGTATTTCCAAAGTTAAAGCTATGTGCCGGTGCGTGAGCTGGTGTGTTCTTCGCATAGCGAGGCGGGAAGACTTCAGGATTGTGGATGGGCATGTAAGTAGGGCTGGGTACCCAATTCAATACTTTTTAAGCACAGGCCGAATTGCCTCTGAAGTATCGAGTATCAAAAAATGTCTCATCGTTCCATACCCAGTTTCAATACCTAAGGAGTAAATATCATCAGCGTCAGTGAGCCAATCAGCACGCAGCATGCTTCTACCAAGATCTATTATGTAATAAATGTCTGTGATTGGCTGTCTAACGTTACACGTCGCAGAGACACGCTGGGAAAGACTCTACGTTACACATAGTGTGACGGCTCACGCAATAGGAGCTGAAAAATACATAAAAAGATTTGTGCCATAATGTTTAATGCTGTTTCTTTTTGGTAAAATTCATTTTTCTAAAATTGGTTAAAGGTACACTGTGTAGTGTTTTAAGTATTTTATTAGCTGAACTCAACGTCTTCATTCATAAATATGTCCTCATTGGTGTAAATTGACCTCTGCCAATGATCTGACTTATCCTCGTAAGCGAAGAATTTCTTATCTGTATTTACATTGGACGGGCGAGTCCAAGGAGGCTTCCATGTCGTTCCGCCATTTTGAAAAACTATAATCGCTGAGAGGGACATAGAGCACTAGCCTACCTGTCTAGCTAATACACAACGCGTTTTCGTTCAGAGCCAGCGTCACGTGACTAAAACCAGCTGAAACGAAGAAGGAGATCAGTGAGAGGCGTTTGTCGCTGCCCCGGCTAATTCGAAAGCTTGCACTGCACTTTATTTCATAATGGAGGATCATACTTACGCCGAGTTACAGGAGAAGGAATCCTCGTCGCCAAAAAAAGCGAAAATTGGAAGACATTGTCATAGCTTGTTGGTAAATAACGGCTACCGTAGTTACAACATGCATTTAAGAAAAAAACGAGGCGCTAGAGAGCACTATTTGTTTGAATGCGAAATTCAATTTCACCGCTAGATGGAAGAAATTCCTACACAGTGTACCTTTAATAAAAAAGTATCGCTTAGGAACCGGTATTGAAGTCACAGTATTGGTATTGGTAACGGCATTGGACATTTTTGAATGATACCCAGCCCTACATGTAAGCATGTCTGACTTTCATGCAAGAGACAGGAGCCTTTTTTTAACCAATCATGACCCCCTTACCATACCTTAACCATAGTCATCTCTTCCCTAACCTTATCCATAGCGTAGTGACCAAGAGAGAATATAAACCAATGTTGGCATTGAATGTAACATAATGGTACAATATTGTTGCCTTGTGAAATAAATGCTGATGTTGAGCCAACCCATTCCCATTAACAATGATATCAGCTGATAATTCATAGGTTTGTGTTTACGTCTCGTTCCGCTGCCCCCAAGTGATGAACGGATGATTCAGTGCAGCTTTAACCACCGAATGAGTCAGAATCTAATCATTTTTTTCAGCACAAAGAATAAATAATTAGTTTACTGTTAGGGCATAGAGTCTTATTCACAAGTGAATTAAGAAGTGATTGTTTTATCTCCTGCTCCTGCGGTCAGTGTGACAGTTAATCAGAGCAGCCACCTTCACCACAGAGCGCCTGAAGGAGCTCCAGCCTCGCTACTGTCACACTCTGTTTATCACTGGATCCTGAACCCTCCAGCACTGCAGTCCATTTCCTCCACAAACAGAACTCCTCCAGGGTCCTGTGTCCGTCACAGAACCTGATTCCAGACTGCCTAAACACCACAAGATTTCTCTGAAGAAAACGCTTAAGAGAGAAGGCACACCAGCCCGATAATCGGCCATCGGACCGTCTGGCGAGGTTGGTGACTCGAGTTTGTTAAGTGTGTTCCCGTGCCGTCGACCGTCTGAGGAGCCGTCGGCCTTCATTTGGGCCGACCCAACATGTTCAGTCGGAGAGACTCGTCCATAAATGGGGAGCGGATGAGCCTCTCAAAATCTGACGAAAATCCTTTAAACTGACCTTTGCCAATCTGAAATGAAGACAGATTCAGAAACTGCACGGCCTATTTCTCGCTTAAAATGTTTTCAGAAACACCTTTTGGTTAACTATTTCAGTACAATATGAGATCGTATTCTGAACAAGCCGCCATGACAGTCTGGCTGTGAATTTCTGGAGAAAAAAGACCCACGTGACGAGTTTGTCCAATCAGCTGCCGGTTTTCATTTTCTGGGAAATAATCAGACTGTTAATGGAAACAATACAGAGCAGCGCCGCCTGCTGCTATGGAGACGTATTACGCGCAGAGCGTACGCTCAAGTCGGCGTCGCCTCAGTGTGTTCTGAAGCATTTTTTGGACCTCGGGACCCGACTGATCAGTCCGACTGCCTTTTTGGTTTTGGTTTCTGTAGCGTCCAGTACTTGTACTTCCAGTAAAACTGTAAATCACCATGGAATCTAATTAAAATTGTCCTCTTAGCTGTGGAATAAGCATGGGAGCCGTTTCAACTCCACCCCTCAAAGAATGTGAATCGGAATCAGAGTTGTTAAAACCAAATTATGCCCAACCCTAGCTCTAACCCAGAGGAGAATGAAGTGACAACTAGAAATGCCTCTTCCTGAACTGGACAAAAGGTTTATTATATCATCTGAGTGCACAGATTGATGTTTTTCATGCAGGGCCACGTAGACATTCAGTAGGTGGTTGTGGAGGAGATAGAGCAGCAGGAGACGGGATCAGACCTGTGAATGTCTTCATTAACACTGGGCTGGTAGAGTGTGTGTGTGTGTTGGCAGGTGCACTATGTGATAATTGGTAGTAGTCTCATGTTTGCAAAGGCTCAGATCTGAAAGTGGAGATCTTCAATGTCCCGTTGGCTCTGAGATCCCAGGTTCCCCTGTGACTGTCTGGGTCTCTCCTCTCTTTCATTATTTCTGCCTTTTTTCCCTCTCTCCATCTCTCTTTTGCTCTCCTGTGTCCAACCGTCTTTCTCTCTCTGATGGAGGCTAGACCAACCTTGTGTCCTGAATTTTAACCGGTAATGTGTGCTGCGATGATTAGTTGATTAAGTCCAGATCAACAAAATCCAAAAAATTTTGCTTAATTGTTGAAGTGATTTATCAGTTAAGAGTCAAAAGTGAGCTGGTTACAGCTTTTCACATGTGAGGATATGCTGTTTCCTGCCTTTTATACCAAATACCACGCACATTTTACTGACAGGACACAAGCTGAATGGCGATGCATGGAGGTAGTGTATAACGTTGCCCTGCGTTAGCGTCGTTAAAGGTGCTGTAGGTAGGATTGGGAAGATCCAGGACTTAGCCAAAAAATTTGAACATCGACAACTTCTCAGTCCCCCCCCCCTTTCTGCTAAAGCCCAAACGGTCTTCTAAGCCCCTCCCCCCACAGGGGAGAATGAATGCGTGTGCATGAGCAGTGATTAACACACCACCCCGAGCTGTGGACTTTTGCAAATCTCACTACAGGCTGTAGGTGGTGTCAGAGGAGTCTGATTTTTTTTTCATGTAGTTCTACTGGAACATAGGGTCAGTTTCATCAAATATGATAGAAAGTTAGTTTTATAAGTCTTACCTACTGCATCTTTAACAAATAAGTGGCTATCTCAAACACCACATGGAGCATGACGTTGGCTTGTTTCACGGCAACAATGCCAGCTGCCTCAAACGAACAATATAGGGCTGTGTTTCAGGATAAGGATTAGATGTTGTACAGTTTGTATATGATGTTAATATGACTTGAAACTCACTCACCTTCGCCAAATTTGAGGTGTTTCCTCCCTTTGTAATGAACGATGGCTTCAGAGAATCAATTATATGTCTCGAATGCAAAAGATTTCCATATTAGGCTAAACTTGCAGCTATCTTCTGTAGTTTTTCCCCGTGTGCTTGTAGGCCTTCTTCTTCTTCTTCTTTTCCACTTGTAGTACACACTTACGCGTATATGCTGCCCCTGTGAGATCCGGAAGAGTTGCCACCTCTGTACCTTCGTTATCAACGGTACCTACGCTACTGTAGAAAAACAAGTACCGTCACGTTTTAAGAATGTTTGTACCGACCTGGTTCCGAAGTACCGGTTGTCGTGACATCCCTAGTCCCATCTCTGCAGATCTTCTCAAAAAGAATGGAAGTCAATATTTAACGGACGGTAGGAAAAATACGATGAGAGATGTGGCCTGCTTTGGAAAAGGGATGGCAGTCATGTAAAATGTATGTGTAGTAAATAAGGTGTAGTCCTGTTATCGTGTTTAATGTATGTGTGTGTGTGTGTGTGTGTGTGTGTCTGGGTGTGTGTGTGTGTGTGTGTCTGGGTGTGTGTGTGTGTGTGTGTTCCACGGCCTTGCTGTCTGCAGACACTCTCCTGTGCTTGTTCCCTCCTCCATCCACGTAACAGCGGATGGGTGGCTGGATAAGCCTAAAACATGGCTGCCGTGTGCTCCTCTAAGACACTTGGCTAATCTGTCACTCTGTATGCATATCTAATGTGTGTGTGCAGTGTGATTAGAGGCAGATCAATGCAGGGATTGATCAGAGCCTGAACAAACACAACATTAAGAATTGATCATGCACAGCTCGCTCCTGAGATTGCATACAGTGGCAAAGGAGCCTGGCTCTGTTTCAACCAGAGGCCATCCGTTCTGCCATATATTTGTCAAATACAGACAGTAGCTCTATTGTGCTGATAGAAATGGACCGTTTCTGGAATCACTCCATTAAAAAAAAGAAAAGAGAAACATACTTTGTAACCACAGGTCCAGTGGCCTGTAGTCTAATTTCTCCAGAGGCTATTTTGTGGTTCCCTACGTACGCTGCTACAATTAAATAAAGCAGCATAATGAAGTAAATCTCATTTCGCTGTGAGAGTCCAGCAAGACTATCAGCAGTTGTCGCAGATCTGCGCTACAGATATCGATTGTCTGTCCAGCGCTGAGGGAATAAAAGATGGAGCTCTGTTTAAGATTTCCCTAAACCACTTCACTATGTACTGACTGCCAGCACTTCTGTGTGTGCGTGTGTGTGTGTGTGCGTGTGTGTGTGTGTGCGCTAAATGAAAAAGCCATTGTAAAAGCAGATTTATATCACATTCATAAAGCAGATTTATAGCTCGGAGCGAGTCAGCGATTGAGTGAGATTGTGTTTAATTATGCCGATGCAGGAAGATGCAATACACTACGATGCAAATCGCTGTGATGTGATACAATACGATACAAGACTTAACATGACATAGATATGTTAGCTTAACCAAACACAGCAGTATGGTCCTCAAACAGGAACCAGCTGTGATTTTATCATTTACGACCAGTCACACATGTCTCTGAATTTTGACAACATAAATTAAAAAAAATCACTGTCACTATACATTTCCAATGGAATGAAAATAGGTAGGTAAAGCTAATATATACATATAGGTATATATTACTGTACAGGGGATGGTCGGGGGGGGTTGCGGGGGGGGGTAAATTAGGGAATGAACTTGCGCTCCCGGTGGGCGGTTCAGCAAAAAGAGGAGGCGTGTTCCGGCGCAAACGTTCCCTAACTATTTTGCCGTTTCAGAAAACAGTTCCGCCACAGACCAGGAAAAGCCTAAAGTCAGTGGTGCGTTATTCAGATGCTATTTTAAGGGCGCATGCTTGGCCGTAATGTAGCGTGTGCACACCGCGCATACACTTTGCTTCTCTCATCTCACGGACCCAGCAGTTCCCATTTTTGCAAACCATACATAAATACAAGGAAAAATATGACCTTGTTTTACACAACATTGCCATGAATTATGGATGTGTTGATGACATAAATGAGGAAATATTAGAGGACTTAAGGAGATGTGATGTTGAACTGCATGTGCCGATGCCACTTAACCCAAATGCCCCAGCAGCAGCACGGGGGAGGAGAGACAGAAGAGCCGCATCGTCTATAGTGAGGTTATCTCGGTCTAATGTTAGACTACACTACAAAAATATCACCATGCATCCATAACCTCGTGATTCAGCGAGAGTGAGCCCAAAACATCGCAAAGTATGTTTTTTGGACATTCCTTTATTTACATTTTGTCAAAAATAAAAATCAATAGCAAACGTCGGTCTCCTCGGCTGTGAACCACTCCTGGCGTGCGCCATGGATGTATTAAGAGAACTGGATACGGTGTTCGGCGGGAAGCCCCGTACATTCCAATGAGAGTGCTCAAAAGCGCATAAAGCAAACATGGAGCTCGCTCTTCCGCATTGTTGGCCCATAACGCTGGTTGGCCGTTCTCTTAATACATCCATGTGGTTGGCTCCTCACGATGGGCATGCGCACTAGCAACAATTTGTTTGTGTTGTCGTAGCAACCGGTAGCAACATGCGCGTTCATGAGCTCCTCTCTCGTGTCTCTGGCGAACTCATGAACTCGCCGTTTTCATTGTCTAAAATATTCACTAACGTTAAACATTGTGTTTTCGTTGTTCCCTATCGTTAACATGCTTAGCTAAATAAACGATAGATGTCTTTAGGAGATTTAATAATTATGTTGTGCTACATAGCGCTAGCAGTTAGCCTGCAGTTTGGTGAACAGAGCTCATCCATGGCTTCATCCACGTTACAAGCTTTACAGCATACAGCCCTCGGATGTATCATAAGAGAGAACCAAGGCGATGTATTCACTATGTCTGTAGTAACGTTATGTAGGCATATAGCTAGCTATGTATAGATCTTAATACAGCCATGCTAGCTACCCCTGATGTTAGCAACTAGCTAGCTAGCCGATAGCCCGCCATTTTGGGAAACGCTAATGACGTTACATCACGTAGCTAACAGGCTTTACAGCATAGCTACATACATCCCTCGGATGTATCATAACTTCATAAGATAATACCATGGACGTATTAATAGAACACATGGTGAATTACAACCATTAGCTATATCCATTATTACAGCTAGCTACGTGAGCTCTGGAGAACTGTCATGTGAGCGGGCGGGCGCAGTCCCGTGGGTCTGCTCGCGTCTATTATGCGCGTTCATCATGCCAAATTTAATAATTCTGGATTCGCTTCTAGTGAATGTTAAAAATGTTAACATGACGTTTTAAACAAGGACCCCTTCAGTGTTCGGGCTGGTAAGTTGATATACCCAGAAACAAATTATCCGCTGAAATATAGACGTTTCTTTCGCCATGCAAAGTCTATGTGAAAAGTCTTTCTGGGCCATGGGGTGCAGTACCACCGTTATCCGCTAAGCCCATGGTGGCTTTTAGACTTGGCGCTCTTCCTGGGGGCTTGGCGTGCGCCCATGGATCTACTAAGAGCATGCGCCTAGCAAATCCACCATTATAACAGCAATCCGCCATAGAACAAGCGTGCCTGGCTTTTAAAGGGAATGTGAGATAACGCTCTGATTGGTTTATTGCACGTTACCCCCAAACCACACCTATGAGTAATGTAGCTACTTCAGACCAACCCATTTTAGATTTGCGTCGGGCGCAAGAGTCATTCATCCGCCGGTATAATAGCAACAGTGCCCGAGATCCGCCCACAAAGTTACTTGCTTTTGGCGTTTGATTCTTGCGTTTCTGAACGTTAAAATAGGTCCCATACATTTACAAATAATTGCATTGTACAAAATCAAGCCGCTTTCTTTTCGCTTTCCTGGAGCGGGAAGGCCGCTGGGTCGGTAAATGGATGGACCTGTGTGTGTGTGTGTGTGTGTGTGTGTGTGTGTGTGTGTGTGTGTGTGTGTGTGTGTGTGTGTGTGTGTGTGTGTGTGTGTGTGTGTGTGTGTGTGTGTGTGTGTGTGTGTGTGTGTGTGTGGAGGGGGGGTGATGCTCTCTGACGACACTGGCTTTTGGAGACGGGGCAGTTGCTAGGAGATAGCGGGGCGGTTGCCAGGGGATACCAGAGTGGCGCTAAGAAACTCTGGTGAGAGAGTATTGTTTAAAGTTCAGGGTGGGGTGACAGCACATAGTTCATCTTTTAGGTCATTTCTGGTGGAGTAGTTGAAATCTAGGGATTGTTGTTCCAATATCAGAGTTCAGAGAAGAAAAATAAGTCCCCAAACAGCTGTAGCTTTATTACCATGTTTAGATATAATAACTATTGAATATGTTCATATTCAAACTCATTGTACCCCAAAATAACTTACACTTATTGTCTACATCTGACTCACTGTGTATTTCTACTTCAGAGGAAAACCTTGTACTGCTACATTTACCTACTTACCTACCTACTCTACTGTAAAGTGTCCTGAGATAACTTCTGTTATGATCACTATAAGTAAAATTGAATTTAATTGTATTTTGCCAGCGGTAATGTTATTAGTTTAGTTAGTATGGCAAACTTACACAATGGCAGAGTGATCCTGTTCCTGTAGGATATCCGCTCATGCTCGTTGGCTCCGGGGGAAATGAAGAAGAGTTTGTTTGTAACGATGGTATATCCAGCGGTCAGAAATAATAATAAATAAATGTGAAATACATTTAGCCGAGGTATTCATTTCAAAATAGACGTAGCCTGTTAGTTAGGATTGAGCATCGATAATCGGTTCCCACTTGGATTCGTTTCAAAATCTACGATTCCAGCGGAATTGTTATTTTATTGGAATCCGCTCATCAGTTCCAAATCTAACCCAAGTAACTAAACTAAGTTTTGATTTCCATGGCAGCCACCGTACTTCCAGTGTCCTGTCCTGTCCTTATAGTGTTGGCAGGTTTGTACACTTCTAGAGTTGATGGTGACGTGCTAGCTGAGAATTTGTGGCATGTTAATAATACAGCTTGTTCCTTCACTTGAGCTGCTAGCAGCTTTGCCTCGCTTCCAGTCTTGGTGCTGTTCCCTGTCTGTCGCAGTACTAGACGCACACATTACAGTGATGTCAGTGCTTGTGGGTTTGACTGCAAATGATAAGTGAATGTCTTGTAAGTGTACTCTCAGTGGTGCTTTTGTGTCATATGGGAGTTCCCATAATGTCTGCGACTTGTGATTAGCATCCTCATTAACATCCATGCTGGAATTAATTAAACTTAATAGTACAGAGGTGTTTGAAAAGGCAAACGAATGGATGTCGTTCTATATAAATGGATCTAAATGCAGCTTGTGGAGCTTTGCGGAAGACCAAGGTGCACGTATTAGGTGGGGTTTTAGGGGTCCTTCTTCAAGAAAATGTGACGTTTTTCAATTACAAAAAACAGCAATTTTCCATACATTTTGTCTCTACAATTTTCGACCGTTATTATCACCATGTGTCTAAAACATTGGAAAAGCTAAAGCAGATAATAAATAATTAACACTCAGAAAGCTTAAAGACAAAACTTAAAGCTAAAGAAGTCCATCTACAATCATTAGATCTGAGAAAAGTCTTTTAGTTTGCATTCATTCAGCTTTGAGCTTTGACACACCAACCCGACGGCCGACCGTCTGCAGAAAAGGCAGTCGGACTGATCTGTCGGCTCCCGTCTCTCACAAAAGTGCCTCGGGGCGCTAATCTGTATTGTCGCATAAAAAAATGAAAACCCGGAAATAACGGAACATCTCTCTAGACCTCGTAAACACAGAGCACGCTGTCATTGTTTTCATCAGAAAGTGTTGAGAGTCAAGAAGGATCCTTGTTGTCATTACTCGCTGAACGGAAGAAAATACGATGGCTAGTAATAAGAAGATACTGGCGTTGTCAGCTCCGGTTTTCTCGTGCACTGATTCACTGGTCAAGGGCTGGCACTCCAGTCCGACTGCTCACCGGCCGATTCAACAAGTCAAATCTGCCAAAATGGACGCCGACGGCTCCTCCGGCTGACGACGGGACAGAACACACCGAACTGACTCGAGTCACCGATCTCGCCAGACTGTCTGACGGCCGATTATTGGGTTGGTGTATCAGAGCCTTTAGGTACCGCCCAAAACGACTTGGGTGCTGCACCTAAACCTTACAGAGCAGGGAAAACCCTGTAAATGTAATGGAGTGAGTGTTATATTGTCAACGTACTAGTTTTTTTTTTTCATATCATGTGAACTCAGCATTAGATATCCTGAGGCAAAGCTATGCTAGTTGATATCAAATAATTAACTACAGCGGCAATATTGAAGTACAATGACCATGGTGAGCTAAACATTTTTTTGAAATTACATTTTTGTGCCTCTCATCTCGTGCTGGACCTCTTAATTGTATGAAATAATTCATGAAATATTATCCTCTCTATACTCTCTGTCTGCTCAGGTTGGGCTGACAGGGAGATGAAGGAAGTTGGCCTCTGGCTTCGCTCATAGACAAAGTTTATCTAGCTATACCCAGCTGTCACTGTGACACACACACACACACATACACACACACACACACACACACACACACACACACACACATACACACACACATGAAGTTCAGCAGTGTTTGTGAGTATTTAAAAGACAGAACGTTCTTTTGGAAGACTTACACAGGGACTCACCGCAAGTTCTATGACTCATGTGTTTACTTCTGCCAGGTCCAAGTCTGTCCCTGTCAATGTCCATCTCAGTTTCATCACACAAGATCAACACGCTGTTTGTTTGGTGTATGTCACTCTTTGTGTGGACAGTCCAACAACAGCACACTGTTTATCCTGACCCTAGCTTTCTAGAAACATTGAAACGTCGTTTGTAGCGAGGCTGTAGGGATGGGGATGTTTCTTGGATGGTCCATGTTGGTCACACAGTATCTCAACATTCATGTTCCCCTCAGGACGAACTGTAATTCGGTGATCCTCTGACTTTTCATCCAGCACCATCATCACGTCAAATCATCAATGTGTCCAATACTTTTACACGTTTTATGACCAAATGTCTGCAGAACTGATGGCGTTCCCATCAGCGTCGGCTGCACTTTGTGTTTACTGATAATTATGTTAGCATGCTGACACGCATCCGCATGTTAGCATTGTGATTGTGAGCATGTTAGCATGCTGACATTAGCAGTCTTTGCACAACTTTAATATAATTATATATGTAATGCTCTATAAAACACCCTCTAGTCAAAAGTCATTTTGATTTGAGGTAACGGTAAAGTTGCCCTGCATAGACCTTCCTGCCGTTTGCTGTGTTTTGCAGCCAAGTGTATGTAAATACTTGCAACATTTACTGATTTTGGTAAACATTAGGCATTAATGTATCTCCCGAAAATGAGACATTTTCCGACCCGGGGGCAGAGGCACACTAATCCGGGAATCCCGGGAAATTGACTTCTCTTTAAAGTATAACTTCTGCTTCAGTTAAAACACATTGGTCGTATTTCAAGCAACACTAACGGCAACAAGGAGCAATATGCATGAACCTGACTGCTTTAGTGTATTATTTGTAGGCATTCATAATTATTAAAGGCAAAAGAATGCCATTTGTGTTGATCAACATTAGAAGGAACATAGCATACACTTAGCATGCAGCTTGGTTCTAGCTGCGAGGAATGTGAAATGCCAGTGAAATGATCCCAGTGTGCTGTGGGAGTCCAACGCCCTCACCTGCCCTGAGGCGCTGCCAACCCTTCAAAATGATTCATTAGTGTGGCTGTCAGTGGAGAGATGGGGGGGAGGGCATTGTGGCTAAAATGGTATTTTCGAGGCCTTTATTCTGGCATGAATAACACTCTGAGGAAAACACTGTACTCTTATCACTTTTGAGGCATGAAAATGTTGGTAGCTTCTGTCCAAACAAATCTTTAACACTGGTATCAGTTTCTCTGTCCTGTTCTCTGTCCCCCATCGTGTGATGTAACCTCAGTGCATCGATCGAGTGCACTGGTGTGCCACAATCAGGATTGGGAGATACGCTTCCACCATTACTGAGTAGCTCTGTCAGACTCTACTCTTTTTATTTGATTTTTGTTAAATGCTAACGTGGGGCGGCTATGGCTCAAGTGGTAGCGCTACCAATGGGAAGGTTGGTGGTTCGATCCCTGACCCTGCAGTACCATGTTGAAGTGTCCTTGGGCGAGACACTGAACCCCAAATTACTCCTGATGCTGCACCATCGGTGTGTGAATGAGTGTGAATGTTCGTCTGATGAACAGGTGGCACCTTGCATGGCAGCCTCGGGCCACAGTGTGTGAATGGGTGTGTGGATGGTGCCTGTGTAATGTAAAAGCATTTAAAGTAGTGACTAGAAAAGCGCTTTATAAATGCAATCCATTTACATTTAACGTTACCTTGTGTCGGCTCCGCTCCGTGGACTGGGTTCGTAACGTTAGACTGGATGTTTTCTGCTGAGATGCTGAAGCATTGACGTCGTGACGTCTAGTTCTGTTTTACGATAGACACAATGTACAGAGTTTTCCTTTTGTTACGCTTGAAATGATCCCAAACTTACAGACAGACAGCCAGACAGACAGACATTGCCATCCCCAGAGCCATGGCAGAAAACTGTAAATAGTTAACTGTTCTGTTTCTGTGCCTGTTAATAGCTTATAGGTTACGCTAATAGGATAGACCAAAGTCAAACTTTGTTATCTGACTGCTCTTAAGCGCAGCAGCTTCAGGTTACAGCCCTGATATGCCCATGTTGTTGAGTTTGTTGATTCTCTCAGTACATGTTGTTATGCTCTATATGATAGTCAGCCACTGCTGCCCAGCAACATCTGAAAGCCCCATGCTTAGTTCTGCCCCAGTTCCCTCTATACTGCAGCAGGGGGGGGGGGGGGGGGGGGGGTGTTACAGCTGCAGGGAGGAGTGGGCGTTGAAGCAAGGTGCTTCTTCTTTGTGGCCATCATCAGTATTGGGACCAAATAAAAGTGGAGCTGCTTTTAAAGGGGCACTCCACATATTTTACACATGGGGATCAAGTTCATGTGTAATAAGGAGTATTAGTCTGTGAAAACATTGGCATTATATCGTCTGAGCCTCTGGAGGACGTGTTCCATGTCTGAAACAACAGCCTTGATGAGATCGTAGTGATGTCATCAGGATATCTCAGCTTGGGCTTGAACTATATTTTATAACTTAAAGCCTTTCGTTACAAGCAAGGGCCAAAAAAATAAATAAAATAGAGCTCAACAGTGACCGCCCAGTTCCTAACGGCTCCGGTTTCAGAAGTGATTTTCCCCATTCGATTACTTCGTTGATGTTCAGAAAATGCTTATATAAAGACTTTTCAAACCTGAAACCAAGCCAAACAAATACAAGATGAATCATGACCATAAAACGTGATTCTGCGCATAAAAAAAATCCATTTTGTAAGTAGAAAAACGCAAATGTACGGAGCCCATTCATGTTCCCCAGAGGATGTACCCTTTCTGTTTTATTTCCAAATTGTCAACCTTATACACAAAATGCAATGAGGATAAGATTGCCACGTAATGTGCTTATCACAAGTTTTTTTTTCCCAAATGATAAACCCTTTTGATTTTGATAAGCCCATTCCCTTTCCTGTTATGCCACCCTCAGGACAAACTTCATATTTGAAGATCCTACAATAGCATCATTGTTAGAATGTCGTTTGTCCCATTAAACACTTGACTATTGTGTGTAAAGAATATTTCAGCATCCGGGCAGCTTCTTTTTGTCTTCTCTCAAGGTAAGCAGTTTGGAAATAATTCTATCCCATTGGAGCTGAACATGTAAATACTGTATAAGACAAGGTAGAGATAGAATACAGTTTGAGAGATCACTACTGCAGAACACTGCAATGTCAGTGCTTCTCAAACTGTTCTGGCTTGTAAAACAATGTGACTTCCACCCTGTCAAGGCGTGCATATGGTGAACAGCTCAACCAGAAAATGATTTTTGCCTTTTCAGCTTGTTTGATTTGATTCATCATCACAGGACGCCTGGAGGCTGAAAAACGCTTTAATATTTCACATAAAACAGACACGATGGGAATATATAAAGAAGTTGTTTTTTCGATCTCATGCATTATCTCAGGCTCAGACTGAGAAGAGCTGGTTTCAATTTCACTATGATCTCAATGTTGTTTTGTTCAGATATTTAGGAGGAGGGAGGAAATGCAAACTCTTAGGGCCCTATTTTAACGATCTAAGCGCACGGTGTGAAGCGCAGGTGCTTTTAGGGCCTGTCCAAATCCACTTTTGCTGGTTTGACGACGGAAAAAAGGGTCCGTGCGCCGGGCGCATGGTTCAAAAGGGTTGTACTTAGCGTCTTCATTAATTCATAGGTATGTTTTTGGCGTAACATGCAATAAACCAATCAGTGTCATCTCCCATTCCCTTTAAAAGCCAGGCGTGTTTCTACCTTGGCTCATTGCTATTATGATGGCGGATTTGCACCGTAATATTTTTATTTGTAATCTTTTGCATGTTTGTGTGCTGCTGCTCTTCCCTGTGTGTGTGTGTGTGTGTGTGTGTGTGTGTAACAAGCATAGTGTGCACACGCTGTGCACGAGCCTAGGCGCATTTTACTAATTTGCTGTTAAAATAACAATGAAATGCTGCGCTATTGACTATAGACCAGGTTTTTGTTGGTGAATGGCACAATCACTTCCCGCTGCCTCAAGATAGCAACACGCCAAGAATTCACCTGAACACACCTCCCTGTAAGACCTGCACGCCAATGGGCGCAAAGATGGGCGCAGGTGCATTTGCTATTTAAACGACGTGGGCGCTGGACGGAAAAATCGACACCTCTGTCTAAAACTAGCAAAGACACTTGCGTCGGACTTAGTGCTGCGCCGGGTGCAAGATAGGGCCCTTAATGTCAAATATAAAAGGTTTTGAATATTGCCTATAAAATGAGTCGTGTCACTCTAGCAACCCATCTTTTCAGTCATCGATATATTGATACTTTTAGATTGTATTCATTTATTATGTTGTAAAAGTTTTCCTAGACGTCAAATCTGAATTTGCATAGCACTATAGTTAATTTTCAGTGCAGACAATGTGAAGGAGCTTTCTCCACACCAGAGCTCATCTGAACCAATTTCCAACGTCTATTCGTCGGTATTTGACAATTTTCTGCAAATAGCAGAGTGACTGAAGCATTTTTTGTGTCTGTTGATCAGAAGCTCCACATACATTACTGTGATGAAATTTGATTCACTCTGTTTACACTGTAGTCAGACACAACAAATATACAGGTACATCCAATCACAGCAGTGCTTATCGCTGCTCAGCACAATGTCTGCTGGTCGGTTCTCACCACTTAGTTTCCCTTTCTCTGTTTGTCTCTCTTCCTGTCTTTCTTTTATCGGTCTTGTGAGTGCTATTTCCATCCAGCTATCGGCACATTTCAAATCAAATCAACACCACTAAAAACAAACTGTGAATACGGTGTTTCTATCAGAGAGGTGAATAAATTAACATCCTGAAGTTTTAAAGCAATCATTCAAGACAAACAAATATGTACTTGTCAGTATTTAGTGTCCTTTAGTGTCCTACAATATATGGAAAATGGATATTAGTAGGGCTGGGTATCGTTAAGAAATATTCAATACCGATGCCAATACCGGGACTTCGATACCGGTTCCTAAACAATACGTTTTTCGATACCAATTTCATAAAAGAAAATTAAATCAAAACATTACACATTATGGTACAAATTTTTTTAATGTATTTTTCAGCTCCTACTACGTGAGCCGTCTCGGTGTAACGTAGAGTTTTTCCTGCGTGTCTCTCTACGATGTGTAACGTTAGACAGCCAATCACAGACATTATTAGATCTTGGTAGAAGCTTGCTGCGTGCTGATTGGCTCACTGACGCTGATGAGATTTACTCCTTAGGTATTGAAATTGGGTATTGAATGGCGAGGCATTTTTCAATACTCAGTACTTTAGAGGCAATTCGGTCTGTGCCTAAAAAGTATTCAATTCGGTCCCCGGCCCTAGATATTAGCATTAGCATGTTTGTTTTTACGTCATGCAACAAGTGCTGATAGGGTTGGGAGACCAACGCTCAGATGGATTGCTATGGAATTTTCCACAGACATTAATGGTCCTCAGAGGATGAATCCTGCTAACGTTAGAGACCCCTGATGTCCCCTCAAACACCACCAGTAGGGCAAGGTTTTCACTTAACCTGTAGTCTCGCATTGCCAGACCTTCCTCCACAGCGCTGCGGAGGAGGGTCTGGCTAGTCCACACAGCATTCTGGTTGGGAGAAAAATGTGCTCAGGTTTATTGGCATGCCTTTGAACCAGAGCTTTGAGCGGAGTGGAGCGGGTGGGGAGTGGGAGCGGGCGGGTCTTAGACAGAGCGCAGAGCGGCATTTTTAAAAGGACGGAGCGTCGCTCTATTTCCCGCTCCAATTTCGCTCCGCTCACACCACGAGTTTGAAGCATGCTCAGTCAAGCCTGACCCAGAATCCATCCGTCTTGCACTGTCATCAACAGACTGTTTTCATTCAAAACTTGGCTCAATAATGGAGTTCAAGAAGTACTTAAAAAAAAAAAACGAGAAATCATACAGGTGTACTATTAAAAAAAACTAACAGTGATAATGTGGTACAAGAAAACGTGATATACATGTAGATTTTTTCCTTTTTTGGAGCGAGCGGGGGGCGATTTGAGTGGAGCGCGACGCAAACTTGGTTGAGCGATAATGAGCGGAGCGGCCTGATGTAGCTTTGAGCGGGGGAGTGGAGGGGTGAACAGCTCCGTGAGCGATGAGCTGAGATTCTCACCACTCCACTCATATGCTCTGCTTTGAACCAATCACAATCGTCTTGGGCGGTGCTAAGCGCCGGACGGAGCAACGGTGCCTCTGCAAAATAGCCTCGGGAAGGAGCCTCGCAGGGCCACCATTAGTCTTATTAGCCGAGAATGTGCGGAACATTCAAAGTAATGTTCTCAGGCCGATGATCAAACATAAAGTGTCGGCTCAAGGCCCCTCACGATTCCATTCTGATATTTTTGATTTCTGTATATGATTTATTTTTCCTACTACTACTTGCTACTTTTAAAACAAGGTATTTGTAGTGACCCATAATGATGCATAATTAAAATAAATAGATGAATTTACTTCCATTTTCTTTTGATGAATTGACTACCATTTTATTAATACAATTGTAATAACGAAGGAAAGTGATGTCAGCCAACATATTGATACATTGAAAAAAAGTAATCGATACCAATTGATTGATTTATTGAAATTAGAGGTGCAACGATGAATCGATTAATCGATTAGTTGTCAACTATTAAATTAATCGCCAACTATTTGGATAATCGATTAATCATTTAAGTCATTTTTTTTATATAAAAAAATAAGATTTCTCTGAATCCAGCTTGTTAAATGTGAATATCTTCTAGTTTCTTCTCTACTCTGTGACAGTAAACTGGATATCTTTGAGTTTCTTCTCTCCTCTGTGACAGTAAACTGAATATCTTTGAGTTTTGGACAAAACAAGACATTTGAGGACGTCATCTTAGGCTTTGGGAAACACTGATCCACATTTTTCACCATGTTTTGACATTTTTTTTGACAACAACTAATCGAGTAACCGAGAAAATAATCGACAGATTAATCGACTATGAAAATAATCGTTAGTTGCAGCCCTAATTGAAATCAATCTTTAGCTGCGTACGACTTTAATGTTGAGAGTTTTCTGACGCTGTGTTGGACAGACCGAACACGTAAGCTCGCTTTTGTTGCTTCTGCGTGAAGCAAGCATCAAAACATTTAGTGTTACTGTGGAAATCTTATGAAATTCCCTCCTTTCCTGGTTTGATCTCCCTCATGGGAAGCAGTTGGACAGAAACCAGGCTGCAGCCTCTCCCTCTCTCCTCCTCCAGCTGAGGTGGAAGCAGCCACTCTGGATGCGCTGACTTGTTGTTAATATGCCTGCTGTGATGAGCTGACATTTGCTTGACACTTGCGTTGACAGCTTTGTTCTGCATGAGTGTGCTGTGTCTGCTCAAATCACACCGCGGACAAACTTGTGCTGATTTCCGGCAAAATGCATTCACAGTACGCACCTCCCCCCCCCCCCCCCCCCCCCCCCCGGCATCACAAAAGCTATTTTCCTCTCTGAAGGTAGGCTATACTTGGCAATTGGCAAGAAATAAAGAGGAGAAAATTGCAGGGAGAGAAAAGCCTGCTCTTCCTGCTGAAAGCTGTTCTCGTTTCTGCCTGTTTTTTGGTTTTACTTCTACAAATCCCGTCTTCAGCTTTGGGATTTACAGGCAGGCTCCACTCTTTCTGGCCAGGTCCATCGATCTTTCCTCTAATTCTCATCTAAAAGCAAGTCAGGTTTTACATGATCTTTGCTCTGTTACTCTGCATCCATTTTTTGCCTTTAACCCCGATAAAGCCTTTTTATCCTTTAAAGTTCCCCTTAAGCAATTTTTGAAAACTCTTTTCTGCACAATTTGACAGCTTCACATATATACTCTGCATCGGTTTGTTCCATGATGGGTCAATAATTCAAACCCGTCATGTTTTTAAGGAGCAGATGGAAATGTTCTAGATTTCTTCAGCATCATTTAGGGAACCGTTTTCCCAAAATTCAGTCATTCAGACATATGTTTGGTCATTTGTACAAGGACATGTTGGGGACTTGGAAAGGCCCACCCACAATGTTCACACATACAGGGAAGACTTTCTCTTATGATCTTGTGGGCATTTGAGGCAGTGAGTAATTTACATACGCAGCTCTGATTGGGCAGCTTTTTGCTTCTGGCTGTCATTATAGCTGTGCAAAGTTTCCAGAGCGATGTGTTTCCATGCATCGTTTATCTTATTTGAATCCTGGTAGCTCATTAAAGACATACAGGAAGATAATTGGGAAGCTGTTTACCATGACAATCAGCTTTTCTCACTGTATGTAACTGAACATAAAAACAAGTGTGCTTCTGTTTCCTGAAGGAATCAAAATGTTTCCAGGTTGTGTCTCCCACACGTCAGAAGACATTTGCATAGTTAGAAGTTCAACCTTTCTTAACGGTCCCATGGCATAAAAAAATTTCACTTCATGATGTTTTTTAACATTAATATGAGGTCTCCCAGCCTGCCTATGGTCCCCCAGAGGATAGAAATGGTGATAGGTGTAAACCAAGCCCTGGGTATCCTGCTCTGCCTTTGAGAAAATGAAAGCTCAGATGGGCTGATCTGGAATCTTCCCTTTATGATGTCATAAGGGGAAAGGTTACCTCCCCTTTCTCTGCTTTGCCCGCCCAGAGAATTTGGCCTGCCCATGAGAAAGAGAGAGACATCATGTCTTGCATGTAAACAAGCGAAGCATGGCAGTTGGTCAAGGCCACGCCCCCACCCTCCACCTTGCCCCCCCCCCCATCTCCTCCTCAATAGCATTTAAAGCTACAGACACAGAAATGGCACATACTAAGTAAAGCTCATTGTGGGACTGGCTCTAGTGGCTGTAATTCTGCACCAAGGCTGAATTTCGGGAAAGAGACTTCAGATACAGTATTAGTGGACCACTAAGGCCTATATAAAAGAGACTTCAGATACAGTATTAGGGGACCACTAAGGCCTATATAAAAGCATCCAAAAAGCAGCATGTCATAGGACCTATAACTTCCCCAGGTTGCGCCGCTGAGCGACTATTGAGTCCTGAGTTGGAGGATGGTGCCAGGATGTTATTTCAAGGTTCAATTCACAAATAAATGTCATTCTGTCCAGCTCCGGTGAAGGGGTGAAGTGTTCAAGCAACCGGAAGGAGCTTAAAGTAGAGCTGATGAAAGCAGCCAGTTGAGGTGGTTTGAGCGTCTGATCAGCATGCCTCATGGCCTTGACCCTCTAGCACGTCCAACCAGGAGAAGGAGCCTGGGAGAGCCAGAGCATGCTAGAGAGATAACATATCCCATCTGGCCTGGCAAAGTGAGGAATGGGAAAAGTGAAGGATGTCTGGGCTACCTTGCTTATCCTGCTGGGTGCTGGGTGTGGCCCCTTAGTTCCAATGAAAATCTTAAATTATTCATAAATTCTAAATCAAAGGCAACTGGACTTCCGGGCTTAGTCTTTAGGTTCTTAAAGACTTTTGAGTCTCATTCAAAAGACATTTTAAGTTCTAACTGACTTATTGGGACTTATTGAGCCCTAGACATTTAAAAGTTCCCTCTGGAGATTTTGACCTCTTGAAGCGTTTCTGTGTGGGTCTCCGTTTTGTTTAGTCACATGCACATGCATGAGGATGCAAATGCATGTGGGTGATGTGATAAACGGTCAAGCCAATGGTTTGAAACCATTCCACTGATTTACAGGTGGTGGTAATGTGCCATTAAAGGCAGAGAAGAGGACTGCTATCACGTAAACATAGATGTTAACAATGCAGGATTCAAACTTTAAGGAAAATCTTTAAAGTGTTGGATACTTTGGATAGAAACAAATAATCTTAAAGGACCTAAAGCAAGTCCAGTTGCCTTTCAACTAGCACCCTTAGATTGACAGCGACGTAGGTGATTGAGAATCTTTACAAACAGAAATCTTAATCCTAAAGCATCCAATTATAGTTTAGACAAAAGTAAGCTTTTGACTTTGTGTCAGCAGTTTGTGGAGGGCCTTGTTTCAGCATGACAATGCCCCGTGCACAAAGCTAGGTCCAGAAGGAAATGGTTTCCCCAGTTTGGTGTGGAAGAAGTTGACTGGCTCGCACAGAGCCCCATCCAACAGCTTTCATGATGGGTTGAATAATTCAAACCAAAGGCAGCTTTTTTTATGCCACATCTGAAAATATTCAGATGTTCTTTGTACCCTTTACTTTTCACAAATGACGATATGTAAACATAAACCCACTGGTGGGCCCAGCAGAGATGTAAAAGTGAAACACGCTGCCAGCTGGCTGCTGGGTGTATTTAGACATTTAACCTTCTATACATATACCTATACAGCACACAGCACATCACACAGGTGATTGGTGGGTCTTTCCACTCAGTCTGACATCTGTCTCCGTCTTTCTCTCTCAGTGAGCTTCGTGGACTGCGGAAGAGGGAAGGTGTGGTTCCAGACTGGAG
Organism: Zingel zingel; assembly: GCA_023566125.1. Taxonomy (NCBI): domain Eukaryota; kingdom Metazoa; phylum Chordata; class Actinopteri; order Perciformes; family Percidae; genus Zingel; species Zingel zingel. The sequence continues at coordinate 5,552,065 of CM042322.1, forward strand.
ATACGTCTGATTTCAGGGTGAGTGAGGACGGTATGGTCTACGCCCTGCGCCGCCTCAACCTGGTGGGGAAGAGAAACGCTGTGGAGGTGGTCTACGCTCGAGACCTGCAGTCCAAACAGGTCTGGAAGACCAGAGTGCATCTCCACGTCCGTCCACACGGCAACAGCACGGGACCTGAACAGGTAAAACGGCAGCAGCAGCAGTCAGGAGCTGTTTCCATATACTGTAGAACGACGTGTAGATTTCACAAAGTCCACAGTGTCCCTTTTCTGACTCTGCAGAGCTGAAACATGATTGGTTCTAAAAGCTTCTTAACTCTCCAGCATTAAAAAAAAGAAAAGAAAGGGCTTCTTCTTGTGTTTGTTGTTAGTTATTGAGATATAAAAGGTAAATACAAAGCTGTATCATTATTCACTATACGCACACCCAACATTATTTTTATTGAATACCTTGAACTGTTGGACACACTCAACATGATGTAAAGATGGAAACTTGGGCTCAGAAAACTTGTGTTTGATATCTTATAGATTAAATGAGTACTAAATGATCTCCAAAAATCAATAATGGACATAATTTGTAGTTGCAGTCCTAATACGGTCAGCAATACTGTACATTTGTTAGCTTGGTTTATGGGATGCAACAATAAAGTGTCATATTCAAGCAAGAACACTGTACACATTGGAACAGTGCACACAGATCTACTGTCCCTCAGTGAATATACAGTGCACACTGATCTTCAGTCTGCGTGTCGTTAGGTATTTGATGAGTGTGTTCGTTAACACCTACAGGACCTGACAGTGTTAACCTATACCTGGGTCTGAGTGCCAGCATGTGTGAATCCTTTCTGAGCAGACTGATCTCATGAAATGGCGTATGTATGGCACGCCAATTCGTATGCCATAATTCATAGTAGCCATATCAAGACGCATACTCACTTTTTAGCGTGTTTATCAACACCGTTTGGCCTCTATTGACTTACGTTACCTTGCGATTGCGCGTGAATTTATGCCATAGCGAGTAGTATAAAAGGCGAAAATCCGTGTAGGTAGGGAGGATGGTTGAGGTGGTGGATGGGTAAAACACAGGACTTTCACCCAGGAGAACGGGGATCGTGCCCCGTGTGTCACGTTTCCTAAACTCAATCGTCGCTTTCTTCTTTGCCAACCCCGTTGTTCTTTCCTAAACCCAACCGGTTCTTCTTTTCCTAAACCCAACCAGCATGTGATGTTTCCTAAACTCAACTGTCGGTATCTTCTCGCGATAACACGGCACATGGCGATAACACGCCAAGTGCTGTGTATGTTTACGTCCGCTGCATATAGCGTAGACATACACGCGGATAGCTCAAAATGCGTACAGATAACACGAAATTGGGCGTGTATGTTTACGCAAAGTCATGATGTCATGTTGTTCTGAGAGAGAACTGTACATTTTGACAAGCAGCATCAAAAAACATGCATGATGTTAGGTTATTTACCTCCAAGGCTCCAGTAATGGTGGATGAACTCTGTAGAGATAGAAGATCAGCTTTTCCAGCCCAGCATGCATATGAGGTGCGCTGTTTGCAAAGACAGAAGGCAGTCAAACAGCCATCTGTTAGCGCGTTTCATGTACAACCGCGATATTAAGGCCCTTTGCAGTTATTTAGACAAGACACTGGCCTTGATTGGCTGTTTCACTAAACACAGCCCAGAAATAGCCAGCTGCCATATGCCTTAGCTGCTATCAGCAGCGCTCGCTGCAGTCTGTGAGGAGGAGAATCACTCAGAGTGAAAGAAGCTGTCAACAATCCTTCATAAGGAAAAGTCACGAGCAGCAGCCATGGCAGTTAACAGCCAGTTATCTGCCAGGGGAGCAGTGTCAGCACTGTGCCCTTCAGCTGAGAGCCAGCACCAGGCTCATTATCCAATCACACTGAAGAGTGAGACAAAGGGGCCGCTGAGCTCCAAACGTCAGGCAAATCACTCTTTGCTTGACGGATTATGACAGGCTCACCTTAGTTATAGGACTGCACGATATGAGGGAAATATCTAATTGCAAATTGTTTGACTGTCAGTTCAAGTCAAGTCAGGTCAACTTTATTGTCAATTCTGCAAAATGTAAATATACTGTAATTCTCAAATGGTTCTCAAATGTAAAATTCTGTCATTTATTAACCTCAACTGTAGAGGTAAACCGGCCTTTACTTCTAATTCCCTGTGATGATATGATGAAGTGTATCTCCTCTTATTTTAATCAGACGACTTCCTGTTTTTTATCTGCTCTGAACTAAAGATGCACCAATTACAACTTTCAAGGCTGATTCCGATTTCCGATTTTCTTTGAGTTAGGCCAGCCGATACCGATTTTAGCCGATTCCGATTTCATTTTTTGTAACCACTTTACAGCACACACAAATTATTTATTTTCTATCTTTTCTTTAATAGAACATTTTGCACAGAACATAGAAAAATGTAAAAAAAATGTAATTTATATTACAAGACTTCCAGCATCTCACAGAAAACAGATTCCTTTTGTTTCCTGCTAGGCTTTTAATGTGAAACATCCTGCAGGAAGTGTTGCATTTCATCGACTGTATCTTAAAGGAACACGCCGACTTATTGGGACTTAAGCTTATTCACCGTATCCCCCAGAGTTAGATAAGTCCATACATACCCTTCTCATCTCCCTGTGTGTCGTAACTCTGTCTGACGTACCCACCGCTAGCCTAGCTTAGCACAGATCCTGGAGGTAACCGGCTCCATCTAGCCTACTAGCTCCCAATTTGCTCGCAGCACCTGAGAAGCCCCGTGGTGAGGAGAAGAGAGTAACAACGGTGCTTTTCAGGTGTTGCGCTAATCACTCCCCCCAAGTAGCTGTGCTTCACCTTCTGAGAATATAGTTCCCAGTATGTATACAGTTAGAAGATGCCTGTGTCTCATGTGACCTTGTTATTTGTACACACTGTGACTATACAAATCACAACATGTAAATAGGAAAATGTTGGCATTATTTAGTCACGCATTGGGAGCAGTAGGCTAGATGGAGCCGGTTACCTCCAGGATCTGTGCTAAGCTAGGCTAGCGGTGGGTGCATCAGACAGAGTTACAACACGCACGGAGATGAGAAGGGTATGAATGGACTTATCTTACTCTGGGGGATACGGTGAATAAGCTAAAGTCCAAATAAGTCGGCGTGTTCCTTTAACAACAATCAAAAATAGAAATGATTGGAATTAATTTGTGAATGAAAACAGTGTTTGCGTTCAAAAGAGAGGTGGATAGTGAAGAAGTTTATACAACATTTATTGTTCAGAGCAATCAGAGATTTATTGTTTTTTTTTTTTTTACATTAAATGTAATTGAATTAAAGACTTACAAAAAAAAAAAAAAAATGATACCCAACCTAACCTGAAATGGCAGGGGCTGAGCTGGCAGCAGGTGAACTGTGTGACTCAACGAGAAGCTCTTCCTTTTCCTTATCATGCTCCAGTGAACCCTGCAGCTACACACACACACACACAGACAGGTGGTGGTCATTTATCAGACAGACTATAATGAGAGCATTAATCCGAGCCGCTGAATGAGGTCAGAAATACCCTGAGTCACCAAGCCTTCCCTCTGCGCGTGTGTGTGTGTGTGTGCGCATTTGTGTGTAAAGCTTGTTTACTGTGTCTGCAGGTAAAGCCCAGTGATGCAACACTGACTCAGCGGGTACCAGAGATCTTGTTTCCATGGCGCAGCGTGGTTGTCAGGGGCGATGGCACTCTGAGGCGGGTGAAGAGGGACTGGGTCATTCCGCCTATCAACGTCCCCGAGAACTCGCGAGGACAGTTCCCCGAGGACCTAGTCAGAGTAAGACACACAAACGCACACACACACACACATGTCTTCCAGTAGCTGTGAGGACTCTATACTGACTCACTCTGAAGCAAGGAAACAAACCGTTAGAGAGCACATCCATTACAAGGGAAATACAATGTGCAAAGCAAAGAACACCAAAGGCACATACACAAACAACGCTAACTGTGATTATAACAATCAAATGCAATCAAAAAATACAACCAAAACATAATGAATCTAATGACATGCACAGGAAACAAAAGGCATGTTGTCAGTCTGCTTTTAAATGTTAACAGCGAGGCAGAGCTAATGCAGTCTGACAGAATATTCCAGCAGCTGGGAGCATAGAAACCTACAGCAGCGTCACCAACTTTGATCTCAACCCTTGCAAGAGCCCAAAGGCCGGCACCAGATGACCTTAGAGGTCTGACAAGCCTGTCAGAGATGTGCTGTGGGGCAAGGCCATGCCGGACTTTTTAGACAAGAAATCCAATTAAAGTATGAATTCCAGAATGAACTGGGAGCCGATGCAGGCATCTGAGAAGTGGTGTAAGATGATGCCATTTTCTCTTTTAATAATAATAATAATACATTTATAATGCACTTTTCATCAAAGATCTCAAAGTGCTACAGGTTAGAAACAAAACAAAAAAGATAAGCAGTTTAAAATACACAAAAAAAAAAACATCTAAAGGGGACCAAAAGCTTTGCTAAAAAGAAATGTCTTAAGGCCTTTTTTAAAACCCTGGATGCAGCATTCTGAATAAACTGTAGTCAGCCCACATTCTTTGTAGGCTGAAGCAAATGGAGATAATAGCATGAACTAGTTTGCATCCAGCTGTGACAAGAAGCCTCTGACTTTAGATACACTAAAGGCAGCTACACACCAGGCCGATAATCGGCCGTTGGACAGTCTGGCGAGGTCGGTGACTCGAGTCTGTTCGGTGTGTTCCGTGCCGTCGTCAGTCGGAGGGGCTGTCGGCCTTCATTTCAGTCGGAGACAGGGCAGTCGGGACTCACCCGGAAACGGCGAGCGGAATGAGCGTGAGTAAGCCTCTCAAAATCTGACGAAAATCTTTTAAACTGACCTTTGTCGATCTGAAATGAAGACAGATTCAGCAACTGCACGGCCTATTTCTCGCTTAAAATGTTTTCAGAAACTATTTTAGTACAATATGAGATTGTATTCTGAACAAGCCGCCATGACAGTCTGTCTTTGAATTTCCGGAGGAAAAAAAACCCACATGACGCGTTCGTCCAATCAGCTGCCGGTTTTCATTTTTTGGGCGACAATACATATTAGCGCCGCCTGCTGTTATGGAGACGTATTACGTCTCATCGCTTTGATGTGTTCCGAGGCACTTTTTTTTTTACCATCTCGGGGAGACTGATCAGTCCAACTGCCTTTTCTGCCGAGGGTCGGCCGTCTGGTTGGTGTGTAACTGCCTTTAGGTTGCTTTCACACCTGCCTCGTTTGGTCCGATAGTCGTCGGTTGGTTTGGGGCGGTATGAAAGCTCATCCAAACTCTGCTGCGGATCAAACCAACAAACTCTGGTCTGCTTAAAAACAGAGGTCTCACTTCCCTTCCAAGTGTACTAGAGTTTAGTTCACTTCAGGACAAACGCGATCCGACCCAAATACAGGAAGGGAACCCGAACTAAATATTGTACATTTAATTAATTCGATTTAATAGTCTTCACGGTTAGCTAATCGCATTCTTTCAAATCTCGATTTCGATTTGAAAACGGTGAACGGTTCAGCCCTAGCTTGGACCCTATCCGTGTTTGTGTTTTGTACAGGGTAGTGTGCATGTGGAGCCCTGTCTCTGTTTCTTTCCTCTGTTTTCATCATATGGACACATGCACAGGGTATTAATGTTGCATCAGGCATCACACTTTATTTTGAGTTCAGCTCAAATCAGACTTTCTGTAGTCATGTAGCGGCAGCCTCAAGCCTGCGCAAGCCTAAAGTCACACTGACAGACGAGACACATTCAGGTCAGGCTCAGAAAGTTTAGCTTCACTTGTATATTATATTATTATATTTTTTACCTTTACACAGGCAGTCATGCTTACTGGGAGGAAATATCTCTTAAAATACAGTGACATCAGTCGTGTCACTCGATATTGTGTAATGTAATATTTTATTTAAACAGGGACAATGCACAATTAAACGCAAATGCATTGCACCAGGATGTATGATTGCTCTTTTCCGCCCGTAGTCCCTGGGCAGGTAGATAAAACGTTAAATATTCAATGCAAGTGAAGTACAAAACATCAGAATATACCATTTTTACAAACACATTCGCCTACATTCGTCATCCTACTTTACAATAATGCAAATATGTGCAAAGTTGCATCAATAAAATGATCATGGGCTCAATCATTCCCACATCCTAAAACATTCCCCCCTCCCATTACACACACACACAAACACACACCAGGGTTCAACGCTACGTTTTTTTTTCACAGGGAAGTGAAAAAGAATTATACTTGCCCAAAGTCAGCCAGTTTTTTTTTTTTGGATTATTTTCTTTTTGGGGGCTTTTCCGCCTTTATTTGATAGGACAGCCAAGTGAGAAAGGGGAGGGGGGGGGGGGGGGGGAGGGGGGTGTAATGGCAAAATTATATTTAAGCATGATTCTTTATATTCTTGTCTTATTTCTGTTTTACTTTGTCTCACAATGTTGAAAGTGAGTTTTTCTTATTCTCACGTGTTGAAAGTAAGAGCCACAAAGTCTGGGAACGTAATGTGTACGCTGAACAGATAGGGGCTACAAGGTCACCCTAAACTATCTGTTATTTCTCCCTGAATAGTTGAGACTTCTCACATAGTTGAGATAAACGGGATGTCTAAACCTTGGGGTAGAAAGTGGTACAGAGGGGAAGAAACGTAGTGGCTCCTGAACGTCTGACTATGCTTGATTGTAAGACATGTTGAGTCATGTTTAGAAAGGGGGGCATGTCTTTCTATCTCACTGAAGATGCATATATACTGTGTGCTTTTTCTCATTCGTTGAATACATTTTTCCACACTGGGCTGCTGTGCCTTTTGTGAAATTGTGTTACTCCTATATTCTTGCAAGTTTATAATAAAATACAAAAACCTAACTTGGTTTAGTCTTCGACTGTCTTTATTTGTTTCACTTTCCTATTTTTCAAAACCTGCACCTGCTGCCAACATTAAGTTTCCACCACAGGGGGAAGACATGCAGGAAATTGTCACAGGTCGTCTTCAAACCCTGGACCTCTGCGTCGAGGCATAAACCTCCAAGTATATGTGCTCCTGCTCTACCCACTGATCCAACCCGGCCACCTAAAAAAAACGTGAAAAGCGCCATATTCTTGATTTGAGAAATTCTTGATTTGAAATTCTTGATTGTCCAACGGCACATTCAAATCAAATGATTACAATACGATGATGCCCGAACAGGCGAGTGGGTTTTATTTACTTGCCCGACGTGGCGTTTTACTTGCCCCGGGTCATCGGGCAACCCTTATTGTTGAACCCCTCACACACACACACACACACACACACACACAGTGTCCTAATTGTTCATGTGTTTTTCGTGCAGGGACTTTTACTACCACTCAACTGTTTATTAGGCGTGTACCTAGTGCTAAAATGTAACTAAGTACATTTACTTAAGTACTGTAGTTAAGTCTAAATGTTGACGTAATTGTTCTTTCAGTCTTTTCTTTTCATGCCACTTTCTACTTCTACTCTGCTACATTTCAGAGAGAAATATTGTACTTTTTACTCCACTACATTTATTCAATATCGGTCGATCCCTACTTTTGAAAAAATATTTACAGTATCTTTTTTTATTATGGGTTAAATGGTATGCATTTGTGTGTTTGTGTGTGGTGGTCTGTATCTGTCTTTATGTGTTTTTAACGGGTATTGACTGTCCTGCTTTTTGTAATGATCACACTGCACCACATTCCAAAAAAAGTTGCTAGGAATGTGGTGTAAAAAGTGTTGAATCTTGAATCATCTTCTAATTGTCCTTCTGCTCTCCCGTCTGCCTGTGCTCCAGATCCGCTCCGATCGGGATAAGAACCGGATGCTGCGGTACAGCGTGACGGGCCCCGGGGCCGACCAGCCTCCCACTGGCATCTTCATCATCAACCCCATCTCGGGCCAGCTGTCCGTCACCAAGCCTCTGGACAGAGAGCACATATCCAACTTCCATGTGAGAACAATATTACCTTTCAGTCAAGTCAAACTCTCAGAAATATCCCTGTATTAACAGTTGTGTGACTGTATATTTTAACATAAATTGTCCGTAGAACGTGCTTCTTTATTTACATTTGGAATTGCATAATGTGAATTGGCTATTCACAACGCCATTATCATAAATTAGAGTAGCGAGAGTCAAAAGTGCCAAAAAAGTGTCTAAAGCATTAAAAAAGTACCGAAGAGGATTAGGGCAACATGTGAAAAAATGTATTGCGTTCTGAGTTTAAAGTCAGAATTATGAAAATTATGTCAGAATTCTAAGAAAAGAGTCAGAAATCGGACTTTATTTTCATAATTCTGACTTTTTCTCAGAAGAAAAGTCATAATGGAAGGTTATAGAATCAGATTTGATCCTAAAATTGGGTCTAAAAATGAGCTGAAGCACCCATGTTAGAGAACAGCAGGGACCTTGGAGTGATGTAAGGCCAGCTGCACACAACTGTCACAGTTTTTCACTTAAAGGTCCTATGACATGCTGCTTTTTGGATGCTTTTATATAGGCCTTAGTGGTCCCCTAATACTGTATCTGAAGTATCTTTTATATAGGCCTCAGTGGTACCCTAATACTGTATCTGAAGTCTCTTTTATATAGGCCTTAGTGGTCCCCTAATACTGTATCTGAAGTCTCTTTTATATAGGCCTTAGTGGTCCCCTAATACTGTATCTGAAGTCTCTTTTATATAGGCCTTAGTGGTCCCCTAATACTGTATCTGAAGTCTCTTTTATATAGGCCTTAGTGGTCCCCTAATACTGTATCTGAAGTCTCTTTTATATAGGCCTTAGTGGTCCCCGAATACTGTATCTGAAGTATCTTTTATATAGGCCTTAGTGGTCCCCTAATACTGTATCTGAAGTCTCTTTTATATAGGCCTTAGTGGTCCCCTAATACTGTATCTGAAGTATCTTTTATATAGGCCTTAGTGGTCCCCTAATACTGTATCTGAAGTATCTTTTATATAGGCCTTAGTGGTCCCCTAATACTGTATCTGAAGTCTCTTTCCCGAAATTCAGCCTTGGTGCAGAATTACAGCCACTAGAGCCAGTCCCACAATGAGCTTTACTTAGGACGTGCCATTTCTGTGTCTGTAGCTTTAAATGCTATTGAGGAGGAGAGAGGGGGGGCAAGGTGGAGGGTGGGGGTGTGGCCTTGACCAACTGCCATGCTTCGCTCGTTTGCAAGCCATGATGTCTCTCTCTCATGGGCGGGCCAAATTCTCTGGGCGGGCAAAGCAGAGAAAGGGGCGGTAACCTTGCTCCTTATGATGTAATAAGGAGAAGATTCCAGATCGGCCCATCTTAGCTTTAATTTTCTCAAAGGCAGAGCAGGATACCCAGAGCTCGGTTTACACCTATCACCATTTCTAGCCACTGGGGGACTATAGGCAAGCTGGGGGAACTCATAAAAATGTAAAAAAAAAACGTATAAAGTGAAATGTTCATGCCATGGGACCGTTAAAGGAACAGTTTGACATTTTGGGAAATACACTTAATCGCTTTCCTCCTAAGAGTGAGATGAGAAGATCAATACCACTCAGATGAGCTTGCATTCACACTGGCCAAGTGGCCATAGGAACTGACCTTCTGTTATTATAATCACAGCCATCTAACCACCACTATGCAGAATAGGGAAAAGACCCTTCCCTGAAGTAGGAGCTGAAAGAGTTAGAGGAACTGTGGCCAGAGGAACTTAATAATCCCCAAATGTGTCCAGTCAGGGTTCTAGGAATGTTATGTCCTAGGAACTGCAAAAATCCCTCTGGTCGGAAAGCGGCTAATGACTCTAGAGTCACTACTCGCTCTGAAGATAATCTCCGTCACTCGCTCTACCCCACACACATACACACACGCCGGCCCTGCTATTCTCTTAAAGAGATCAACGCACACACCATCCCACAAGTATAAACTTCAGGCCTTACGTAGGCTACGGTGAAAGCTATGAGCGGGGCCGCCGCAGAAGCGTTAATCACGCTTTATGCTTTATACAGTCTATTTACTGAAAGTACATTTCGTATGATTTACCTCCTGCTTCCCTTGCCGGGTGAATCTGCCTCTGCGCCGTGGTCGCATGTCATGCCCCAGTTTTTATTTTCCTTTGTGCTGTCACTCTGTGCAGGATATGTTCTCTCTCATGCAAAGAGATGAAGAGGAAAGTCTTTCAAAGAAGACTCATGGTGTTTGCTCACTATATCTATTATAGCCACAAACACCTCTGAAGGCAGAGTCTAACCTTTTGATCTGTAGGAATGCACACACACACACACACACACACACACACACACAGCTCACACAGGGGAGAGGGAAGCTGCAGTCGCAGCAGGGTGATTTGCATTTAAGCTGTCTGATGAATATTCATGTGATTGGATGTAGTTGTCAGAGCTGGGGGCTGGGATTGGCCGGCATGTTTATTCATGAGGGAGACTTTGGCTCTTTGAGAGCCTTATACACATGCTCCATACGCTGTGAATGAAGCACTTATCCACGGTCCAAGACCATTTAATGCCAACAATGTTTTTTTTTTATCCTAGAGAATTTTCCATTCATCAAACAATACATTGACGTATTCCATTATATAAAAATAAACGAAGATGACTAAAACTAGGCCGAGAACAACAAAAACAACAAAAAAAACGGCAGCAACATCTGAAACAGACAGATCACCATAAAAAAGGGACCAAAACACAACAACCACGTGCATCCTAGTTTGTTTACGTAAATAGGATAGATCAGAAATAAATGCATGAGTTTATAGTTCCAGGCCGGGTAAATTGTTTACATAGTTTAGTAATGGGTACCAGGTATTGTAAAATCTCCTAGTACAGCCATTGAGGGTGCATCGGATTTGTGCTAAGCTTGACATTCATCATCAAATCTTTAATCCATTGTATTTCGGGATGTAGGAAATATGTCTACAAATATTTAAATAGAATAGAGCGCCAGGCTAATAGAGAGGAAAAGGGAATGACCTTCTGTAAGTGAGCAAGAAAGAATGAGGCCTGCTGTTTTAATTAGAGATGTTCTGATACTGATACCAGTATCGGAAAAGTCTCCGATACTGCCTTAAATGCTGGTATCGGTATCGGCCGGTTTAGCATCTGTGCCAAATTTGGCGCCAATCAGCCATTAGATGGCGCTATTTAATTTTTTTTAAAATAATAAGCATAATATTGATATATGGGAAACCTACTTTGTCTAACTCCTCCGATCTGCACGAAAACTTGCGTACAGACTCGGTGGACCCTCATTACAAAAAGTAAAAGCTAAAACAATGCGCAAGTTATGGAGGACCAACTTCCTGTACGTGACTGTCGAAACAGGAATGGTTGTATCTTGGCAACGGTTATTCCGATTGACACAAAGCACACACAGTTGTTCCTCATGGGCCAATGAGGCTCTGTGCAAAATTTGGTGTCAATCGGCCATTAGATGGCCGATTTGATAAAATATATCAAAAGAATTTTGATAGTTTAAAAAATGCGCAAGTTATAGAGGACCGACTTTCATTACGTGGCAGTCAAAACAGGAAGTGTTGCGTATCTTGGCAACAGTAATTCTGAGTCAGTGGAAACTCGGCACAGCTGTTCCCCGTGCTCCGCTGATGCCGTGTGCAACATTTGAAGTAAATCACCCGTGCGTCCCGCCGGTGCCCCCGACGTGCTGGGAGGGGCGAGGGCCCGTTCATCACTGCTTGCAGCTTTGTTTATTGCATTTCTCTACAAACTGGAAATGTTTTGCAATGAAATGTTTTTCATTGTTCTTTTGCAGTAGTTGATGATTTTCAGGCTAACATTCATTAGCCTCGTGAGACCGTCCTGATCTCGCCAGCTCCAGTTTTCCACTCGCAGATCAGTCTGGCATCTTGGGACAGAGAAAATTTGGAGCCGTTCGCCAAAACGACCGACCAATCAGCGTTGGTTTTGAGGCGGGTTTAGGTGTGATGCAACTAGAAGCGACTGTTCAGTCTAAACAACATGGCGGTATCCACAGATGAGATGAGCGTAGCTATCACGCAAGTTTTATCCGAAATAGAAAGTATTTCTTCATTGAAAGAAGAGCAAAAAACGGCACTGGAGGCTTTTCTCTGAGGAAAATATGTTTTTGTTCTTCTCCCGACTGGTTTCGGCAAGAGTTTGATATATCGTTGATCCGATTGGTTGATTTGGCCCTTCTATCACCAACATAGGTGGTGATAGACAGATGGTTTATCCAATCAGCTAACCAGTATTTTCGCCCCTTCCCAAAAGT